>JAWWEE010000001.1:90058070-90091992 GCA_035221455.1 Xenops minutus
CCTTGATAGAGAATAGAACCACCATTGTTAGAGCTTAGGGGTATAAATATGTGTCATCAAAAATAATAAAATGTTCCTGTTCCCGTTCCCGTTCTTGTTCCTGTTCCTGTGCTTGTCCTGCAACTGGGTGTGTGGTTGCTAACGGGGATTGTACTGGAAATAACCCGCTGCACACCATGAATTCTGATTTTGTCCAATCAATGCAGACAGCAGATGGACCTTGGCCTGTGGAAATCTGAGTCTCCAGCTTGAGCAGTTTGTGTGGGGCAGCTTTAGATAGGGCTGCCTATAGTTGTCTATCCTCATACTGACAAATGACATGAGTGTGAGGGGAATATCTGGACAGACATTCTTCCTGCTTCAATACAGAGGGCCCTAAAATAGTGATAAACTGTACTCAGTATCTTTTCAGCCAGTGAAGGCTGATGAGGCCCATCACATGGTTATCTCACATCCTTTTGCACAATGAAATGATTTTCACTGGTTTCTTGTGGAAAGAAGCTTCCTCACCTTAGACATTCATGGAGATACAATTTATCCCATAGGACACACTTAAAATTCTATTGGTTGTCTTGTGTTGACATATAGCTATCTCAGAAAGACTGCTTGCAGGGACTCTATCGAAGGGTGACATATTTTGCCATGTGGTATTCCTGTGAGACACAAAATTCCAATGTAACCCTTAGCAGTTTTTTCTTCACTCTCCAGAATAACTTTTAATGTTGCTCTTTATGATGATGATCAGCTTTTCATCCAACATCCCCTACTGTTTCCTTTGAACTAATTAAGCTCTGGTGTCAGAGCTTATATAAAAGTTAGCAAACCACTTAACTACCTTGATTATTGCAGTTTGGATAGATATGTTAAAGGATGAACCCCAACTCTTTGCCACAGTGGCAGGGGCTATAAATAAGATGTATGCAGGACAGAATAGAACTTGTGGGACTTGCTGAAGAGCTATTGCTTTGTAAATTTTCCTATGTTGTTCCTTCTGCCACAGTTTTTATGAAGTTTCTCCTCTAAAATCAACTGCAGTTGTCTGCTGAAGTGAGGTTGCTATCCCATCAGATCTGAGATCTTTTAGCATTCAATCTGTACTGCTTCTGTGTCATCAGCCTGCTCTCACAGTGAAATCCTAGGCTGATCTTACCACTTTCTGAATCAGTTCTGACATTTTTCACTAAAATTTGGGATAGAATTGTTGTTAATTGTGAACATTTACAGATGACTGGTAAACGGTTTAAGGAAATTATGTTTTCTTTTAAGTTTCTAAAAACAGAGAAAGAATACAAAGCACATTAGTGGCTAAGGGGGTGCAGACTTTTACTCCCACAGCAAAATGAGCCAATTCCATAATAGTGAAAACTTGTTCTCTTGGCTCTGGTTGAGTTACCAACTAACATGCATTCTGGATAAGTCCATGCATCCTTTTGACACTATGAATAGAAAGGGATTATTGTCTTGACATTTTCTTCTAATTTTTTCTAAAAAGAAAATAATAATATGTAGCTTGTCAGTCTTTGCCAAGATTCAGCTTAGAGAGAATATTTTATAGCTGAGATATAAACCTCTGAAGTAAAAATGCAGACACAACTTTAAGTACAGTGTTGCAAATGCAGAGTTAAGTAATGTTAATCTATCAATACACAGTATGTGCAAACATATGTTTATAGACAGAGAGACAAGCATGTATAAATGAGAGGATAAAATCCCTATTTCTCATTTGGTGCTATGCAATTTCTATCAATTTAGAAATGTGTTATGATTTTATTTTAAGCTGACATACTGTAAATTGCGCTTATTTGAGAATACTTACTTAACTCTTAGGGCTTATAAGACAGAAAAGGAAGATGTCTTTGGAAGTTCTCCAGTGACCTAAAATGAACTAATAAATAATAGAAAAATGCTGTCCCTTCTTTGGAAACTTTGGAACAGATGTCATCTTTAAATCTACACATAGCATGAAGATAGTCTTTCAGTGATTAGGATTTACTATAAAATCTACTAAATATAGAAGAGGTTGCTTCTTTAGGGGCAAGCTGTATATTATGCTCATGTTACAAGAGAAATTACCAGATCTCTAGGTGAGGTATTTTAGAAATTTGGCAGATGGCTTTACTTTGTATTTGTGGCACAGAATCCTGTTCTAATTTTGTGTTTGATTGGAATATTCAACAACTTCTGGTGTTACTAGGACTTGCTATCTGAAAGACAGAGTTTGCAAACTATAAATATGAACTTTGAAAATATATATCCTAGAGTTAGTCCAGTAAATTGTGTTTGTAACGCTCACTTATTGGCTGAGGGATACATTTTGGCCCCAGACCAAAAACAAATGCTGTCTGGTTGAGCAGTGCCTCCTGCCAACTGGGAAGGCAGAGTGATATTGGGGCAATGGTTAATATTGGGCAAGCATTTGGTGTTGGGTTCTGACAGCTACCAGTCTCCCCAACTCGTCCCTCCAGCCTCGCCTTCATGCACCTCGGCCATATCTCCTCAGTTGTCTTCTATATCCCTGGCTGCTGATGTGTCCTGCTGGGGAACAGTTCCACTGCAAGAGAAGAAAGGTTATACCTAGAGGAGCAAGGGATTTCAATCTCAAGCTTATTCGTAGCCTGGCTGGCAAACCACCAAACAAAACTGAACTGTTCCACCATTGTAACACCAAGGGGAGCTCTGTTCCTCTGGGGAGATATGGAAGGCATTTTCCTTCTGTTCAGTTGCCCTCACTGTTCAATCCAGGTGTAGCTGAGCCAGAATACCATGGCATAGGCATTGCCTACAGCAGGCAGTTCCCAGCCAGTATCGGCTGAGGTGAGGGATGGAAAACTGGTCCTTGTCCTCTTTCAGCTGTTAGCTAGCAGCTTTTTCCAGGAGTGACTGCACCAGGAGACTTGCTTGGAGCTGTGACCTGCTCTGCATGCCCATAGCCCATGAGGGTATGTCCCAGCTCATAGCCAAAACCTCAGAATATCCTGATAATGTTGAATAGAATGGGCAAGACTTCAACCTTAATTTGTAGAGTCATGACTAAATTGTGGATGTGATTGTTCTCATATAAACTCAGTAAAACTTTCTATGGCATATCCCATATCATGGCCTGCTTGCTTAAACCCCTCCCTGAGCCTGAAGCCTACAGGCAGATATATGAAAGGAATTTTCTACTACTCCTCACAACTGGATGTGTTAGGGATCAGCAGACTTGTTTAATGAATTGAAATAGACTATTCCCCCCCACTGATAATTTTAACTTTAGTTGAATGTCATTTTCAAGGAGTCATTCTGAAGTAAAGCTATATGAGAGGAGTTAGGCAATCTTTGTTGGCATTGTTATTTTATCACACAGGGTTGGTCAAAGCTGTCTTCAAATTCTTCCCAGTCATTAAACCCCATAGTACTCTTCCCATAGTTTTCTCTGATGGAGTGCATATTCCCAGTGGAAATGACAAAGGAATTCAGAGGAAAGAATTAAAAAGACCCCCTGAAGCTTATTTGACACCATAACAGTGGGTTCCCATCATGAATTTGTAGGTGGGTGACACTGTAGAGAATTTTCTGCTTTCTGTGTCAAGTGAAGAGCTTCTAAGTGCTAAGAAAAGGCCAGAGTGCTGAAAGTGGTATCAAGTCAGAATTCAGACTTTGCAAGTCAGAAGGGAGGAGAATAGGCAGCAGACATTCAGCTGGTTTTGTCAGAGTGGATTTTCTTCAGAATGAAGGATTTAGCACTTTTGTTATCCACTGTAATTATACAATGGATAACAGGCTGTCCAGTCCCTCTGTAAAAAAGTGCTTTTCCTAGAAATAATGTGGAGAATCTGTGGTGTGGGGCAACTGTTCTTTTTGGCAAGGAATAATAATTTTTAAAATACTGGCAAAGACTGTCCTTTTGTAACATAAATTCTGGCAATAACCAACCTTTTCTCCCTAAACTGCCAGCTTACATTGGCTCCATTTGTTTTAAATCCCTTGTTCTCAACAGGCCGTGTAATCGGAATGACAGGCTGCTCACAGCTTCCCTGGTGCTCAGCTGCATGCAGGTCATGCCTGAGTCTCCTTTCTGGAGAGATGGCTATGCGCTGACTCCTGGCTACCTGTGAGTCTGAGCATCTGATTCTACTCAGAGACAAGGAAAGCACAGCAGCTTAGCGTTTAACACCACTAAGTGAAAGATTGGGAATCTTATTCTTCACACTACTGTTTTTAAATTGGAGTCTTCTCTCTTTCTTACAACAGCCCAGCCAAATCTCCTCAGCCAACACCATCAACACTATATTGTCAATAAAAACTTTAAAGCCAAGGTCAGGTATTCACTGAGCAGTAACTGCTCTGTTAAAGGAAACTGAAACACTTGTTAGCACCTGTCTTTTTGGCGAATTATATGATTGCCTAGGCTGATGCAGCAAGAGAACATACTATTATTTTATTAGCATTGCATTTCAATAGTTTATAAAAAGATGCCAGCAAATACCAAACTGCAATCTTTTTGAAGAGAATAATTTTTAAGAAAACTAACTTACCTATTTGCATTGTTAGCTTAAAAGTTTGAAAATCATCTTGTGTGTTACTTGCCTTGATTATATAAATGAATTAGCACAAACAAAGATGCTATACATCATCATTAGCATGCAGGGAAATGTTAGATATTAGGTATTTATGACCAATTTGAGGAGAAGATATATAATTGCCATTCATTATTATAATAAAATGTGTAATATAAACTCCCAGATAAACAAAAGACAATTGTCAAAAACACATAAAATCGAAATGTTTTTCTTCCAAATACTTTGCTTTTTAATAATATCACTGTGTAAGAACAGTTTGCTTCAATGTATTGGAGACAATATCTGAGCAGTATATTGAAACAGCTTAAAAGACATTACAAACAACATGCTTAGGTGGAAATCTTCCTTCTCTTGCTATTTAGACCTTTTCCTTGTACAGCTTTTCTTACCTGTTAGAGTTTTTAGTTTTATTTAGTTTATTGAACACATTTTATTGACAGTAGTTTTATGTAATTTCTATTAATTTTAACTGATGATATAAGTGACCTTAATTCTCTTTGACCCCAGTGATGAATGACTGACTTGAAATCTCACCATTTCCCAGTGGTATAATTGAATGATGTCCAGCAAGGTTTAAGCCAGTAAAACTGTTTAAAAACCACATGTACATTTTATTCCCTCTCCTTAGTTTTCCTTATGGAAAACCAATGGAAATTATTATATGGGTAAGGCTGAGAGATTTGGAGCTACTCAGCCTGGAGAAGAGAAGGCTCCATGGAGGGCTGATTTTGACTTTCCAGTATTTAAAGGGGTCTTACAAGAAAGATAGGGACAAACTTTTCAGCAGAGCCTATGGTGATCAGACAAGGGGTAATGGTTTTATATTAAATGAGGGTAAATTTAGACTAGAAATAAGAAACAAATTTTTACAGTGAGGTTGAGCAAACACTGGAAGAGATTGCCCAGAAGAGTGGTAGATGCCCTATCCCTGGAAACATTCAAGGTCAGGTTGGAAGAGGCTCTGAGCAACCTGATCTACGTGAAGATGCCCCTTCTCATTGCATTGGAGTAGATGGCTTTTAAATGTCCCTTCCAACCTGAACTATTCTATTATTCTGTGTTTAAGTTAGCAGCATGGATATAGTGGTGGTGCTTTCTAATATGCACAATACCTAAAGGGACTCATAAAAAAGCTAACAAAGAAAAAGAGAATCTAACGTTTTGTTTCCCTTTCTTTTGCTTTCCCTGTGCAATTTCTGCAAAATCAAACCACTAAATGGGTTAGTATAAATTTGGGCCTATTAAATGTTTGGGGGGTTTTGTTTGGGTTTTTTGGGGTTTTTTGTGGGGGTTTTTTTGTTGTTTTTTTTTTGTTTAGTTGGTTGGGTTTTTTGTGTTTTTTTGGTTTTGTTTGTTTGTTTGTTTGTTTGTTTGTTTTTTGTGGAAAAAAATCATTAAAACATCGTCCTGAAGAGGTAAAATGAGAATTTTATACTATACAGAATCAAGAATAACATCTGTAGGTGAGTGTTACAGACCTGGCTTTAAACTTTGGAAATGCTTTGAATATTTTATACTTCATAGGATAATATTTCTGTGTACTGACAATTTATTTAACCTCATGGCTAGTGGCACTAGTAGCTGTTTCTGGGTATTGTTATGACTACATTCTCAACTAATGTGCAGATGGGTAGAGTGATTAAAATAGACCAGGGCAGGGTGGGGAAGGGAACAAATAAAAATTGTACTCTAAAAATTCACAAAAAAATTTTCTATGAGACATAAATCAAAATGCCTGAAATGTTTTGTGATATGAGAAATTTTTGATTTTATTTCTTTTGGCCAACCTGCATTTCCTGCCTATATATATATATATATCTATACTCACTTTATGCAACTATATTCTACCTCCCTGCATTTCCATCTGCACTATTCTTTAAAAATTCTTCCTCTAAACTATTGTGTAGGACTTATGTGTTCTGTTAAACAGCTGCCAAGTTTCACTTCATAGGCGGCTGCACTTCAGTGGTGGATTAAATGCTTCTTGTAAAGTTTAGTAAAGCATTTTGGGCTCCTTGCAGATGGAAGAACTGACTAAATCAATGATACGGAATTTGTTCTGCACGTGGTTTTTTTTGGAAGGCACATATCTGGTAAGAGCTGTTTTGACTTCTTCCTGTGAGTGAACAGGCAGGGTGTTTAGCTGTTCCCTTCCATCTCTCCAAGCAACCAGGAAAGTTGGCTTATGCAGTTATTTCTCTGTACTTGTATGCTCAGTAGGAATCTGCACATGGCAATTGATAAAATACATTTCAGAGCCATGTATGTTCAAGAAAAATGTATGTGAGATATAACAATGTAACAGAGAACTGAATATGCATCCTAATGTGTCTTATGGTAAGTTCTGTCAAAATTGTGACCTCAGTACATTTCTTAATCATGGATTTAATAATAATGCGGATGATGAGATTACAGGAGACTATGACATCATCAAAACAATATTATGATTCCACTAGAAAGCTGGAGAAAATTAAAACTGAGCTGTTTCCTCCATCTCTGCTACTACTGATGCTCAGAACACGAGTGTGCATCATGAATGAGGAAGGTAACTAACGCTTTCAACAGGGAAGATATCTTTCTTATGCCACTGACCTATTCACTGAGCAGCTGGCAAACGGCTCTAGTAAAGTCATCTTCTATTTTTTTCCAACCAAAAAACTATTGTGCATGCAGTCTTTCTAACAGATAGGAGAGATATGTCATTCATGTCAATTGGTATTCTGTATCTTTATGTTTTATTCAGTTCCTAAGTATTATGCTAAAATGCACTCTGATATTCATCAAGTTTTCAAACACTCCATAACAGCAACTGAAAGTGAAAAATAGCCTGGGAGTCATTACTGCTTTCTTCAACGACCTGGGAGGGGCTGATTGGCATAGTGTGACTGTGGAACTAGGAGAGAATTAAGAGGCATGCTTGGGAATGGCAAGGAACCTGTAGAATTAGTCTGAAGATTATACTGTTCAAAGTAAAGGAGTGCAAACATTAGTGTGTCTGTGCCATTTTTTACATATTTCGTTTTAATTGGCAGAAATACCCAGAAGTCGGTATGGTGAGGATATTACCTTCCATTATAATTCCTAGTCTCTTCATTTCATCTCTGCATAAGCAAATTTAGTAGCTCTTTATCATCATCAAGACTACCAGTTCATCTAAGCATAGCACTGTCCCATCTTTCAACTGACAGAATGATTGATGTATCATACCTTTAAAATTATAGAAAAGAATCTTTAAAGTGGTAATTATATTTAATCTAACTAGTATAAACTAGCCAGGAAAACTCCAAAAAATACACAAATATAGAACAGCACTACATCAAACAAACAAACAAAATTGAAGTCTGAAAGAATAAGAGCCTAAATTGCTAAACTCTCACTGAAATGTGATGGTAGCCTTAAAGACTGCAGCCTGTATGGCTAAGCATTTCAGTGGAGATATCCTTTCTATTTTTATTCATTGATATTGTGACAATGCCTAAGGAACAGCTAGAAATATACAGCATTGCCACCAAGATTCACTGAAATTGCTATAAAAAGTCTCTGCTCTGAAGAACATATGAGCCAACAAGACAAGATCTAAAAGAAAAGACAAAAGAGATATAATATGCAATAAGAATGAACATCCTTATATCTGAGTCTACTTTTTTTTTTTTTTTTTCCATAAGGCAGTTCTCATACAGGTTTCTTTTTTCATTTGTTTTCATCTTATTCAGTCAAGGAGTGGTGGGCTCAGCACATAATTTCATAAAATGTCCTTCCAGGCAGAAAATCATCCATTAACAATATTTTGACTATGGAAGAAAAAGAAATATTTGATCTTCTCATCAGCATAATGATAATACATCTCGTTTGCAGAGTGTAACTGTATATTATTTCCAGAAAGATCGTAGGCTGCTCTGAAAATGAGTATTTCTGTTCCATAAGCACTATCTTACATTTGGAAAAGCTGAATTTCACTCCTGTTCACTAAGCTTATGAAAAGCCTGTTCATTACTAAGCCTGAAAATAGGTTTATGTAAGGCTTACAAAGTGAGTAAGCTTTGTGTGGGTCTCCCTGTACAAGGAGAAATATTTCATCCAAACTGCAGATAGAAGGAGAATAAAATAAGGTAGAAACTGTCTTATTCTTCATGGCTGCCTCTTAAGAATGTCATCAAAATGGTAACTTAACTAGTTCCTTTTCATTTTAATAAATTTTAGGATGGCTATTTAAAAATGAGGTCCTAATAGATTTTTGCCATTATACTTACAAAACATTTTCAGATGTGGCCTTATGACTAAGAGAAACATCTGAGAAGAGTTGCTGTTCTGTTTGAGGGTCTGTGTCTGTGTGTGCCTACATCTGGATGCATCCACTCCACATATAAAGGCATATTAAAAGCATTTCAGAATTTTTCTGTCAGAATTATTTGCTAATGAAAATATCACTCTTACACAGACATGGAAAAGGCATATTCTGGTAGAAAGCTGTACATTGTTACGTCATAGAAAGTAATATTAATCAGAAACTGCAAAAACAAAACATGTACATAATTTCTTTCAAAATTAACTCTGGGAATAAAATCCTTTCAGAAAGGCCTGTGACTTGTTTATTTTTACTTTTGTTCTGATTTGTTATTTTTGATTATTTTTCCTTCCTGTGAGAAACATCCATTGCCTACCATATTACTTGCAAGTATATCATCTTGATGGTAAGGTTGCAGTAAATCTCCAAGCTTGTATATTTGCCTTTGTGTACTACAATTGCTTTCTTCTTGTAGGTTTTGTTTTTTGTTTTGTTTTGGTTTTTTTTTTTTTCTCCTCCTTTTATTTGTACTGTTTGGGTTTTGAATTTTTCCATAGTAACTTTCTCGGAAGAATAGCTGTACTGGGTCATGCCAAAGGTCTTGCCTATCTCAGTATTTTTTCTTCTGCAGTGGTCATAAGTGGTACACCATTAGTGTACTGGTACAAAAATTCCTGTTAAGATTGTTTACTTGGGATGAGAAGGGTCATGGAAGGCCATATATTTTTTTATTATGTAAGTACTTTTCACTATTTTTTTTTTCTTTTCTCAAAAAAATATGTGTTGTACAACCAACTGCTTTTTCCTATTGTAGGAAAGGTTATATTACTGCAAGGTGTCATGGCTAGTGACTCTAGAGTTGGAATGCAAGCATTATTTTTTTTCAACTTTCATAAAAAAAGTTATCAAAAGTAGTAAGAAAAATATTTGAGCACAGCCAGGGAGGTTAGTTGGGACACAGATTACATGAAAATTCCTGCTTACCACTGTGAGAGTATTTCTGGGTCATAATATTGTTTCCTTCCTTTATTCATTTGTTTGTCTCTGTCTTGGGGGGTCAGTTGTTAGGGGGTTTTTTCGTTTTGTTTTTTTTTTTTTTTTTTCCTTTTGAGTTGATGTCATTTAGGGATAAAAATACCAGAAGTGTTAGCTTTTCTACTGGAGAATCAGGCAAGAGGAAGCATGACATTTTTTAGAGTTACTATTTTTACAATTATGACTAAAGAGATCATCAGATTTCATGGTGAGGAGTTTCTCCCATACATCTAAAATAGATTAATAAAATACTATTGATAGGTGTTCCAAATAGAATCTGTAAGGAAAACTGAGATGGATATTTATTTTTATCTATGGTTTAAATTAGTAAACAGCATAAATAAGTGTTAAATGTCATTTAATGTCTTAAATTGCTGTATAAGCTGACTGATAGATGTATCAAAACCATAATTAGTATTGATTAATGACTGTAATTATCTTTTTGACCCAAATGTTATTCTCAAATGAAATGTTTTGTTTGCAGTAACTACTGCTTTATTTTAAAATATGAAATATGGAAGATGCTCTATTGTGAACTAGGAAACTTCATTCTATCCTCTGTGAGTTATGACTGCATATCAAATTTTAATGAAAAAGGATAAATAAATTGTCTCACAATTCACCATCATCCACTATATCACTCAGTTCATCCCATATAATATGTAATAAACTGAATCCTTCAATTTTTGCTTTATGTGACCATTTACAACCAGTACTATTGCCTGAGAAATTGTCGTCCCACAATTATTCACATAACAAGTGAGCAGACTAAAGTTGCATGCTGTACATCTTGACTGAAGAACACATGCTTTTTAAAAATCTTTAATAAAAGCTAAGACTGGCAAAAAGCTGAGATACGTCAATTAAAGAATATTATGATTAATGCAGGACCTTATTTGTTCCTCAGCTCTGGTTTTGATATATTCAGGACATATATTTCAAATGAGGGAGGAGGAAAACCAAATAAAAACAGAGAAGCCAACCAACAACAACAACAACAACAAACAAAAACAAAACCCCAAATCAACAAAAACAAGCAAACAAACAAACAAACAAACAACAAAAACAAAAAATCACACCACCAAAAAAAATGAAACCCAACCAACCAAAAAGAAACAAATAAACAAAAACAACAAAGGAGGACCCAAGAATATAGTTTATGCTATGGTTGCTCCATTCCTTTGGTCTGTTGCCTGACTAATTCTTCTATTCATTAATAATGTGGTTACTCTTCTAAGAAGAGACACTTTAAAAAACTGTAGAAATAGTCTGAGCATCTATTTCATTAAGAAACCTCCTGTACATTTACTGGTAAATACCAAAGGAATTAGAGAAAGAAAACTGACAAAGAGGTTAGGAGCCTAAGCTAATTTTAAAAGTTCTGATTGTGTCAGGAAGAACTTCTTTTAAGAAATCTTTATTTGCAAACTTCTTTATATACTGCTGTACATTGTTCATCTGTGTGAGTAGACAAAAAGAAATGTTACAGTGCAGTTAATAGTCACTAAAGAAACTGGAGTAAGTGCACTTCTCTGATATCTACAGACCACATAATGAAAGCAAGGAGCACCAGAAGTCCCATCGAAGTTTACTGGATCTGACTTAGATATCCTTTTCCCTAATGAGGACTTCTAAGTAGTTTACTTAATAAATTTATATCTAATGCTATGAAAGAGACCTACCACAACTCTTATTTTATAATGACATGAAAAATAATTATTCACAGAAGGAAATATGTACTGAAGATAACTGCTTTGCAGAGAATTTTTTCCCTATTCTTGTTAGTGGTTTTTATGGGGGCAAGAAGGACAAAGGTCTAGGTCCTTCCACTTTGGATAGTCTGTTCAGAAGTGTTTTAGAAGGAAACTTTGATGAGATGGCAGAACAGTCCTTGATATTTTTGATTTCCTGGAGAGTAGCTGTTTGTCGCACATCTTTCACTATTTTATATGCATAAAGGTTGGAGATGCCACGAGTAAGTCAAAAACCCATGTAGTATATGGAATCCTGAACTATTATCATTTTTTTTTAACAAAACATGAGCACCTGCTGCTTTAGAATCATTCCTGAGAAGAGCAATATTCATCACAATTCGATTCTAAAAAGATATTTTTACATTATGGATGGTGATGAGTAAAGGAAAGGTGCAGAATAGAATGTATTATAGATCTTTCCTTAATATGAGATGACTGATGTACTGTAAATGAAAGTTAAGGGGTTTTTAACATTCTTTTGTGAGTACCAGATTCCCCACACAAAATATGAAGATAATTTCATGGTTGCTCCAGAGATCTTAAAGTTTGAGGGGTTTTACATTTATTTCAAAGGAAGGGCACTAGTTCAATTTTTAAAATAAATTAATTCTTAGGATCAGATATCCACCTTTACCCTGGCTCATAAAGGAGTGAGAATTACATAGTATTACTTAAACCTCCCTGTGCATGTATGAATCTATCTCAATAATTTTTCTACCTGCTGGCCGATTTTAACCAAATTTGACAGTGTTTTTGTTAGCATTCTCACTGAGAAACATTCTGAATCTGAAGATCAATCTTTATAAGATACCTGAGAGATCATGCTAGCATGTACTACCATAAATTTCCACACTAGGGAAATTCTAGTGAAATGTTCACGTAATAAAAATATGACAATTCAAAGTTTGAGATGTGAAGACTAGCATTTATGAACTCTACTGCTAATGTTGCCATACATGTATAATACATTTATTAAGAAATTCCTAAATTTTGATTCCTTTTAAATGTTTCAAAATAATTTTCAGAACTACGGTCTACATATGAATAAGATTCAAGTGAACACACTACCTGCTGAAGCTAACAGGAGAAAAATGTTTTCTGTGCCTCTTAATGCAGAAAAGTTTCTTCCTTTTATTAGTGTTCCTTATTGCTGAAAAGCCTTTTGCCTAGATGAGAGAAAATCCGTTGTAGTGAATCACGTTTCTACATTCATGAACCACATTTCAACAGCTTATAATTTTCTTAAATGTGTTCATTCTTCTGAAACACTCATCAATTTGCTGAATAATACTTGCTGCCTTGGTTGGTCAAGAAGAGTAAGAGATCTGTGTGCAAAATTGGAGCTGTGCTGGCTGAAGCTCAAACTGTGGTCTTAATACCACAACTGCAAACACTGCAAGATTGCCCTCCTAGACTGTTCTTCCATGATAGCTTTAAATACAGTCTTTCCAAATATACTCACAATAATCAGTTTACTTATTAATGTATTGGGAAATGTGATTGAAAAGAGTTGTGAACTCCATTTGATTGCTCCATAGTGCCATTGCCCATATTGGACTTTATCTGGAGTTTTTCTTCTGCTCCAGCACTAGCTTTTAAAATTCCAGCATCTCAGGTGGCTAGCCATATGGGTTCTTAATGAGACAGGGAGTTAATTACCCATCTAATTTATTTTAAAAATTCCTTTGCTTTCAATGGAGAAGTGTCACAATTCTATCTCTTTACATGTCCTGTAGTTCTTTATTAGTGATGGATATTTGGTGCTCTACATTTCTGAGACTGACATTCAGGAATTGGCAGGAATATATTTGTTCATTATCCTGCAGAGGTTTCAAATGTTTGCACTGAATATGACCCTATAGCAACAGAGAAACTGTTTCCCAGAGAAACTGATTACCCACAAAACCCCCTGCAATGGAGACCAGTAAGGAGCAAACATAGTTTTCAGTAGATTTTTAGCTTCACTTAAAAGACTTTGAAAGCATTTTCTTCTAGAGACACCCTTTCACCAGTACTTCATGTAAGCAGTCTAAAAGTTGGCTTCAAAGGATTTCCTTTAAATGTGAGAGCTCAAAGTTTCATGGAGTCTCATGGGACAGACTTCAAATGTTTGAATGAAGTGCAGTCAAAATTTGAGCATCCCAGTCTGGGCCAGTCCCTTTTATATCCATTATCATCAACAGAATGAAGTAATTGCTTTCAGAAAATAAGTTTTCTGACTTTCCAATGATTGTCTTACTTTTCAGAAGTGCGTCTTTCCCACCACTCACTGTGAAGGACATTTTAGGTATAGTCTTCCAGGTCTAACTCCTGGGCAGATAAAAAGACAACAACAACAGCAACAACAACAATAATAATAGTAATAATAATAATTCATTATTATCATTATTATTATCATCATCAATCGTTATTGTTATTGTTACTATATTTTAACAACAACAATAATTATATACACAGCCTTAAGAAATATGAATTTGTGTTCCTAGTATTAGACACAATCACTATTAAGGGTCATATTGCAGAACTTAGTAAGACAATAAGTCAGTAACCAATGTTCTGCATAAATAATGAGCTAAATCAAAATCAGTCATGCATCTAATTGGGACATTTGTACTACACTGCTTGAGGCATAGAATACTTTTTTATGCTTGATATGTGCTTTGCAAACTTAATCAGATAACCAACTCTCAGTCTCATCTCTATTTTCTGAAACTCTTTGTGGCACGACATAAGGGTAAGATAGCATTTCTGCTGATGGTGGTCTTTAACGGGTTTTTTCAAAGAAGATAGCTATATCATTCAAGACAATAACCATAAGAGGATTTTGTGAATATTATTATTAAAAGTATCCATGTCTATGGGGAAAGAACCTGACTGGTGATCCAAGTTCTCTTTCTAGGTTTTCAGATACCCTGCTGGTTGACTGTAGCCATATTTTTTCCTCCTTTTTTTGCCTTAGTCTCCCTTCTAAAAGAAAAGTAATGATAAATATTCCTCTTTGTATTAATTTGATATCTGCTGACAGAGCCATTTCATAAGACCAAGAGATTGTTTTCAAAACATAGTTTACATTGAGAACTCTGTGAAATATTAGAAAAGCCTAGGAATGGGACTAAAATCTTGTCAGGATCCAGAGCTGATTAGGACAAAATACTGTAAATAGCACCAAAAAAAGTACTAGTGTTTTAGGAAAATAGCAGTTTCCGTTCTTATACTATCTATCCACTGTCAGGAAAGAAATTACTCCCACATCTCATGCCTGAGATGTCCAGAGGCCCAACTGAGACCCTGGACCCATTCATGCAACTCATCTGTGGTCACCTGAATTATTCGGTGGCTCTCTTTCTTGCTGCCTCTCCCCTGTGGGCCCCATCAACAGAAAGGAGATGTGGACACACCAAGTAGCAGAACAACACCCTAGGTTTTTTGGACCTTATTGCAGCTCATGTGACAAGGACATATTTGATGACTTGCAGAGGACTCTGTGTTCAGAGGACAGCAGGACCTGATCATATGACGGGATATGGACAGGAGATATGTGATGGGCAAAAAAGTGTGTTGATAATACAACAGATGAAAAGATAAACATATGAGAGGAGGAACTGTAATGTCCATTCAGTCTTGTCTATGCAGTTGTATGAGCTGCACTGTCCTAAATTACAAGAAACACGGTTGTACAGAAGAGCCTTTATACACTCTTTATTGTAGTATTCATATCTACATTTGTAATAGAAAAAGAAGGGATTTTTTATTAACTCAGGAAAGAAAATGTATTGTGTCCAGAAGAATATTTTTGGGAACAGGATTTCAAGACTACCAAAAGGAGAAAAGAGAATATTTCTGAATGTTAATATGTGTTGGCTATATCTAAGACAGGCATTAGTTATTTGATTTTGTTCAGCCTGATAGTAATAGTCCAGTAGCAAAGAACTCTGCATAAATATCAGTTTGCTGCAGTGTCAATGAGAACACTTTGGGAGGTTTTCAACCAATCATCTCCTGACCAATTGAAATGAAAAAGTACACAGTCTTTCAAAGTCGCTCTTTTGCTGTTTGATTATGTTGGAAAACTTAGTGCATCTCTCTCCAAACTATACAAACTTTTTGCAGGACAAGATGGTCATAGCCAGCTACAAGTCCTTTCCTGGGATAGCTTTAGTGTGCTTATACTAGCACTGTCTTTCAGAAAAGCTCTAGTAATTCCCTGTGCATATGCTTTCAATCCCAGCAGAGGTATAAACACATCTTAGTCTGGGCCATCACCAAGGTTTTTATGGTTCAGGTCAAGATGAATATAACAAGCTGTAACCTAAACCTTCATTAACATTGCTGTTGACTGAAACCCCTTCTGAGATTTTAAAAAAATATTTATTAACTTTCTCAAATTTGCTGTTTTTCATGGCTGATTCCTTATTACAGCAGATAAATCTCTACAATGGAAAAGCGACATACTACAAGAGACTATTCTTGCTATGTTTCTATTTGGCTGGCATGACTATGACTCAGTTATGTTTAAATGCCAGCTTGTAACTCCTTTAAAGTAGTGGCTTGGGGAAATCATGCTGGATGCAAAATCCTTTTACATTATGTGCAGTCACAGGCAATTAAACAGTTAAACCTGAGGTCAACCTAGAGAAAAACAGAATATTCCTCACAGCACATTAATTGCTCAATAGTATTGCCCCTGAGCTAGAGGAGGTTGGGGACAACATGATTTTATAGTAATGCTTTGGTAAAACACCCTGTTTTGGATGCTTACCAGCATAAAAATTATATAAGTCTCAGTTTCATCCGGCTCTGCTCTGATGTGCCTATGAAATAGCATTAACTGAATTTAAAAGAGATATAACAAAAATATTATGAGGATCTAAAATTGGGTTGTTAGCAACAGTTTTCTTTTTCTGAGTGGGAAAAAAGTGGTATAAAACCATCAGAGAGATCCTCTGTTTAGCAAAAATAGAGAAAGATTAGAAAATGAATATGGAATTCGCAGACAAGGAAAGGTTGTGAATTCAGTTGCGTTTCCTCACTAAAGTTCTAGATCTAAATGATGTGCATAAACATGGTGAATTCCTTAGGGTTGTGCTATGATTAATTTGGTACTTAGCTGGTAAATCCAGACTGAAGAGCAAAGCCTGTCTAAAAAACAACTAATCAAGTGTTCAGTATTAACAGAAACAGCTTGTCTGAAGGGTGAGAAACTATAATATTAAAACACTTGTCTCAGTTACTAAAATTTATTCTGGAAACCTCAAAAAAAAAAAAAAAAGTCTCAGAAGTAAGTGAATCAAGTCAGAAATAAAACAGCGAAAAGTTGACATACCTCTCTCTTTAAATACCAGTAGTCAGTCTTCTCAGATTTGACTGTCCCCTAACACAAATTTTGCACAAATGTATTTTCACTGATCTCATTGTTGCTCCAAGTTGCTTTTTCAATTAAGATTAGAACTAAATGGTACTTGAAGTTCCATCAGTACTGTACACCTGTACTACTCATAAAAAATCCTAAAATATTCCAAGCATAAAAATGCACACCCATTTATGACCAGTGTTGTAAAATTTTTGTTTCAAGATATAACAGTTTTTCATTTTTCAGTTGGTATAACCACCTTTATGTCAGAAGTAAGAAAGTTTCTATTGCTGTGTTAAATCTTAAAATGCTTTGGTTTAAATTTGAAGTACATATTGGAGCTGGTACTGTTGTACTTAGTGAATATGGTTTTCTTCCTTTCTCACTGTTCAGCCATAACTGTTATATCAAAAAATCTGTCTTTACAGTGCTGGTTGTGTTCTAAGCTTTAGTAAGTTTTACCTCTGATGATCACAGAGATTTTTAACAAGTTCTATGAAAACTAGAGCAAATGCAACACAATTGTCAATTTGGAGGATTAAAAATTAATAGACAATGACATCTAAAGTCTGGCTCAGCTCTACTTCTTGCTACAGACCCTTGAATGACCCCTAACAATGAAAGTATTTTGATTAGCATAAGTGTGCACAATTTAGGGGTTTACTGACAATTTATCTTTGTTTGGGAAATCTTATGTGGACATGATGAATTTTGTAGGGATATATATTGCTGAGTTTTTCTTGTGGGTTATAGATAGAATGGAGGAAAGCATAAAAGTGTTTGAAATAATATTGTATTGAAGAGTAGTAATGGATGATGACTTTTGAAAAACATGGAGGAGTCTAACACTCTCCAGAAAAAGCCTGAAGTTTTAAAAAAAATAGAGGTAAGGTGACAGAGATAAGACTGGAAGTCTTTTAAATTGAAGATAGTTTGTGAGTGATGACATGGGAAAATGTTCATTACCAGATGGAGTGATAATAGACTCAAACCAGATATCCAGGACTCTGATCTTCTCTGTCTGAAACAGAGACATCAGATTGCTGGATTAGAAAAAAGGTTTGCAATGCTTCCAGCACAACATTATGTAAGGAGAAGGAACTGGATGACAATTTTAGCTGCATAACTAAATGGGAAGACATAGGTCTGTATTGACCAGGAAGGAGCAATAAAAATAAAAATTTGCTAGTTTTCAATCTTGAATATATATTTAGAATGACACTTGTGTCAGAATGAAAATGTTAACTGTATTACAACCCCTGTGCTTTAAGGATTGTTCATGTCTTATTTTGACAAAAATATTTTTGATCTTAGCCTTTTAGATTTAGGATGACCTTTTGATTTCAAAGATTTAAACAGCTCCACAGACTTTCTCTGGACATCTCTGTATTGCCTTGCAAATTCTTTCATCCCTGGATCATAGCTACGTGGTCTATTTTAGCACAGTTTTGACTTATGATGTCATACTTTACATCCCAAAAGTGCTTGCAAAGTCCATGTGCTTGTAATTTGACCTCATCTTTTGAATGCTTACTTTTTCATCATTGTTGGACAAAGAAGAGACGGGAGAGTGTAGTTACCAAAAATTGAACTGCATGTTAGCATATTTTTAATAAGGTGGATTTTTTTGGAAAAAAAAAAAAAAAAAGAAAAGAAAAGAAACTTTAAGAATGTGACAAAGTAATATATAGTTAGTTCACAAAAACATTCTTACCTTTGATCATCTGTGTGTAAGTGAGAAAAACCATGCCTCACAGTTACACTTTTCTTCATATTAGAGGTCAGAGAGGGTAGGAAAACTGCTTTTTCATTTAATTGCATATAAACGTGTCCCCAGCCACTGCTTAAGCCAAGTCATACACAGAATGTTAAACTACTGCATGTGAAGTTAGCAGCAAATTAATATTTCATGAAAATCCAGCCTTAACCCCTTGATCCTGACCTTCAGGTTTAATAGGGAACCGGAACAAAGATGTAGACCAAAGGATTCAGAGCTGCAACAACAACAAAGAACACTACTTCTAGAGCTCATCCCTTTCCTCTCTGTTCAAAATGTCCGTGAAGTTTTGACACAGCTCTAGGTATTTCTTCTTGGCTCCCAAATTCTGACTGTCCCCTTACAAATCCACTCAGGAGAGGAAAGTGGCTTTCATTTACCCATTTTATTTGCCTATTTACCTTGTACCTTAAGGAAGTATAAATTTCAGAAAGGACAACATTATTTCCTGCTTGCATACCTCTGTTAGGCTTTGGCCAGCAGTTGTCACCATCTATAGTCAGAGATCTGAAGATAAGGACTTATGTCTTTGTTGGCCTGGATGTCCTGGGGCATTGTTTTTCCTTGTGACACTACGATATCAAGTACTCCCCACTGATATTCCCTATGTTCAGCAAGTGATTTTGCTAAGTATACTAATCTGTCATCCATCACAGTTTGCTGCTCTCAGAGGCACACTTCAGTGACAGGACACATCCCTGTCCACTGGTTGAACTGTCATGGCTTTGATTTAGGATAACCTTGTGAGTGTGCAGGAGCTGTAGCTATGGTGTGGACCAGTCAGAAGATACACCTGAAGAAGGGTGTTCATTGCTGGAGAACAAATTTAGCCATAGAAAGAGTCTTTTAAAGAGATGATGATGATGCTGTTGTTGATTTTCATATACTCAAAACAAGACTGAAGGCCAGAGAAGGACAAAATCAATGTGTGGCAATTTCAATGCTTGCCCAGGATTTCATGAAAAATGTATTTACCACAGTGATCTTCAAAAACTTTTCCTGTTCTAATGGGGTGTTATCTGATCCATGGCTCTCCAGATAATCTAAAAAGAAGAAGGCATAGTAACTCCCATATTTTGCCCAGGAATCAGTAATTACCCATCAATACCACAAGCATTTTTTCTGAAAATTCATGATGGTAAATTTAAACATTAATGATGTCTCTGCTAAACATTTTAGTACAATCATAAAGTGTTAGTGTGTGGTCATGGCTGTTACAGACACTGAGACAGGAAGCACTTGGGTGTTTAGCATGGCTAGAGGGTATCTAGGTGCAGGACACAGAACTGAGAAAGGTGCTCCGTCCTGATGCAGAAATCTTTCCAGGTTATGTTTTAGTGGTAAAAATGTCCTTTCACAAATCTTTCTTTGAACAATTCAAACTATTGTATTGCTAATGTAAATGACAAAACAGATATGGGACTTGCTTGTACTTTCAATCTTCACCATAGACTGTGTTTCAATTAAAAGTAAAATTAGAACATTCTTTAGTTTGTGTAATTTTTTGATAGAATGGTACATTTATATGTTAATTTTGCTAAGATCAACTTTACTTATCTGCAGGAAGCTATTCCAAGATTGTTGTGCGTTTTCTTCACTTCTGAAATGTTATCACATTTAATTGCCTGATCTTATTTGGGTTGCAATCATAGTCATTAATTAGCAGGAAGGTGAGGGACAGCATCATATCTAACTATCTGTTATGGCTGCTTTAATGAGGAAAATACCTGCCATCATTTTAAAGGCATCCTGTATACTTCACAAATCCAGCTTGCTGTAGCATTCTCATTTAGACTGTGAACATCAAAGGAAATTGATGTCAGGTGTGAACAGAAGCTGTTGAATATATCTGTTGAGGAAGCTGAGTGGTATGTCTGGATGGGAGAGATGAAGGGCAGCTTAAAACATTAACAAAACTACAGGTAATTAGTGTAAACTTTCAAGGGTAAGGTATGCTTGAGGAATAAAAATGTTGTTTATAGCTATTCCCTGTAGTGCCACTATCGCTAAGGGTCTGTCAATGTTTTCATTTATAAAGCTCTATTTTTATAGGATTGTGCACTAGCAATAAAAAATGTGCTTGGGGCTAGAAGTTGACAATTTAAAGAAAAATAAATTGATTTGTTGTTTTGTGTTGTTTTGGGGATTTTTTTTTTTTAAATTATATGAATATACGAATAATAGAAGTTTATCTGTTTTTAATGGTTGTTTTCCTTTGTATAATTCAAGTGCTGGCTTAAAATCAAGTTAATAAAATTTGGCAAGCAATTAGTTCTTAGTATGGACTAATCAGTATTGGAGTTCTTAGAAAGAATGAATAGAACAAGATTATTTAGTGCTTCACAGGCAAAATTACACCTTTAAAAGGGGATCATAAGGAATTCAAGGCATCTGCAGAATACAATGAATAAATATTTTCCTTCCAAGGAAAGTACAGAGTACAGTACCTGAAAAGCAAGCTTTAAGAGTGTCAAAATACAGACAAGTGTGGTCAGGTTGAAAGATTTTGTACATTTACTGTGCCCTAGCAGGCTCGCTCACTGGCTGCTAATGATGTTATCATCATTTGCCTCAATAATTCTTCATAAATGGAATATAGTAAGAATGTTCTTGGGCTATTGATATTCTACATGCCTAAGAAAGACACAAAACAATTTCTTAGAAAAAACAAACAAACAAAAAACATTGCCTTTTGACTCTTATAATGCAATTATAGTTGAATTTTATGTCACTCTTATTTCATATTGGACTTTCTTTACTGTAAGCAACACTTTTTTCCCCAATCACATTACAACAATCAGAGTAAAAAAATGATGGTTGCACGTTTGTGATATGGATCGTTATAAGTGGAAGCTTAAGGGCCAAAGATGCCATAGGTCCCATGAGTGCATATCTAGAATAATGTGTACTGTTCATACAAGTTTTTTCACCTTTTAAGATCTCGTATTGCTTTAAGAGAGAAGTCAAGTACTGCTACCATATTATACAGATAAGGGAACTTAAGGTAAGTAAACAGTTGACTTAAATCCTTCTGAGCAAAGTAATGCTAGCAAGGGACTGAAACTCAAGGCTCTTGAAACACCATCCTAGAGCTTTACCACTGTATGAATATGTGAGTGCTATCTTTTGAAGCCTTGGAAAATACTGGCAAAAACTCAGTGTTCATAGTTGGTATATACTCCAAAATCAAGCCCTTAAAGTTTTGTAAATATTTTAAAGGGTTCTCTCAAATCCCTAAAATACAACCTTGGCAAAAATATGAGCCTTTTGGTTTGTGGGGTTTTTTTGTTTGTTTGATTTGGTTTGGTTTTGTTTTGGAGGGGTTTTTTGTTTGTTTGTTTGGGGTTGTGTTTTTTTGGCTCTTTTTTAAATTATGGTACCCATTGTTTCATCCATATATATATATATGTAAATGTGTATATGTATATATGGTGTGTTCTTTAGTTCTCAAAAAATCATAGTTTCAAACTCATAGTGCATCAGCATCGTGGAAGAAGTGACACTGCAGTGACAAATGCTTGCTGTAGCAGCTTTTGATAAGAGATGACTCTTTAACATGAGAATATGAATCCATTTAGAACTATGACCTTACCCCTCTAATACCAGGGTCTAACTTTTGCAACAGTTATTACAGTTGCCATTTCTACGGGAACAGATTAGTGCTTTCCTGCTAATCAACAACCAGTTTCGGGACCTGCAATCATAAATCCAGTTACGTGTGCTCAAAAGGTAAGGTCATGGTCACCTGACCCAGTCATCTACATAGCATAGGCTAGAAAATATCTTAAACATGGTTCTTTTTCTTTAGGAAGAGAAAGTCTTTTAGAGCCATCTGAACACAAGCCACCATTTTTTCTGTGTAATTTCACAACTTTTCAGGAAAGAGAATTAAATTGTCCTTTTCACATTACATGTCCTGAGCCTTGGCAAGACCACTAACAGTGAAACTAAGATCCTTTTATCTAACTAGAGGTGTGTCTGTCGGGGAAACTGAAGGGGAATGACCAATCTCGATTCTGATACTAATTTTATCATTAAGCCAGTCTGTGAATCAATGCCTTCCGATCTTCATACTCATATATACTAGGTTTCTTTTCTTCCCTCTCTCTTACACTCATCACTCACTGCCCTTATATGAAAGGGCTGAATTCTGCCCTTAGATCTTTGACTTCAATTGAATTTCAGTTTGAAAGGCTGAGGGGAAATTTGGCACAAAAGATCCCATATATTCGCACTTTCTTTTTGTGAACATGAAGCCATGTTTGGCCACAATAAACACCTGTCATCTTAAAGAGTAAAGAATGTATTGCATTCTGCTTGTGTGAGGTCAGGGTGTTTTTCAGGATAAAAGTGCTTTAATTTCTAGTTAAATGCAGCAAAACAGAGGAAGGACTAACATTTCAAAAAAGACATTGTACAGAGAACTACAGGTAAATCCAAATAAAAAAAGTACAAAATATTCTGTTTTATGCTAAAAGACACAATACTGCTGTTGTAATTCAGGTGACCTTGAAACGGATATGACACAGACTTTTCTTTTTAATAACAATGTGCCTAATATTAATATGGAGATGACAAAAACTATTTTAGACCCTTCCCAGTGACAGACAGGTAGTGATATCCTATGGAAAGCCTGAGTAGAACTCTCACCAATTCAACAATTATTTTTTTTTCTCTCAGAAGTTAAACAATAGATGAGACCTCCTAATGGCTTTCCATGTGTTCATCTCAGTTACCTGCGTGAATTTGCAGTAATTAAGCAATCTGAAACACTGACTGACCCAGAGAGAAAGATATTCCATACCAGTGGTGTCCTTGAAATGTCTTCATCATCAAGCAGTCTCTTCTCTTCATCTCAGTGAAAGCTAACGTCAGCACTACCGTGTAGCAACTCTTCCCCTAAACAGCTATTGAAATTTTATAAGGATGCTTTTTTGTAATATTAAAAACAAAAAAGGGAAATAAAAAAGGAGAAAAATCCCACCAAGCAAATCAGTGTGGGCAGAAAAATGCTTCTGCTATCAGGAGGGAGGCAAAGGGGGCTTACAGGGGATAAAAACAGTCTTTTGTTTTTGGGGTTTTTTTTAAGGTCAAAAATATAATTAGCATTTGAAAGGATGTGAAGATGCACTACCTCAGGGACCACAATGGCCAAATTTGTGCCATTTAATGTCAACAGCCTTCAGAGTTGTGATAAAATTAACAGAGCCTTGTGTGATTGATAACATACCTCATCTGCCATTCCAGTACAAAAATCCCACAGGTTTAGCAGCAAGGAACAATGTTTAGATTACTTTTGAAAAGAAGCTGTTTGAAAGATGTACTTTTTAGCTTTAAATTGCTTATGAAATCTGTGACAACCTTTCCCACTACCAGTAGCAAAAAATAAAAATGTATTGTTTAATTATTAAATGTGTGAGGTGAGTTTAGTGTATCTCTTTAGTAACAGAACATTTTTTTTGGACACTGAGGGTCAGGAGTGAAAAGAAAGGCAGACTTTCTACAGTGATTTTTGAAGAGAAAAAGCAGTAGTTTATGTGAGGGAAAGAATGGTCATAAATCACCAACAGTGAAAGGAGTTCAACAATGACTTGAGGTCTGAAAGGAAGATAGGTATTCTGTAAATATCATACTCTTTAACTGGGAATCAGTTTACTTTTCAGTTATTTATAGACTGCACCCATTTTACTACCCTATTCTGAAAAAAAAAAGTTTATATATCATGGCTCATGTTACTTTCAAAATTGCCCTGATCAGTTTTGTTATGAATCAGAAAGGAAAATTTTCCTCAAGGACACCAAGTTGCAAGCCTTGTAGGAAACAAATATGTGATTCTTTTGAACTTGAAAAGACAGCCTGTTCATTAATGTAAAGGATTGACTGCAAATCTATTTCATGTTTTGGGGGCTCTAGCTTTTTTTATATTTTAAGAAACAGAGTTTTCATTTCATTTAAAGTCACATAGTGTTACAATTTTTAGACGTTTTTGTGTCATCAATATTCTTTTTTCAATGAACTATAAATCATGCAAATTAGTGCAATAATTTGTCCTGTTTTTTACTGGATAATATGCTGCATATACATGTCTGGTAACACAGCATTTTTATCCTACTGAAAACTCTCACTGATTTACTGAAAAACTATGTATAAATACTTAGCTGAATAGAAGCCGTGGGATAGGGGCAACGCTTTCATATATTTTCACTAGTATTTTATGTTATCAAGGTTATAATCTCAGCATAAAGGTGTCCAGTCTTTAGAGTTGAGTAAGATCTAAGATCAGCCCAATATCTTACCTGAGTATAGGGAAGTACCAGACTGCAACTCATCACCACCCAATACTCTTTTGCCAAGACTTTCACCATAAGTCCTAACATATTCCTCAGTAGTTGCAACAAAATAAGTCTATCTTATCTCTCAAGAGCAGAACTAGCCACAGGAAATCACTGGGGCAAGAGGTGAACTGGTTAAACAAAAATTGAATCTTTGATGAAAAATTTAATCAAAACTTAAATGTGAACAAAAGGGGTTATCCATCAAGATCACAAAGCTTCAACTGCAGCAGTCACCTAATGCATTAAATAAAGTGCTGAATCACTACGAATTGCCCCAGTGATGGCAACCACTCACCAGCTTCAGTGGGCAAAGCACGTCAGAGGAATGGAGCCACAGTTATATTGTCCCCAGATGTCATTACTCTGCCACTACCTCTCCCCTCTAAGAAATTGCGTAGAACCAATTGAAGAGTACTTGAAACCCAATTATTTGCTCTGAAATCAATAGTTCAGTGTAGGAGGTCACTAGACCAGAGTTTCTGTTGGTGAATCTCTATCACTTGAGCATTTGGCAGTATCACATCATGTCTGACATCTTGCTTCCTGATGCATTGCACAGGCAGTAAAGGTATAGGAGAAACAGGTATAGATGCATAATGACTAATAAAAGCCACAAAACCTGAGACATAGCTTAATTCACACAATATACATGCACCTTAGCTAAGAATTATCTTATCATTGCATTCAACACCCTTAATAGATAAATTCATTCAAGAATTTTAACTGATGGGGAAAGCTTCCTGAATAGTCTAATGCTGTGATAACTTAATGGGACTATCCATATCCCAGCTGATAAATGCACAGCAATTCATGTCAAGATACCAGCACTCAGAAAAGCTGATGGACGGAATTATGCTTTAAATACCACTTACCTCCACAAGCTAACCAGTGTCAAAAAAAGACTGATCTTAGAAACTGAATAACAATGACAGCATTGTAAAAAAATACATGCAATACCAAAACAAATGAGGAAAATATTTGTATATCATTACTTTATGGACTTCAATAGATTGTTGAATGTAGAAAGATGTATTAATTTTCCTTTTATAAAATAGATAATCTGTAAAATTTGATGCTTTGAAAGCAAGGAGATTAAAACTGTGTGCATATCTAGTGACACTCATAACTATGAAAAGGAGTTGAAACACATAGGTTATACCACTGTTATAGGCAAAGCAGGTAGGAAAGTCTATAATTAAAATTGTCTCAAATTTCCCAGAGAACTTTTTCTTAAGCTCATAGGACTGTATCATTGACTTGTTTCAGCATAGACCACTTGGGCTGAAAAAAACTCATTAAGGTCAGATGTCTTACTTCACCCTGCACTATTTTTCAGTTTTCAGCTGTAACAATTTCTTGACCAGATTATTTACAATATTCTTGCTAAAAAAGCCTAGTACTTCCAAACTTTCAGAAAGCTGCTTGAAATCCACCTCAGAGAAGGAATGAAGGGAGAGAAAAGGGTCAGACCTGTGCCTGCTTGTTAGTTTATGATGTAGTTTTCTGAGGACTGTGTTTATACTGTGCAGCCTTTATTTCCTCACCGCTCTTGACTGCTGAAGGGCTGTTCTTGCACCTTTCCCACAGGTATGTATGAACGCCCCAACAGAAGACTGCAGCTCAGGGTGTGATTACCCCATCAAATTTCTTTCCAAATAAAACAACATTTGCTGAAGGCAGTGAGAACCAAATTGGATAGCAGGATTTTACTTTCATTGTTAGCATCTGTATTTGCTTGCAATACTGAAGGGTGAGCAAGAAATGGGTTGGTACAGAAGCAGTGAGTGAACTGCAGCAGATGTTGACTGCACCATACTGAAAGAGTCTAACTGATCAAAATTAGTTATGACTGGCTTAATTCTGAAAATGTTGAAAGCTTAAATGCGTGACTTCAATAAAGGATAGTTTATTTTAAAGGCATGGTCCATTTTATACATAATATCACAGTCATTTGAAGGATTTCTTGCAAAACATTTCCTTAACCAAACATGAAACTTCACCCAAATCAGCATTTTTTGAGAAAGTGTAGAATTTGTTGAAATTTTTGTTAGCTACAAAGAAAGGAATTTTCCTTTTCATGTTTATTTCAAGACATAATTGAGCAAAATGAATTCTGGTGGATGGAGAACAACACACCTCCCCTTTTGTTATCCTCAAGACTGTGGTTCTGCTGGCACTTCCATTTTGCAAGCCATTTTCTCACTGTCCTCTAGTGGAAGTTTCACTTACCATAAACTACCAACAGTACAGAAAATATTTGAGGTACTCAGTTTATAACTACTAGAGAATTGAAGCAGGAATAATGATGATTGAACACCTCACTAAGTTATTGGCCAAGCTATTTGTTCCTGAACATGTTAAATTCACCTAAGGTATTTTGTTTTGATAATAAAAATGCCCATATTTCAAGCTCAAGCTTCAAGTATTTATTTCTCATCTTAAATTCATTTAAAAGCAGACAAAAAAACCAAACAAAATGACAAAACAACCAGCACTGATTCTGCTCAGTAATTATATTCTTTGTTGTTTAGTGTAGTCTCAACACCTAAAGGCCACAGAAAAACTGCCGTGAAGGCAGGGTCTGAAGGACCTTAGAAGAAGAAAATTAGATCTAGTAAGGAAAAAAAGTCTGTAAAATTTCAGTATTATGCCAAAAGATATATGAAAATTGCTACAATAATTAACTGTACATTTGTGTGCTGGGTTGACCTTGGGTGGACTCCAGGTGACCACCATGTCACTCAGCAGTACAGGGAGAGAGAAAGTAAGATAGAACAAAACTCAAGGGTCAAGATAAAGGTAGTTTAATAAAGCAAAAGCCACATGTGGATGCAAAGGGAACTAAAAGATTTTTGATCCTTCCTCTGCTGGGGAACCCCAGCGCAGGAGTTTGAAACAGCAGTGGATACCCTTCTTGGCTTTTTTCATGGAGGCAGCATACCCAATTAGAGTATATCACAATTCTTTAGCATTCTGTAACCTCACTTCTCCACTGAGGAAAACCAATGAACCTGCAACCTCTCAATGAAAGTTAATATATTATTCCAAGTTGTTATTTTTTTTCTGTGCCTTCCAGATTACCTTGTTATCACCTTTTACGGTTCTAAAGTTGGACACAAGTTTCCAGGTACACTTTTCCCTGGCATTAGGCACTGTACAATGTTTACAATTTGTAACATTCTTGAGTTTCCTTTCTCACGTACTGCATTGAACAACACTTCAATGATACTATTTTTCGGTTGCTGCTATTATTTGCTATAACCCAAATGCTAGTTTTAATAAAGCTAAAACTACAGTTTGAATATACTGGTAACACCAGAGCAATATCAAAACAAGTACTTGGAAATTAGCTTTTATCTGCTTCACTAATGAACCATAAGTAACTGACTTGATTATTGGACTTTTCATTGAAGATCCCTTTTATCATTTATAAAGCTTTTCATGCTTTTGTCCTCTCTTTCAAATTGGAGGTGAATTTGACCTTATATGCTTGGATGAGACAGACCACATGAAACTTCTTCTCCATCCTTTATTTGCTGAATTTGTCATAACTCATTGGGTGCCATTTTTAGATGTTTTCTCAGCTAATTTTTCTCCTGCGTTTTCATCTGGATGGTGAAAACAGTGCATATTTAAGGAAGAAGAGAAGAAATAATAAAACTCTAGTTTGAGCATAAGCCTCTCTTAATTCTCTGGGAACTGACTTACATTTGCTTTTTTTGTACTTGTCCTATGTATATGTTGCATTTCTTAAAATTGTATGTGATTCTTTTGAAATGCAAAGTTTTTCTTGAATAATCTTACCAATAGAGTGACTCAGAAGAGCTGCTTAAATATCTACTTACATGTGTATAAGCATTTCCCACGGAAGCAATGGGGGAATTCATAAGCTGAACAGGACATGTATGCTATGGCTAATTGTGGTAAGGACTATATTTAAAACAAAAGTATTTGGAAAGAGACACTGATTCATAGAATTTTTGCAGTGATTACATGGGAATCACCTTAAAATTCAATCTCTAACATTTCTTACTATCTTTTTGAATCAGATCCTGTCCACAGTTTACAGAGGATCAGTGCGGCTATCAATATAACAGTCAATAGTATTTCTGTTTGGGGTGCAAGGTGTGACCAACATAGTTCCACTTAGTGGCATCAGCCAGAATTGGCCAGACAAAGCTATCATAAAGGTAGAAGACATTTTTTCCATTAGATGACAAGTATATTCAGATTATAGTGCAAGGCATGTCAAGATTTTGTCTGGCAAAAGAGGTCAATGTACCTGTTCAACCGGAAAAATGAATTTTCAAAAAATTAATTTCAGGAACTTTTTTCAGTTGGTGAGGTCTTTTATTCTCCTCTTCACTCACATCTCTACAGTCACCAAGTTTAGAAAATTTAGTTCCTAAATCCATTGCATTCTCTCAATGTTTGTATTATTGAAAAAAAATAAATTCATCTATCTTTTGTATCTCGCTCATTTTCACCTGAGTGCCTTTTCCCTCATCTTCACATGATGCCATTATTCTACTCAGCTAATGACAATAGTTTCAGCACTCTATAACCTACTTTTGAAATAATCATCTGAATTTTAAACATACGAAATATGTAAAGTAGATATGCAGAAACAAAGAAAAAGAATGAGTAATAGGCACAAGAGACCTTACTTTAAAAATATTTTCGATCCAGAATCCTAATATATTTCGTCATTAAAGATTCCAGAGTAATCACAACATAATGGATGCTGCATGGAACACTAAGGCTTGTACAGTCTTTAAGTAATCACCACGCAAATATTATTGTTGTTCCTACTTATGTTGTCAGGTTTTGGGAAAGGACAGCCTGACACACATTTTGTCTTTTCTTATCCAGCAGGTACGCATTTATTGGCTGAGCTTGTTGCTGCTTCTGCAAGTCTTGAAACAATTTGCAACTGAACATTTCAAGATGCTTATGTTGAATTCAAATATTTGAATACTGAATACCTAGGGTGATAGAAAGTAATTCCATTAAGATCCCTGATAAGAAAAAGGGTTTCAGAGAGATGATTTTGAACCTGTAAGTATACTGAAAGTTAGGGCATATTTGCCAAAGTTTGGTGTGGAGTATAAACAAAGATGGCCATTACCTAGTCACTTCTTGAAAGCTAATCTGCCCACAAAAAAATGGGATGCTGATTCTTATATTGTATTCAGATAATTTTCCTGTTAATTTCCTCCCTGTGATGAACAAATACACAAAAAGAGCCTCTTGAAATATATAAATAGATATTGTAAAATAAGCCATTGACCTGTTAACACTTTGGCATGCTTCTCCATAGGTAACTAAATAGCTCAAAAAGCATCATTTACTTGATGAATTTCATTATACTTTTTCCAGTTCACAGATGATTTATGAACAAATTGTGAAATCCCCACATTTGTTCATTATTTAAAATAATTCTCATATTTCTGCAGTAAACCATGATTCATTTAATATATCAATAAACTTGAAGTCTCCATAGTTTTTGTTATGCAGCAGTGAATTTGCTGGCAAGTAGTGTAGCATGAATGTTCAACCATCAGAAACAGTTTTTTGATACTGCACATTTAATTAAAAAAATCCTAAAATTTCTGTTGTCATTTTTTTTTTAAATTGTGCAATTTCAAGAATAGTTTTTAGGAATATCTGTCATTTAGTATAAACTTTTGATATTTCTTTTTTTTTTTTTTCCTGTATCTGTGTTAATGAAACTAATGCCTATCCAAGGACAGTTTGAGATCTCAAAATTGTTGAAATTCATCAAATCAAGGTTTCTATATAAACAAATGCCTTAGCTTTGGGAAGTCTAGCGAACAAAAAGATGATATTAAGCCCTATATAATAACCTTGATACTATTATTGTGCAGATACCTAACACTTCAGTGGCAGATAGATCAGGACAAAAAATTCTTACTAAAAATCACTAAAAATTGCTAACTGTAATTAATATACATTAATTTTTAAACTAAAATGAAAGAGTGTTAAATACAGATTTTGTGCTATCTGCCTACTGCCTAGCCTTTATGCTGTTTCAGTGGCAAACACTAATGGAAATATTTGTCTCAGAGTAGACTTGAAGTTGGTAAAATGAAAAGCCACTTTCTTACTTGTTTATGTTTTCAAGAGCTTTATTACTGTTTATAGAAAAATATCAAATTCTAAGCCAACATTTAAGGATTCAAAACACACTCATAAAACAGACACAATAAGATGCATATGTACATATATGCATACAGACACACATATGCAACCCTTGGAGTAAACAGGAAATAAAAGTAGTTTTGGAGTTCACAATTTCACCTGCATTCACTGTTTATGTATTTCTGAGCTTGTCTGTAATCCTGATAATTAGCCTCCTGGTATTGGGTCTGCTGAAGTGCCGGCAGTGCATTAGAAATGTCAAAATGAATCATGGTAGGAAACACTATAGAAGATCTACAACAAGTACAGAGGAGAGGAATATTAAAAGTCAACAATACCTCCCACTTCATTTCCTTATTACTTGAAATATATGAAGCAAAAAACAAAATACTATTTGATAATTACAGATGAAAAGCAAAGAACTAAAGAAATAAAATTGTGGAAGGAAGTATAATTGAGAAAAACAAGTGTTGGGGTTTTTTTTGGGTTTTTTTGTTTGTTTGGGTTTTTTTAATAAAGCAGAAGAAATAAGCCTTTCCCAGGCTGTAACAAATTATTAATACACTAAATGCCTTTTTTTTTTTTTCCTACTGGTCACATTGAGCTAGGCAGAAATCTAAAAATTCTGCTGGCATGTTTGTTTGGAATAAAAAAGCCTGTAGGTCAAGTCTTTCTGAGAGAACGCCAAATGTCTTTGTGTCCAGTTATTTATGGTTTCAGATAATTGTACAGAAAATATCAAATTTGCATAGTGTGATTATTGCTGATTATTTATCCAGCAGTCAAAATGTTTCAGTGGTTCCTAGGATGACAGATTGACAAGTACTTAAAACTCATTCATTTTATGAAATTTGCATGTAATTAGGCAATAATGAAGGGGATGTTTGTGGACAGCGGATTATACTACAATATACTGGAAGTGATTCAAATGCTTGACAAAGTGTTAACATTATCTTCAGTTTCTACTAAGTCTTGAATGTTTGGCTCTAAATATCAGTGGAAAAAATGAAATGGGTTATGGAAAGTTACTAAATGTTTTGTTAGAACAAAGTACATATTTTTTACTCCACTCTGTCTATTCCTACTTTTTTATGCTCTGCTGATGAATTGTACTTTAGGTATTTAACTCATATCACATTCAGTGGAGCTCATCTGTAATAGTTTAGCTGCCACTGCTTTGGTCATTATCACAGTGAAGTCCCATGAAGAATGGCTTTCTTTGGTTTTTTGGCATCTGTGTGGTAAGTGAATTTTAAAGCTCCTGCTTTGAGATTCATACAAAAAAAAATGTGATTTTGAAGAACTTATTTATCACACGAGTGATAATTTGTTTCTTAACCAGTTGTTTCTGCACAAATAGGATATTTAACTTCATGATGCAGTCTGTAAGTGGAAGTAACCTTCACCAATACTTTATGGTGGCAGACAACTGCAAATGACTCCTACTTGCACCAAGGTATAAAATTAATTCAAATGTCCTGGCATCACATTTTGTTTACTATAATTTTGATTCTTATTTCAATGACATGAGCAGGTACATCACTGGTTTTAGAGGATTTTATGTATATGCATCAAATGCACTTCTACATCTCACTCCATAGTCAAGGGTCACCAATTTAACACATACTAGTGTGCAGGAACATATATAATGAAATACATTATACCCAGTTGTTTTCAAATATTTCCTGCTCATTTTTTGAGTACATTCTACAATTTAATTTAATATGCTCACAAAAGTAACAGCAAAGGTGTCATATAACTTTTGTAAAAGGAAGTAGGTTTCCATATATGGGATCTGCAAAGCAAACAAGCTAATCAGTGAATTGCATAATCTGGTCAGTAGATATGCATTTTAAAAATATGTCTATCCTGTTTTATGGCATAAAAGAAGAATGTCTGTTACAGGGCAATGCACACTGCTAGTAAAGCAGCATAATCTGGAACCCTGTCGACAACTAATGGGGTGTTTTTATTAAATTATTATACGGTGTTGCCATACCTGTTGCTTTTTGCTCATGATGGTAAATTAAGATCCCAAAAAGGAGTCTGAGCATTTGGAATAACCAAATTCTAGAACAAGAAGAATTCAAACTCTTTCATCTGCTGACTAAGTCACTCATATGAGGGGAAGAGATGTGTTGCATCTGCAAGGACATGAATGCTCTAGTTACTGTGCTATAGCATCATCTTTTTTCTGGTTGGTGCAGAAATACTTAAATATCATTAAAACAGTTGTGACAGAAGAGACGGAGACAATGGTTGGACTTAGAGGTGATCTTAGACGTCTTTTCCAAACTTAATGTTTTTATGATAATATGATTCCAGGATTCTTACAATGTTAGCTACTGCGTGACATTTATAAGTTCCTAAGGAGAGGACGCCCTGATTGCCAAAACATCAGAAGAACTGAACTCATGAGGCAAAACAGAATGACCATTGGGTACTCTGGCTGAGCTTCCTTGCCCATGAGTCCTCCTGAGTTTCTAGTCCCTTCTTCCAAAGTCCATAAACATTCATATCGTATCCTGAGTTCCAGTGAAGTTCTCTGTTTCAGCCAGGTTGGTGAGCTTCTACAAGAGGGTGATCCATTTATTCGATGAGGGAAAGTCTGGGGGTGGGGTCTGCCTGGAGTTCAGCAAAACTTTTAAAATGTCTCCCACAG
>JAWWEE010000001.1:90103412-90145644 GCA_035221455.1 Xenops minutus
TAGTTTCTAGCTCCTTCTAGCTAGCCCCTATAAAACCCTTTTACTCTGTTGAATAAACGGCCATTTCACCTTATCCCACGTTTCGTGTGGAGTGGTCCGTCCTGTTTTCCCCTTCAGGTCTGTGTCACTGGTGCCCACACCACAGCCGGGAAACAGGGAAAAGGAGGTAAAGCCGACTTCTTCCTTTTGTGCTTGGAGAGTCACTGTAAAGGCTACCTTTGAGCATGTCAGTGGTAATACCTGTCTCGCAATTATTGTAACAACAGTTTCGCAGTTAACCCCAGATACTGACCAGAATCAAACAAGTAATGACTGTTGGCTACTGGTTTAGAGTATGGAAAATTTTCCTTTCTGGTCTGGAGTCCCTCATATTCTCTGGTTTCAGTTTTTCTCTAAGCTGATGGGGCAAAGCCCTGCAGAGCAGTCTCGTTGCCAAGTTTAAAAAAACTTCTTGGAATTTCACAAGGGCTTAATGCTTCCCCACACATTCTTGCCACAGTCTTCCTGAAACCCTCAAAGATGAGGAGTGATCACTCTGGTTCCTTTCAAACCCTTAAAAAGGTGTAAACATGTTACCTTCTTAAAAACTACAGAAGCGGTTTCCTCAGCTTTGATGTTACTCCACCAGCAATGAGATTCTAGCAAACAGAACATCCCTTTCCCTACAGTATGTATTGTGGTTTCACACAGAACATTGATACCAAACAGTGAAGGAGCATGGGCTGAACATGTGTGTTAGAAAAGTGTACAGGTTCATATTACCCACAACGAGCTCCATAGGTTCCCCAAAGAAGACATTAATGTATGGTACAATTTGAATCCTGGAGTCAAATTTTTATATCAGGACATTCTGAAATGTAGACTGAAAATTGCATATATTAGGTGATTTTATGATTTCTGCTGTGCTTTAATAAATTAATAGAGATACTCCAATGTCATTGTTACCCTTACAAGTGTGAGCTAACTTCACTTTTTCTTCCCACATTTCTATCATAAGTGTCATTTTAAACCTATGTCTTTCTTATAGCCAGTAGCCTATGAGTTGCATGTGTTTGTTTGTGAGATAAGTCAGTTCTAGATCACAAACTCAAAAATATTAAGATTCAGAAAATATTCATTAGACCTTCATGGAAATTTTCCTTACATCACTGGCCTGTTCTCTCCAGCTTCTTGTAATGTTTCCATCAATATGGTTTCTGGGTGTCTTCTAGAAGTGTTTAACTGACATATGCCATATATGAATCATCATTTCTTCAGTATTCTGCTGAAGAAAAATATTTTGTGTGCATTTAAAAGAAACAACAGAAACTGTAAGGAAAAAAGATGTTAGCTATATGAAAGTAATATAACCTCGAGGCAAGTGGCACATCAATAACCACACTGCAGCTGTAATGTCAGACCTGACGTTCATGTTGGAGCTACATCTTTAAGTCTGAGTATTGTGAACACAGCATTCAATGGTAGTTTCCCATAGCTTGCAGCTGTCTACTTAAACATTGAGAAATATGCTTTTAATGCGTATTTCCTCAGTTTATACATTCTTTGATCTAATTTCTGTTTACATGCTCCAGTCTTCATTTTTCATACAATAGACTCATAAAATCATTGAATCACTAAGGCTGGAAATGACTTCTGAGATCACTGAGTCCAGCCTTTGAACCAACACCACCTATGACATCTGAAACATAGCACTAAGTGCCACAACACTTCTAGGGATGGTGACTCCACCACCTCCCTGAGCAGTCCATTCCAAAGCTTAACCACCCTGCTGGTGAAAATTTTTTCTGATGTTCAACCTGAACGTCTCCTGGTGCATCTTCAGGCTGTGTCCTCCTGTCCTGTCACTAGTTGCCTCGGAGAAAAGAGAAAAGATCCCCACCTTGCCACAATCCCCTTTCATGTAGTCGTAGAGAGCGATGAGGTCTCCCCTGGACCTCCTTTCCTCCAAGCTAAACAACCTCAGCTCCCTCAGCTGCTCCTCACAGGACTTGTGCTCCAGACCCTTTACCAGCTCCAGCATCTCAATGTCCTTCTGGTAGTGAGGGGCCCAAAACGGAATATAGGATTTGAGGTGTGGCCTCACTAATGCAGAGTACTGAGGAACAATCACTTCCCTAATACTGCTGGCCATATTATTTTTGATGCAGGCCAGGATGCCATAGGCCCTCTTGGCCACCTGGACACACTGCTGGCTCATGTTCATCTGGGTGTCAACCAGCACTTCCAGGTCCTTTACTGCTGGGTAATTTTTAATACTTTTTCATCTGGCAAAAATAAACATTTCCAGCAGAAGTATATACACTGTTCAGAAACTTACATTTTCACTAATTTTTACTCTCATATATGGAACAGAAAGCCTAAAAAGTATGCCCTGCATGCCATCCTGTCTCATCTATCAACATGAAACACAAGCACAGCTGACATAATCTTTGACACTACTTCATTGTTTCTAGACATTTCCTCAAAATCCTTTCATGTATTGTCAAAATCACCTTATTCTTAAGATAATTTAGATGTCTTAATTTCTGTGACAACAAAAAAATTGCTTTAAGCAATTATTTATGTGATAATTATTATTATTCATTATAAAGCTATTTATCACCTATTCAAACATTAACCAGATTAAGAAAAATTATACCATAAAAATAATTCTTGCAACTCATGGCCCTTAAACTCCAAGGACATAAGTTATCTGTACAGAAATATATTTGCTTTCTGCTCTAGGCAAAAACTTATTAAAAAAAGTGCTGCACTTCATTCGATTGTGTTTGTTGGGGTTTTTTTCATCTGTTGCCACACACTGTAGAGCTCTTCGTGTATAGAGAGGACCAGAAAATGGCTGATACATGAATTGTAGACCATACAACTTATTTCTTCTTTTATTTATTGATTATTTAAAATTAATTATTCTTTATAACTGAGAAGACAAAAACTGGTAACATGTCCCTCAACTTTTATGCATGAGTATATGAATGTGTTCATACTCTGTTCTGCTTTAATCTTACTACACTGGTATGTGTTTATTGACATATGAAATGTAACATGATACAGCATATAACCAAATTATCAGCATTGATTTATAAAATGTTTATTTAAAGACTTGTGAGGTGAGGAATTCATTAGTTTAAAAAAATTACAGGGATAAATTGTTAAGTTTTTATTTGTGCCAGAGCATTTTTGAGAGATGAAAAGTAATTTAACGTGGCTTTACAAATCAATTGGTCTTACCTGGCACTATAGTCGTGCACTTAATTCTGCACGATATTTCAGAGAGCAGTTAAAGTTATTCATATGTCTTAGCTGCATTTCTGTACCCAAATATACTGGGATACCTTTTATGCTTAAGTTGAATTTATGAATTAAACTGAATTTCCTGGAGTTGTGGCATTTGGCTTGGAGACACTACAAGAGCCATAGAAGAATTCTTACTGTGAAATTACTGATATATGTTTGCCTTAAAATAGTACTTTTGCCTGAATTCAGATAAATTGACCTTAACTTCCTAAGGGTTGGCTATCTGGTCCAGACATGGGATCTAAGCTTCTTTTCCGGTCCATGGAAAGAGAGAAGCAGAGGCTGCGTTGTTCCATCTATTTTAGAAACATCTATTTTATGAGTAATTGATGCAGAGATTGCTGTCTCCTGCTGTCAATTCCATATATAAAAGTGCAACTATATAGAGAAGTGTTGCACTGTTTCCACTCCAAGTCAGAAACACATGGTCCAGACATGTTCTAGATGCTGTGTGAAGACGGTAACTCCACACAGTGCCTGCCTCTCACAGTGAGGCACCTCTTCTCCAAAGCACTCTGTTCTTCCACGGTGGTCAGAGCAAGCGGCCCTGTGTCTGTACCCAGTGTCCACAGAAAAACCTGTCAGGTTTGGTCACTTAAGGGGAGCATGTTGGTTTGCTATTTTCACTTACAGCTGTGTAAACAAAAGGAGAATCTGACCTGGTTTCATTTACAATTCTTTGATGTCAACAATTAGCCTTCAAAATGCACATAAATGAAAAACCATGCCTTTGAAATAGCCAGCTGAGTAACTTTATTCATCATACTTCACTTCTCCTATCACTTGAGATGCATTGCACCACCCATGGAAGTGAATTAGTCTTCCTACTCCTGCACTCATCTCCTCAGAAGAGTAATTTTTTTTACAGAGTAAGTGAACTTTGAGGGTCTTTTTAAGAATCTTGTCTTCCTTTTTGTGGCAGAGCTCTGGACAGTGCATCCTTCATGCTCAGAAACCATACCATGGCTTCATACCACATACTTGCCCATCTTGCCAGCTCATACCTGGCCCAAGGCATGTGGATTCTTCTACATATTCTTGTCCTCTTATCTCAGTAACTCTATTGCTCTAAATGCAATAGAGATTTAAAGACTAGATCAGGGCAAGGTATTTTGGCAGAAGCTTCCTCCATGTTGAAGGCCTGACACTATTAGGTGGTGGAATTAGACTGAGTACAAACTATAGGTTAGTGCAAGATATGGGCTTTTTGTTTGTTTGTTTTAAATACTAGGAGTTCTGCTTTTCTGTAAAAGCTTTCACTGTCTTATCCAGTATGGATCTTTCTGCACTGACATTTTATTGCTCACAAGAATCTTGTGGCAGAGGGACTCTTGCTCAAATGTTTCTACCAGCCCCAGAAAGTTTGTTAAGTATGAATTTCTTCTGCTTTCAAAGAAGACTTTGCTACATTTTGTCTTCAACAGATACTTGTGTTCTCACCATGCAAGTCTTGATACTTTCACTGGATTTGCTATTCTTTGCTAATTCTTGGTTTGAGGTTCATTTTACTTGATTTAGGTACCAAAATTAAGCAGTTTAAGCTGGCTAATTTAGATAGGAATAAATTGCTATCTAAGATAGCTATTTCAGGATGGGAAGAATAGCCTTCTGGAAGTGTTTATCTGTACCCACTCATTATAGAGGCAGCATCAATGACTAGCTTAAAGCAAACATTTAACATTAAGATGTTTTAAGGCAAGCGAAGTGAGTCCCACTCTTGTGCAGGAATGAATGAATTTAGACAATGAAAAAACACAGCTATCCCACTTAAGGGAGAAAATTTTTCCTCTCACACTCTGCAGCTGGCCAGGAAATGCAGCCTGTCACAGAGACATAGCACAGCAATAGCCACTTTCCTACACCTCCTTTTGGCTGGTAGAAGCTTAATTCTGATCTTTTCTTTAAAAGGAGCAAAACTGTCCACTCAAGAAAGATTCACTTATTTACCCATAAGTTATTTTCATTTGTTTAGTGAAATTACAGATCCTTGGGGTATCTGAAATTAAATTTAAGGAAAGCTAAAAATTTGCAGTTTTTTATTATTTTTCTGACATTTTCTCACAGTTTCCCCACAAATCAATCTTATTTCCTTCTTTGAGCTTCAGACTGAACAGCATCATGACTCCATTCTTGAAATTAGAAAGGTTACTCACCTTTTTCTGTCAATTACTTTCTCAGCAGCTTGGATTTAAAAAAAGTGCTGTGAATCAGAGAGGAAGTTCATTATAACTTCTTGTCTCATGTTTACCAAGTGTCTTACAGTTAAAAAAGACCATTGGAGTATAAAGTATAATACATTGTAAAGTGGGTTTTTTTTCCTATGTTCTTTCTGATTTCCTATTTGTAAGGCATGCTAGGCAATGAATCTCAATGCTTTCTCAGCTTGTAATATTATTTCAAAAAGATCATGATTCATATGGTATACTTTTGTTGATTCAATTACTCTGTGGGGCATGTTGCTCCAAATAATGATAACTGATAAGATAAAAACAGGTAACATCATTAGGTTTACTTGAACAAAGGTATAATACCAATGTAAACCTCTGCACTTTATACAATCACAGTCCTTTGTTGCAAGAGACAAAAAAATCAGTGTCTAATGACATCTTTGGGGAGTGGGGTGTTTCAAAAACTAAAGATTGTCTGTATATAGACAGAGATCTGTCCTTATGTGTGTCACATTTTCTGTCTAAAAATCCAGTTACTGTAGTACAGTTCCATCACTGAGAAGTGGAATTCCTCATAGGTATCTCTCTAGAAGATGTCTCCCAGGGCAAGAAATATAGATATAATATTTTGGCTTGTTTTGGTGGATGGGGTGTATTTGCTTGCTTATGCTATTTTAGCTTGATATGTTTGGTTTTCTTTTTTTCTTGTACCATAGGACCATACTTACAAAAAGACTTTTGGTCTTGCATTTTTCAGGATCCATTTATGATGTTTGGCAGTTTATGAAATGTGGGGTAATCTTGAGATGTTTTATGTGGAACATTAAAACGGTCTGATTTTGAGGGGGTAGGGCCTTGCAACTTATAATTTAAAAAAGCTAAATTCATAAAATAACTAAAGGGAATTATTATAATAAAAAAAAAATCAGGATACCTGGTTATGCCTTAGATTTGAAACAATATATCATTATGAGCATTCCTTTTTCCCCTCTATTTTCAGTGAATCCCTATAAATTATAATACTGACTCTGAAATGTAATACTCATGAACAAACTTCTTCAGGAGTTTGTAGGGGACTTAAGGCAGAGAAAATTGGTAAAATGTGGACGGATTTTTTTTTTTTTCTTAGAGTGATTTCATTTTAGAGGTTAGCATGAGCAAAATTAATCCAAGGGAATCAGAACCCTAAGTGCAAAATGGTGCATAAGATCTTAGGAATATAACATCTAGTCATGCATATATCATGTGCAATGCAATCTTATATAGGTAATATTAAGTATGACAAACATGAAGATATACTGAGCCTTTTCCTTCCTGAGGGCCAAAGAAGTTTCACATGCCTTCACCTGGAGTTGTCTATAACATCTCCAAGAATAATTAAGAAACCTCTAATCTAAACAATACAACTAATTCCTAGGTCCTCTTTGATCTCATTACAACAGCAATAAGCTGGTGAGTTGCAGCTGAGGCATGAGCTGCACTGTGATCTGGTCTGAGGAGAAATATGTTCTGGGGTTTTTTTATGTTTTTTTTCCCTGAAAGGTAGTGCAATACCTGAATTTACCTGCTGCTCTTCACACTCACTCCCTGCCATAGTTTGTGTGGACAGGTAAAAAGGGTCTACCCTTGAAATGAGAAGCTCTTTACTGGGAAATCTTTGTCCATTCAGCTGCACTTCTGTGGCTCCAAGACATTAGTGGTTATGGGAGGCATGGATCCCCTCCGATCCCCACTAGTTCATTAAATCATTAGCCCAGTAACTAATTCCTTAAGGAAATAAACTCAGTGCCCTTGAAGGAACACTGGAAGTCAGGACAGGAGAAACCTCTACTGAAAAACAGATGTCTACAGCCTGCCTTTCCACTTTCCATTGGTCTAGAAGGCTGGTGCTGCATGTTGAATTAGTCATTATACAAAGGCCACACTAAAACACTAAGCTTTGCCAGTGGCATGGGCTCAGTTTCGTGTCCAGAAAGTTCTTTTTGAGCAGCAGCAGAGTCTGTTCCTTGACCTTCAAAACAGGATCCAGCTCAAGAAAAAGACAAAAGTATTTGTAAATAATATCTATCATTTTGCCAGCTACTTTCAGTATTTAATCTGTCTCTTAAAACTGAAAAATTACAATTGCCCCCAATATTCCATCCTTTCAGGTAAGCTCTCACTCAGGATGCCAATATACCTTTCTTGGCTTAGATTGGATTCTGTGTTCAGTTCTTCATTGCAGAACCTCATTTCATTCAAACTGCTATGGAGTGTCCATTTCTGCAATTGACTTCCCTGCATAATTTCCATTCAAAGCAATGCAAAGTCTGCAGGTGAATTAATGACAGTGCAGATTTCTGGTTCTAGCAGATTAGAAACCATTAATTGATAAAAATAAAGGCTTTTACTCAGATGTTCCTGAAATTATCAAGGGGAACTTTCTTTGCAGTGTTGTGTACAAGCGTGTGCATACTTTTAAAGGAGTGACTGCTCTGTGAGCCATCCAACTGTGCAGTATTGCTACTTACCTATCCACTACTTTTTACTAAGGGGATTTCCCACACTGCAAGTTTCATAAATGAAATATAAAAGAAGACGATGAAATGCCAGTGGTATCCAAGTTTCTGAAATGTCTAGTACTAACAGAACTTGTGCAGACATTTTCTCCATCTTACATTAAGGTCATGTACACAGCATAGGTAAATAATTGCTTCTACATCTTTTTGCTGAAATTCAGCTTTTCGTTAATTAAAATACTCATTACCTTCCTGCTTAAAATATGATGTGAGTCTGCACAAAATCGTTGGTTTAAAATATGAGATAAAATCCTGTTCTGGCAAACTGGATGATGAACAATGCCCATTAAGAAAGTCCTCCCATTCCCATGGCTCTCACACTGTTGATAGAGGCTCTCCCAGAAATAAGGCTATAGCAAGAGGTAGGTTGCAAGCTCTACCTTCTTTCAACCTGGTGTTTATTAGTTCTGCTTCTTGACTTCTACTGAAGGAGACATTGTAATGCTCTGTTAAACACAAAACAAGCAGTCAGGCTTCTCAGTCCTGGCTTACCTTCAACTACAAGAGGATTGATTAGCAAAGTCTGCACAATGCTTATGGCATGCCTTGGGGCCCATGGGTGGTTCAGACTTATCCAAAACTTATGATTGTACCTGACCAAATGTAACACATCCACACATTTGCTTCAGAGACGATGTACGCATAATCATCAACTGTATGAACATGCAATCATGATCCCTCTGGCATACTGTCTGCAGAGTGGAGTGATGAAAAAAGGATGAATGAAGCTGATGTGATAGAAACACGGACCACACTTTTCCTGGGAATTTATTGATGCTGTCTGAGAGTGATGGAGGAAATAGAATTTTCACTTTGCTTCCTACTTTGTACTGAAGAACATCTCAATATTCAGCAAAATCAGTTCAGAAGTCCAGAAAAAAAAAAAAAAAAAAAAAAACAAAAAGAGGAAAATGTTCAGTGTTGATTTTAGTGCCTTTTTTTCTTTACTCTTATACTTTCTAAACACTCTTCCACAACCTACAGAGATGTTACGCTCTCTGAAATGACTCAGGTGCAACTAGTTGTCTCTGAGTCCTACAATATGTGAAGCCTCTGAGGAACCTTATTTAAAGTGCTTGCAGAAGAAAGGGTTGGGTTTACTATAACTACGTGTATTTTTCATTATTACCTTTTTACTTAGAAGGCATTGATTGAGCAGAATAGGTTCTTTGTTAAGGAAAAGTCCACATCTTTATCCTGTAAAATTTATACATGTTTAATTATACAGATGCATTAATCCAATCAGATGCATACCCTTTCTTCTTAAGACAGCTTGTATGCATTTTCCATTTAAAATCTTTGAAGCCAGCTATGGGCCATTATTTTTTTCACTTAACCTTCTGATCAGTCCTTGTGTATAAGGGAAGAGGGTTTTCTTGTAAAGTTTATTTGAACTTACTTTTCATGTATGATACACATTATTCAAGTAATGCAAAAGACTACCTGAACCGAAACAACTACCTTAGGATGGGAGTGATGAAATGCAGATGCTTACAGTGTGTTCTATGCAAAAAATGAGAGCAGACAATGGGCCTGAATATTATGCAAAGAATACCACACTACATTTTTGAAATGCTAATATCAGAACTATACCTCTAAAACATATGCAAGCTCAAGCAAAGAAGGTCTGGAGCATTCCTAGAGGTTTTATTGTACTTTAGATTTGTTTCTGAGAGAATGATATCTCTCTATTGGTGGTCCAATCTGCCTTCCATTGAGATCAATGTAAACACTCGCACTGATACAAATGTAAATGCTCCCACTGACAGTGGGACTTTGCTGACAGTGGCATCGGACTTGCTGTTCGTTTGCCATTGTAGAGAGCCTTGTTACAGTGGGATGTTCATGCAGTGACACAGTTACTTGCTGATGCGTAGGAGGGATCAAGTTAGCTCAGTATTTATTGGACCCATTCAATAGCTCTTCAGATCTCTTTCAATAGACAAACTCCAATGCAAACCAGACAGTTCACCAGACTACTGTGGTGTTTACACAAGAGTGGCTGCCAGGACAAATTTTCTCATGTAGTCTGCATGTTCAGAAACTGTTCTTTCTCAGGACTTGAGCATAGCTATTTTCCACTTCAACACAGCAGAATATTGTTTCACCTTAGGATCTGAGTTCAAAGAATCACAGAATACGCTGAGCTAGAAGAGGTCAACAAGGATCATTGAGTCCAACTCTTAGCACTGCAAAAGACCATCCCCAAGAGTCACACCATGTACCTGAGAGTATCATCCAAAGTTTTCTTGGACTCTGGTAGGCCTGGTGCTGTGACCACTTCCCTGGGGAGCTTGTTCCACTTAACCACCCTCTGAATGAAGAACCTCTTCCTAGTATCCAACCTAAACCTCCCCTGACACAACTTCAGGCCATTTCCTCCAGTCAGTGCCTTCCCCTCTTCTTCCCTTCATGAGGAAGTTGTAGACTGCAATAAGGTCTCCCCTCAATCTCCTCTTCACCAGGCTGAACACACCAAGTGCCCTCATATGCCTTCCCCTCAAGGTCCTTCACCATTTTCATTGCCCTCCTTTGGACACTCTTTAATAGCTGAGTGTCTTTCTTATATTGAAGTGCTCAAAACTGCACACAATATTCAAGGTGAGGCTGCCTCAGTGCAGAGCAGAGAGGGACAATCACATCCTTTGACCAGGATGATGCTTTACCTGATGCCCTTCAGGACACAGTTGGCCCTCCTGGCTGCCAGGGCACTGCTGACTCGTATTCAACTTGCCATCAAACAAGACACCCAAGTCCCTTTCCATGGCACTGCTTTCCAGCATCTCATTTCCCCAGTCTGTATGAACAGCCAGGATTGTCCCATCCCAGATGCAGAATCTGACACTTCCCCTTGTTGAACTTCATATGGTTGGTGATTGCTCAGTCCTCTAATTTATTGAGGTCTCTCTCCCTGTCTTAGAGGGAGTCAACAGCTCCTTCCAGTTCTGTGCCATCTGCAAACTTGCTTAGTATCCTTTCCATCCATGCATCCAAGTAATTTATGAAGATGCTGAAGAGCACAGGGCCCAGGATGGAGCCCTATGGAACCCCACTAGTGACATGTCACCAGTCTGATGTTATCCCATTCACTGTTACCCTCTCTGCTCAACCCGTGAGCCAATTGCTCACCCACCACATGAAGTGTTTATCCAGCTGTGTTCTGGACATATTGTCCAGAAGGATGCTGTGACAGACAGTATTAAAAACTTAACTGAAACCTAAAAAGATTATGTCAACCAGCTTCCCTTCATCAACTAGGTGGGTTACCTTGTTATAAAAGGGAATCAGGTTTGATAAGCAGGACATTCCTCTCATGGATCCATGCTGACTGTGACAAATGACTGCGCTGTTTTTCAAGTCTTTTTTCAATAGGTTCCAGAAAAATCTCTATAACTTTACCAGGCACTAAAGGGAGACTGGCAGGTTCTCCTTCTTGCCCTTCTTGAAAATTGGGACAACATTCACTAGCTTCCAATCAGCTGGAACCTTGCCAGATTCCCAAGACAGCTCAAAAATCATTGAGAGAGGTTTCACATTGACATCAGCTAGCTATCTGTGGATTCTGGAATGAATCCCATGAGGTCCCATAGAACTGTAGGGATCCAGCTGGAGCAACAGATCCTGCACAGTTTCAGGTTCTACTGGAAGTTGATCATTCGCACAGTCATGATTCTCCAGCTCAGGGCACTGAGATCCCCCTTGGCCTGTAATCTGTGTTGAAGACAGAGGCAAAAAATGCATAAAACACTTCTGCCTTGCCTCTGTCCCTGTTTGGGAGGTGACCATCCTCATCTTTTAATGGGCTGATGATATTTCTATACTGTCTATTGCCATCAATGTATTTGAAAAAACCCTTATTACAGTCCTCCACGTTTCTGGCCTCTTCAACTTCAGTAGAGCTTTGGCCCCACAAATTTTCTCCCTACAATTTCAAGAGTTGTGAGAGCTGTTTCAATAACCATGGAAGGCCTGAGATTAGTCTCCATATCTCTTGTCTTGGGTGCCTGTGGACATGAAGTCTGTGAACTTTTGCATGTGAACATTTAAAGCATGGATTAAGCTGGTTGGAGTGCACCAAACAGCCACACAACTTTTCTGACAGCTTTTCTGACAGTAGGAACATTGTGATGGAAAAGAAAGATACCTTGTTTATTGTTCATAGCAGCCATTTATGAATGTGGATTAGTGTAAAAACCTTTAAGAATACAGTGTGTGCTGTTGCTCTGTTTGTCCACATCCTTGAGGACTCTGGTGATCACATCAAGTACTCAATTCAATTCAAGAGGGGCTTGGTCTCATGAAAGATCAGACACAGGCTTTAGTGAGACTCTCTTAAAAACTTTTTTCCCCTCATCAGCTTGTCTTTTATTCTATTTGGCAAATACAGTTTTTTATCATCCACATTTTAAAAGGAATTAATATTAATGTCATTATTTTTAACAGGGGCTCCAATTTACTGTACATAGTTCCATATGTCAAAATAATTATTTTAGTGCATTCATACTAGCAGATATCATGCATCTGGAAGACTGTCTGTGAGTCATCTGCTTTGGAAAAGCTGGGATAAAATTGTTTAATACAGTTTGATAAATCCTACAAGAACCTGTATTTTTTCTCCATTAAAATGTGTTATTTTTTGCAAACTATGTTTGTTGCTGTGGCTAATGGGAACCACTGAAAAGTCATCTGCATCTTAACTATTTTAACCCTAGTAGAGGAAGTTAAAGACATTAAGAATTGTGAAAATTATACAAAATACTTGCACTATTTCCTCAGCTAGGCTTCTAATGATAAAATTTGGAAAGAGTATGACCTTGTGATGGCTTATTTATATTTAGTATTAGTTCTGAATGTCAAATTTCTGGTCTTAAAAAATACTGAGATATCCATTATTAACCTAAGTCTGTGGAAGTGTGGATGCATCTGAAAATGAGGAAAGCTGAAAGAATGCTATGAAAGAAGTTGAAGCAGAGGACCTCTTGATACATATTTTCAGCACTGAACTTAACCAGAAAACCCGGGTTACTCAATTTCTTACACTCCTCTCCTTAGGTTTATCTTACTTAGAAAGATAGGCTACTGGCAGAAACCTTGCTTTGACCCCAGATGGGCTTCTCACACTTGTAAAACTACCAAGATCATGCCTGCCAACATTTGAAATTCGGAAACCTGTAATTTTGACAGAATTGTTTGATTCTGTTTCCCCTTGAAGCCTGGGGAGAATCCCTTGCCCTGGCTCCATGGGACACAGCACCTTTCTCACTTCAAGCACTGAAAGGAGACCCTGGAGGGCACCTGCAGCTTTCCTGGTCTATTGCAGTGCCAGGATGTGGATTAGCGTGATTCCAACCAGTCTTAGGGTTTGAGCCAAGTCAGCACAAAATAGACTTCAGTCAAATGTAAAGAATCTCTATTTGAGATACTACTCTTAGCTTTCTGTTAAGGTCACAGATAGTCACTTCTAAAACATGATTCCTCTGACCTATCTTAATTATCTGAATCAGGCTGAGATGGCTATTCCAAGTCTCTACATTACTTACTAAGTTTGGTCAGACAAACTACAGGTAAATCCCCTCCAGAGTGGAAGAGGCATCTTTACAAAATGGATATGCCTTGCTAGCTTCATTGCACTTTTTCCACACAGTCAGAAGAAGTTTGGGGATCACATTGGTTGCCTACTGGTAACTCACTGGTTTGAGTAGTGTGACGAGCAGAGCTATATGGTGGAAAGCCCTGCAGGTGAGTGAGCTGTTCTTTCCATTATCAGACTCTACACTTCAGTAAGAAGAAAAACAGAAAAATCAAAGAGATTGTTGACAACTTTTAAAGGCAGTAGTCTAGTGGATAAAAAATGCAGGAAAAGTAGTTTTAAGCTAAGTCAAGTTTGGGGATGTATGCAGAGAAGCTGCCAGACTGAGACCAAACTGCAGGTCTGGTGGGACAGTGCAGCACTTCAGCATCTGTTACTGTAGCTAGATAAAGACAGAAAAATAAAATGGTTAGCAACAGAGAAAAGTTAGATTCCTGGGGGTAGAAACAGTAGAAGGAAAATGTGACAAGTACTGTTGAGCCGGTCTTTTTTTGGTGAAGACAGCAGTTGCCACACACACGTACTGCACGCGTTTGGCAACAGATAAGCCAGATTCATCTAACAGCTGCCAAATATCATTCTAACTGGAGCTACAAAAAGTACTGAGAGATTAGCTTCAGGCATTGCTGCACATGTGAGGTAAGTTGTGTTTGAAAACCCAAAGGGGCAATTATTTACCTTTCTTTCACAGCATCTTCCTCTTTTCCAGACCTGCATTACTTTGTTTTCAACTGAAGAAAGAAAGGAAGCACCTTCCATGAGGCATGTTTTTTTGTGTAAAGATATATTATCTATTTAGTAGTCCCAATTGTAACACCTGCTGCCACCCAGACAGTATCAAGGGGACTAACAATACTAAATTACTCTCTCCTCATTTCTGTGGTTGTTAGGTATATTCATAAGTCTCATTATTGAGTTACAAGCACAAATAATTCCTCTGAAGAAAGATACCTTTTTCCATGCAAATATTAGTAATTTAGCTATCTGCCTGTACGAGTGTGCAGCATTAAGGTTAGCCATAAGACCCTGACAATTAAACACATATCTTCATTTGTCTCCTGTAAGCCTTTTTTTCCTTTTTTTTTTTTTTTTTTAATCTACAAAGGGACAGTTTTGTTTCAGTGCTCATTGTGTGTGAGTGGTTTTTCTTTTTTCAGTTTTTAAAAAGTATAATAAGGAAGCACTTTAAAGGACCGGATAAGAGAGTCCTGATGTAACAGGTAGATGTAACACAGGTGGCACATCATAACTGCAGGGAAACTCAAAAATGCCAAGGCAAAAGCAGTAGGATGCATCAAGGTAACTAAACTCAACTAATATCTCAACAAAGAACACAGTTACATGTTTATGTAGAGTATGAATTTATTAATAACATAGCCCTGTCCAAGTAAGGAGTGGAAAGGCATGGCTGCAAACCAGAGTTGTGTTTATCATTTTGGGATACTATGAACCATCATATTGCTGATCTAAAAGAACTCTAAGCCATTATAACACCAGGAGCTCAGAGAGACAGGCTTACACCCTATCCATCAGTGCTGAGTTTTGTACATGTAGAAACATATGTGGTCATCAAAATTACTTGGACTAATTTTATCACCCTGTGAAATATCCTGGTGTCAAATAAAGACTGTCGAAACAAAGACATGCAACTGGGATCTCAGTCAGGTGGTGACCCTTCTTACCAAGTCATAAGGCTGCAGTAAGAGCCTGTGAAGTCAATAAGAAGGGTAAATTAGTAGTCTCAGATCCTATTCCAGTTAAAAGCAGACAGTTCTAGCCTGATTAAATATGCAATGTCACAACAGCCAGTGTGATGACACAGAATGTAAATCAGGGTAAAAAACCTCTAAAAGTCCAATCCTTATTTCTGTTCTCTGAATATTGTGCTGCTTATTGTAGCATTTAACACATAAAAAAACTACAATTATTGTATTTTTTAGTAGGATATACAATAGCAATGACATTTCTAGCAATAATATTTATCACATTTTAGATGATGGCAGTCTTATTTAACTATTGTCAGCATTATATCCTGCAAATTCAAACCTCCTGTTTGCCTTGGGGACATATTTTCACCTTCATCCTTATAATTGTGTGCTGCATTTTTACAGTGCTTATGCTTGAGATTTCTCAGGCTTTTAAAGTGGAGTTTCCACTGTACTTTGCATTCTATTTATCCTGTCTCTTCTTTTGAGTATAGCAGTGGTCAGATAGAGGATAATGAAGATTTGGCTAAAACATGATGTTGATCAGAAAAAGATCATTAATGGGAGATACTGGAGAGGTTAAAGACAACAAAGCAAAGTTTTCTCAAACAAGAGAAATTCATTTTAATTTTGTTTAACTTCTATTAAGGTTACTGCAGATGAGATTCATATGATCCACATATCCTCCTTTCTTCCACTCTTCTTATTCATCATCATGACAATAACAATTTCTCTTTCATAGTGGTTTAGAGGAAAAACAGCTTGATTCACGTTTGTGTGCTTGAAGGGGAAGACAAGTCAGATATGAGTTTTGCACTGGGCCATGAGTTCTGAGGTAAATCTGCAGTATCTAATAGTTCTTGTCACCAGGATGTGAAACCTGAAGTTTTGGTGTGGCTTCTTTGAAGGTTCTGCATACTCTATATTTCCTCCTTCCTTCCGGTGCTTCATGGTTTCAGAGTGATATCATGACGGGTCATAGCCATGCAGAGGAGGGTGATCCTGTAGGCAGAGGCACAGAGATCTCATATCACATTGAGAGGTTTAAATATCAAGATGGAGACCTTGAAGTGGATAAATGTGGCAATTTGCTTTGCTAAGCAGACATTCTGTCATATTTTCCCCCATGTGGGCTTTTTCAGGCCATATTGAGTTGCAGTAATGCAGCCTGGAGGTCACTAATGCAGAGATAACTGTATGGTATGATTACTGTGCCAATTGCCACATAACTATGACTACAAGTGAAACGAGGGAGCAATATGGCTATTTGGACACATAGTAGCATCAAGAAATCAAAAGGGATCTGAAAGCTACAGGCTGTTTCCCCCAGATATTTATGGACCAGCTTGAAGAAACAGTTGATTTAGAAATAAACAGTTGGGTTAAATTTGTTTACTTACTATGATTATATGGACCACCTATAGTTATTATAATAGAATATTAAAAAGAGAAAAATATTTGTACTCCCTTTTTAAAATTTCTTTTTTTTCACATTTTTCAGAATTTTAAGTGTAATTTATTTCTGCCTTTCTCCTCTAGCAGATACATGTTCTCATCTGATTATGTAGGCCTTAGATACAAACCATTTTGGGGAAGAAAATATTTTCTTTCTTTGTTTTCCTGTTGAAAAATGTGATTACCCAAACATGAATCCTTATTGAGAAGTTTCAGTCAGTTATAGTATTAAGAACATATTTTAAAGACTTCTATGGCCATCACAATTATTGGACTGCATTCTAAAGTCAACAACATCCTTTCTCACTTTGTTTTCATGAAGTTAAGCATGGTAAGATTTGTAAAACTGTTCTTCTGGAGATTTAGAGGAGCAAGACACCAAATGTCTGAGGAAGACAAAAATCTTCCATATGACCTAATATCCTGTAGCTGTTTATTTTAGAGGGGTGCAAAGAAGAGAACAATTTACTTAATCAATTGTAAGAATGCAGTGAGGATATGTATATACTTGTACAATCCCATTCAGTGCATCTGGGAGTCTTGATCAGGATGTTTTGACTCATTACTCTATGTCTTCATCAGCTGATGGAACTGTTTTTTGTTTTTTTTTCATCAGCCGATTAAAATTCAAGATAATGAGTCAAAACATGCCAGAAGTAATTCCCTTCAGGACTGAAGAGAGGATATTAACTTTCATGCACAGGTACCCAGAAGAAACGAGAAGAAGCATAGCCTTCCCAGGTTCATTTTAACTGATGAAAAAAAAAGTGAGAGCTTTACATGCACCTAAAATCCAAAAAATAGCCCCAAACTATAGGACTGAGAAGACTATCATACTTCAAGCAAAATAGCAGAGGAAACAAGACAGGTAAAGAAACAATAGCAAAATACAGACAAGGGAGGAATTATTTCATGTGGATCAACAAAGAATCGAGGGACATATAAATTCCAAGTATTTTGGCCTTATTACTAAAGCAGCAAATACTCTTCAGAATGCTTTTGATCTTTTCTTTTCCCCGCCTTGAAGAAAATGTATGTAAACCTAAAACCATAGAAGTTTCTTACAACAACTTTTTTGACTTCTTTGAATGTTTACCATGCTGTTAAGCATTGACTTTGACAAAGGAAATCTTTCCATTCAGTTTGAAAACCTTTGCTGTCAATATATACAAATGCCACTATATGATTTCCTTTGGGAAACATTTGAAATATTTCTTTCCTATGTTATTTAATGTTCAATTTGAATGGGGGTTTTCTTTGTTTTATTTGACAGAACTGTATTTTTAAGCTGAACAGCAGGAGGGAAGGCAGATAGGAAGGTACAAGCAGGACTTGTACTGGGGCTGTAGTCTGGCCAGCAGTTCACTGCTCAGTTACAGTTAATGGGGCGAAAAGCTGTGATAAGGCATGTGATCAGAATAGTCAATGTACTGTTCCTGTAGATAGCCAAATTCAGGGCTACCTGAATGTGGATTATTATTGCAGAAGTTGAAAAAGGAGTAATCTCACAATATGAGCCAGGCTTTTTTAGCCTATCCACAGAAATGTCAGCATTATTTTAGCAAGTGATTCATAATATCTGTAATACAAAATCTTGTATCTCGTATACTGCATTTTATATAGTAACTGGTAAATTACAGTATAGCATGAACTGAAAGTTAAAGATTTGTACTGCATATCATGGCTGTGATCCCAGCAGCTTCTAACCACAAGGACTGGAAGTATGTAGCAATTTTAAATGCAAGCCTCTGTTACCAGAAAACCGTCTGAACTCTTACATGTATGATTAAGGATCACTTCTCCCTACAGTACGCAGCTGATCTTCATGTTTCTAAAATAATCTTCTTGCTGGAACACTTTGTTACAATTGCATACAAGGTTTTGGAAAAAGGCAAAGTGCTGCAGAGCTCGAAATGTTTATTTTTTACTTGTCTCCCCACAGATATATCTATCCTGTAACAATTTCTGAACTGTCAGCTTCTCCAGGCACTATCAGTAGGTATATTAGAAAGCAGGAACTACTACTATTGTGCAATTTACAATGTGCAATTGAACCACAGCAATTGTCATACAATCTATAAAGACTCATAAATGACTTCAAAGAGGGTCTTAATTGCTGCGTGATTTACTACATGAAGAATACCTTCTCTTTTGTGTTTGGAAGTATTTTGCTGCAGGAGAAACCTTTTTAGCCAGGGTTTTATAGGCCAGTCTTTGCGTTGGTAGCATGCATTTACTAGCTGTATAATTGGTGGCACAGTTCTACTATCATAAACATTGTTATCAGTTAATTAAACTTGAAATGGAGCTTTGTTCCACAACATGTTTTGTCAGATTGTTTTCCTTATTTATTTATCATCATAAAATTTTATTTTATGACTGGCAGCTTCTCAGCCCTCCAATAATAATATAAATCAAAACAAGATTTTAGTCTTCATGCAATTTCCTTTCGGTCTCAAAATATGAAACCAGATGTTTTGGGCATGCTAAAGATGCTTTTCATCTTTTTTTAGATTCTTTCAATGCAGTCAAAGTAAATGCATTTTTAAAACCGACTTATGAAAGTTAAATTTCCTTTGTTCGCCTGGGTGTAGTCTGGTTTGCATTGATGCAGCAGCAGTGAGAGACCTTCCAGATAACACACAGAATGCCACTGAAGAATTACACATGTGTGTCTTAAACCTCAGACAGCAACAGGAACTGTATTAATAGCAGATCAGTTGATTTATATTGTAGCTTAAAACATTATGAACTCCTTTTTTTTTTCTTTTGTCTCTCTCTCTCTTTTTTTTTTTTTTTTTTTTTTTTTTTTTTTTTTTTTTTTAAGGGCTTAGCAAACATCTAAAGGAAGATTGGACTACAGGACAACTCTGTGTGTATCCTGCAGTCTGTATACAGTAAGTGCTAACCTACAATATTTGTTCACATATCTAGCAGATTTTTTTCTAAGTTGAAACAGATTTTTTCTATGCCCTAACGAATTGTCATCAGTATTTCCTTAAAGCAGTGAATCCTTTTTCAGTAGACATTAGATCTGGGCCTAAGGCTATTACTAAAGAACCTAAACATTCCCAGGTGGGCTCCTCTTCAATAATAACAGAAGCCTTGAAGGGATTTACTGATACTGAAAACAATAAGAAGTAATAAACAGGAACTGGAGCAAAGTGGGACTGTTGTTATGAACATTTGCATGCCAGTCGTCAGAATCCTCTGTCCTAACAAAATAATTCTCATTTCTAACCTCTGAAAGCAAATGAAAAGGTTTTGACATATTTGTGCACAGTGGTGTGTACTGGGTGGTTTGAGTTTTTTTGTCTGCTTTACAAGAAGAGGCTGCAGATGGGCTTCTCTGCATCAGCCTCCACCTCTGAACTCAGTGCAAGAAGTAAGCAGACATTTGCCATTAACCCTGCTCTGCTCTCATGCACTAGGAAAACCATAAGTTTTATAGTAAGACTGAATAGAGTTGGCCCCAACTCAACTGGGTGCTGAGTGCTGCACAAATTGCAGGAGATGCACATTTGCCTGGTTTTGGCATCTTAGTTCTCAGAGCCTTCTATATTGAGAGTAGATAAGTTGAGAAATAGATATGTTTCTGGAAAAGAGGAGGGAGAAAGGAGCCTGAAAATTAAAATAAATGTTATCCCTCCAGTTGGTCACTTTCTTTACATGTTCAGATTTTCTATTTTCATTTTTTGTGAACTTAACCTTCTTTTTATGTTTCTCCTGCTTTTTGAAATCAAGTAAGTACCTGTAAAAATACATATGTATGAAATTTACTGCCTGTGAAATATAGTGCAGAAATTTGCTGCTTAAATGTGGTGTTTTTCCTGTTGTGAAAATTTATCTGCCTCCTTACTTCAGTGTTTTTTCTGTCTCTACATTTGAATGGTAAAAGGTAATTAGGAGCTAGGTCTAGAGTAAAAGAGAATGAGTTTCCAAACAGGAGATAAAAAACAATATGCAAATATTGCAATGGGGGTGGAGAAAGTTTGGTCAGGAGGAAATCCAAAGATGGTTGGGAGGAATATTTTTCTATGACTTGGAAGGAAATGGGGGAGGGGAGGGAGGGAGGGACAGGTGGTGGGAAGAAGGGGGCAGATAAAAATTATCATATTTTTAAGTGTTCAGTTTCTTAAGATAGGAGATGAAAGGTCTGAGTGACTAAAGCAAAAGCTCAGAAATGTAGCTTGCTGCAAGTGAGTTAATTAACAGGAATAAAATAAAATGGAAAAGAAGTAAATATGGACAGACAGGCAGTTTTCTAAGACCTTTGATTTTCAGTGCTTTTAAACAAAGACCAACATTAAATGAAACACTGTTAATGACTTTCACTCTTTTTGTGCAGAACTAGACAACCATCACCTTCTCCCCTCTAAGAGTCATATGGCCACAATGTTGTTATTTATTTAGAGAAGTGCTTGTGAGGAAGAAATTGAGAAGAGGCATAACAGGGGGAGTTTAAATAAAACATCTTTATGACTGCAAGCTTGGATGATTTCATAGCGAGAATACTGTACAGGTAGTAGATACTTACTGGCTTCTGGCATTTCTTTTCAATGAAGGAATGTGTCCATAGGAATGGCTGGAAACAAGAAACATACATCATTACTAGCTCTGTATGAATTTTCAACTATTTTTCCATGGACTGCAGGACAGGACCAGATCATCTACCACACTTAGAACAGTTGGAAATACTTTATTGTTTTTTTTCCAAAAAAAAAAAAAAAAAAAAAAAAAGGTAAAAAGGTTATGAGATTGTAAATGAGTAGACATCTTCAAAGACCATTAAACTTCAAATCTTTTATACATCTTTCTTCACTCCAGTTCTTTGTTGCCCTACACAAGTTCCACTATTGAAGGAGCCACCAACATGCAGACAGATTGCAGATACAAGAAATTCCTCTTTACCCATATAAATATGGGAGAATATTTATATATATACAATATCTTCTAACTCTAGTTGCAGCTTTTTTTCAAGATAATTATGCATGAAATAAGAAGCAAAGAGTGTTTCCTGTATCTTTTTGCATGGGTTTGCTTGCAAGTTTTTGTATACATCACCAAGCTGTATGGCTTTATTTGTAGGAATGGCTACCTTCTGCTTCATTTTGCAAGGTGGTTTACCAGTTCTTACTTTGTCCCCCTCAACTCACTGCAATACCCTGTGCAACACTGTGTTTCTTTAGGCCGGTAAATGGCACCATGATTTGACCCTATATTTTAGTATTCAGATTAATCAAGTAAAACCCTGGGTTTGGTCATTAGTGGAAAAAATTCCTATGGAGAAGATGTGTATGGGTTAGAGCCACTGAATGCCTGCAAAACCTCAGAGAGACTTTACTTAGTTTATGAAATGTTCCATTAAACTCTTGCTAAATACTCAGTGTTGAGATTTGACATTAACCACCTTCATTCATCATAATAAACACACAAATTTTCCACTTGGAGTATCAAATCTTATTTTTTAATAAGAAACAACTATGTTTATCATAGTTTTTTGAATTCATTGCTCATATATCAGATTTGATTCATAATGTTTTGATATTGTCCAGAAGATGTATGTTTTCTTTCTCTAGTCCTTTTTTTTCCCATTTTGCAAAAGTCAAATATGACTTAACAAATACATCCTCTCATGTGGTGGTAGGTCAGATACCTGTGTTATATAAATCTTTATGCTGAGAGTTTATGACATTTTAAACTTAGAGCTTCATTCAACTTGACGATTTTGGCAGCAGCCAATTATAACATTAAACAGTTCACAGAACTTAACCTAAGACCTAAAATTATACAATTTTTGTAATGACTGATTTGCACCTCTCCCAGTTCATTTAGAGTAATTCAGTTCAAAAGTCTTACCCTTCTTACTCCCTCCCTTTTAATTTGAAACTCCAATGTTTCCCTTTATTCTTCTACTGTATCTACTTATTAAAAATTACAACTTAAAAAAAAAAATCCACCACGCTTACAGGAGCTATATGATTGTCCACATACACAGTTTTGGACAAAATGAATGCAAAATTATTGTTGCTAAAGAGGTCAAAGACTGGAAACCATTTTTTGACTTCATTATATTATTTAAAATTGTGATGAGTTATTGCAATTGTAACTTCTCAGCATGACAACAGAGAGATTTCAGAATATAAAAGATGGAGTTTGACTTTACATAGAGCTCAATAATGAAAACCTGAACACTGGATGACACTTAGGATTCTCCTCAAGATACAATATCCTTCTTGTTTTCATCTGCCCTTCTGGAGACAGAGGCTCTAAAAGGCTATGGTGGACAAGTTGAGATGAACAGAGCAGAGTTTTGGCAGTCCCTCAGAGTAGATCACCATGTCTGAAATGCCCCTGTAAATGGGAGAAGGAGTTCTGGGTGATAAACTAAATAAAAGAAAGAAACTTTTCTGAAACCATACAAATAGCAAAACAGAAGCTAAAGGATTTGTTTGAAATTTGGAGGTAAAATGGGTTGAAAGACCAAGCCACAGATGAAACAGGGACAGAGCAAGACATACATGTAGCTCTGTGAAATTTGCAGTGGCAGCAAAAGATGGAGAGAAAAAGTTATACACACCAAATTAAAAGATGCAGAAGACAAAAAAGACTTCTGTGTACCACTAAAGGTTTATTTAGCCCTTTTTTCTGAAGCTTAAAATCAGTCCTCCCTTTCTGTATAGCACCCATTCAGATTCTACCATAACAGATGGAGTTATTTCCAGTAATTCAGGCTTTAAAACCAGCTTTACCCTAAACAGTTTATATGGCAATCTATAGCTTTGTTATAAAATAAGCTGTATGGAAAAGAAGACATGGAGCTTGTTAGCAATGTAGGAGTTGAATGCTTGTAGTCTGAAGTATCAACATTATACTACTAGTTTTTCACATACTCTTCAATAGGATTTGCAATCTGACTTGAACATCTGCAACACACAGTTTGACAGATTTTGGTTAAAATATATTGCATTTTGTTGAAAATAATGTAGTGTCTCAAGTACTTGGGAGTCACACTGAGAAGAGAGAAAACACGCTTTGTTAAATATTTACCACTTCAGTCCTGAATATCTGCAATTAGCTAAGAATGGTGATGTCAGTGGACACTTCCCAAGGTTAGCTGCCTCAATATTTGTACAGATCTAATCTGAAGTCCCTTTCTTGAGAAGAGGAACACATCCAAACTCAACAAATTGTCATTGACAAATGACCACAATAGTCTAAGGATAAAAAAAGGGCAAGTGTTCAATAAAGAGAACATGAACATGAACATTAACCGAATAAACCTGACCTATTTAGTGTGTTTAACCCTCCGTGATTTTTCAGAGGATTGGATTATTTATTAGTAAGTAAAACTCAAGACTTTCGGATAATTCTCACAATTTAGACACCAAAAAGTCACAATTTAACTGCATGTGGGTTTTTAGTTATTTGTGGGTTAGGTTGGGGTTTTTTTGCCTCCAAAATGGTGAGGAAGACTCTGTGTGCATTAAGATGAAGCATTAGGATTGGATGTTTTCTGGGTGGCATGCTGCTCTGTGTTAAATGGCTCAATTAGTGAGTCACATCAGTTACATAAGTTTTGCCAAATGTACACTTTATTGTGGAAGGGACAGTGACAAACTGTGCCAGTTTCATGACCCCTACTGCATTGCACAGAGAACCAGGACACACAAATATGAGCGGGGAAAGACTGCCTGACAGAGAGAGGCTCAGAGTGGGCACAAGAGCCAAGTTATCAGAGGCTGTTGGAGGATCAGCAGAGGAGACCTCTGAAGAACTCTCCCATTTGGGTGGAGGGGAAGGGCTACCAAACAGCCATGACTGTGAGGTATTAAGATAGAGCAACACAGTGACAAAGTGACAATGATGCCTGTTCCTACAAAAACAAGGCTGATAGCCTGAAAATGAGATTCAGTTTTTTAATAACTTTTAACCAGAGCCCTTCATCCCAGTGAAAAACTAGATAAAGAAATCTAGTTCTTCTAAATCAGCTGAGGTAACCATGCAGCTCATGCTCTAGACCCTGTCCATATGAACTATGCTGTTTATTTCTCCGCAGAAATAAAATAAACCTCTGTTTTTGATGCCAGTTCACTGGTCAACCACATGTAGGGAAACAAGGACAAATGAGAAGTCTAGGTGGTATATTGGGTGTAGTGTGTTCAGATCTCGCTGGTCTACAGTTCAAAGTTACTGCAGTTACCAAGTCTATTAAGGAACATATAGAGAGAAGCTTTTTCTGTTTGGAAAACAGAAACTCATGGAGGCTGTTGCCCAATTCTGTAATTCACAGCATAGTTCAGAACACAAATAATGGGACAGTTTGGGCAATTTGGAATAATTCAATATAGCCTTTTTTTTTTCCCTTCAATGCATACTTTTTTTTTTTAAATGAGGTTTTTAAAAAAGGTTAAACATAGCTTTAAAATTTTAATATATTTAAAATTAATATATGTTACCAAATATATTTAAATTTAAATCTGCTTTCTAGAATGAAATTGAACAAAACAACAGGGAAAAAAAAAAAAAGAAGAAAAAGAAAAAGAAGGTAAATTATTTTTAAAAAGAAGAAACAATTTTTTCACTTCATTGTTTGTTTGTGGAAAACATCTTTTGTCAGACTTCTTAGAAAATGTTCTGAACACTGATCAACAAAATGCATGTGTACAACTTTATGCTATTAAATGCATATATGTATGAAATAAAAGATTGTTATAAATCCTCAGCTTTGATCAAATTTTCAACTATTTCATCAACAATATTTTCCTATACTACCTATGAAAAGCCTGTATCCCCGAATGTCACACAGTATTTCCTGTTATAGAAATAAAGCAGAGTTTGCCAAAACAGTTAGTAATATAAAGGTCCAAATTTTTGAATGTCAAAAGGGGTGATGATTTCATTAAGGACTGCACCAGACTGCCCACTGACTATTTGCACAACACCAAGTCTATAGAATCCTGTATCTGTGGGATGAAATGCTGAAAAGAAGGCAGATTTAACTGTCTTTTATCTTTTTTTTCAGTGTTGACTTTACTTTCTGTTCATCGAATCTCAGAGTAGTTAGCATGTAGGATAAATATGCATTTATTCTAAGGCTCATATTTAATACAGTTGAAAAAACAATCTGCATCTACAGTATATTCAGTAGAAAGTGGTTTTATTGGACAGCAGCATTGTAAGTAATGATATTCCAGAATTTTTTCCTCTGCTATCAATTTTTAAGAAAAAAAGGAAGGAAATCCATATATTGTGCTATTGGCAAAACAATATGCAGTCATTTGAAGGGGGAGGGTCCCTTTATTAGAAAGAAACCTACTTTAATTAGAAGAAATATGTTAATTTCAATAGCATATTCTTCGTATCTCTGCCCCCAAAAATCTTTGCACACACCTACATTCTTTTTATGGACAGTACAAAGGAGGATAATAGATGCCTATAAAAGTAACTAGTGAAATTCTGCATTAGGATAATCTGTCACCCATTTCCATTTTTTCTGAAGAAAGCAAGCATAATCAAAAGCCTAAATGACAAAGAGTTGACAGTAAGATTCTGTAGTAAATGATTCCAGAGTCGCTGGCCTGCGGAGATGCTGAAGAAGTCCCCAGCAGACCTGATTAATTCCAGTTTCTCCAGCTGCCAGGGGAGCAGAGGCTAAGCAGTTTCACAGAGAGGAGCCTATTACCACTACTAGGCTGAAATAGATCTAATCAACTCACAGCCGCTCAAAAGAAAACTTTACAGGTTTAGCTCACTAAGGCAGTGCTTTAAAATGATGACTACAAAGGATCATGGGAGTCTGAAAGCATTTAGTCTTTATTGCAGCTCAAGGAAATTTTCTGCTGTGGTTAGGCCATGCTAATTTACTGAACATGACAATGCCTCCCAGATTGTATGACATCATTTCAGTAATGGCCCTTGTCCTCTTAGTTAAATATTTCTACTACTACTTTTTAAATTCTAAATACTTTGTTTATTTAAATACCCTCTATTTTAGGATTAATTAGGTTTACCATTTCAAATCTATGGGCTAGTCTGCTTTATCATTCAGTTTGAATGATGACACTGTATAATTTGCCATGGCATTCTCAGAAAAATTGTATTTGTATTAATTATTATTATTTTCATATAATCAACCTCTAGAAGTATTCTGTACTATAGCTGTAAATGTTACACCAGTTGTGCACTGCTTCCAACATTATAATGGGCTTCACAATTTTATAATATAAATGATTTTAAGAACAAAAATTCAAACAGCATTGAGTATTGCTTATTTTGACTGACAATTATACATGAAAAAAAAACTTTCAAAACTTTTTAATTTCCTTTGTTTACTCTTTCATCTGTTGCTGTGTTTTGGTTTTTGTTGTTTGTTTGGTTTTTTTTAAATTCTCCTGTCCCCAGGGAGAATGTTAAAGCAACAAAAATACGCATGCAATTTGTTAGATTGAGAACAAAAATATTTCCATCAACTCTTTCTCAATATTCAATCAAAAAGCTTTCCTTGACAGATAAAATCTGCTTTTTTAAAAAAACAATCAATATTTAGAAACTCCAAGTTTAAGTAGTTGTATGGTCCAATGCTGTAAAGATGTAGCACAATACACACACAGTTTGCAAGGCAGTTCTTTCATGATGGCTAATACTTTATTATTTGATCAGTCTCCCAAATGATTTAAGGTAGAAGCACACAGCAGAATGGCATTTGGAAAAAGTAAGTTACTTGTGACCCTGATAGGGAAGAGGGGTCAATGAACAAGCAGCAGTGAATCAGGTGGTGAAGGCTGGTGTCCAGGGCTGGGAACCGAGAGGTTGCTGAAAGCTGCAACTGGCCCAAACACAGCCCAACTCACTGCGCTCCTCCCGGGGTTACCAGATGCTCTGTGCATGGCTGCTTTTGTGAAACGAGCTGCACATTTGTGATTGGTGGTACAGTGGAAAAGTGCTGTATGTTGAGAATAACAGCATTTACGTGCATTTTAGCAAAGGCCTAAAAGGCAATGGAGAATGAGCTCTCCCTATCCCAAGAACACAATGGATGAGGTTTAATGAGGTTTAACATTTCACAACAGCAAAAGCCTTTGGGAGAAATGAAAAGCTAGAAAAAGAACAAAACTTTTCTGGTTTACAGCAATTATTCTGTATAGGAAACACATTCGGTGCATCTTCAGCCAGTATAAAAATTCATACGGTCATCTACCTACTGCCAGGTCTTTTTCATTCCAAGCACAGAACTTCTGGGAGTTAACCAGAGAAATAAAATAACAGATTGCAATAACCCAGTGATCCACTGCATAATAGATATATGAGGAATCAACTAGAATGGAGAGAGAAGTATTTATTCCACACAGTTTCTTGCACATCTTTTAAAATTATTTTAATAAATTACTAGAAAATGAGGGTAGGACACTGGCTAAAGGAAGCAGCTTTAAGTAATCGCTGGGAAAAAAAAAAAAAAAAAAAAAAAACACCACCCCCCCAAAACCTTCCTTTATCACACACATTCTTCTTCCCATGATTTTTCTGAAAAATTATAGAGAAAAGTATGTTGTACTGTGCACTCTGGACACCAGATTGCAGTGGAAATGTGGGACAAGATAAGGACACATTTTGTGAGAGTCCAGAACAGTCGAAATAAAAAATGGTGGAGCACTGTGAATACCAAAGTGTGAGCAGTCTATCAGTAATTTGGAGACAGCAAAGTAATTTAGTTAGGAGTGAGAACTGCAAGGTTTCCAATGTCCTCAGCTGAGTCAGCTGACCTGGGTGGGTGGACTGTAAAAGCTGGAATGAACAAGAACAAATAACAGGAGAGACAAGGCAGGAAGACACTTGGGATCTGCACTGAACAAGAATTTCCAGCATTCACCAATTTCCCTGATGAAAGTAAACACAGTGAGAGGAAAATATTACCCAACTGGAACAGCCTGTCAGTATTTAAAGTTGCTGAGGTTGTGACAGTATTAAAACAGAGTGGGTATGGCTTCTCTCTGCAATATTTCAATCAAGCAACAGATATTAAGTGGGAACACTACTATCATTTTTGCACTGTGTGAATCCTTACCTCTGGCTGATTCTTTCCCTTTTTTCCCAAGTTGCTAATTTATACAGGCCTTTTCTGACGTCACTGAGGAGCATTCTTTTTGAAGGTACAGTGTTAAGAAAATACTTTGAGAGTTCATATTTTTGCTTGTATTAGTGGCCTCTCAAAAGCACACATTGCTGAATTAGATTGCTGACATAATATTTCTCCTGTCTGGGGAGTGCTGTTGCTTCTCTGCTCACTGGAGAGCTGTAACTGAAGGGGATCAATATTCCTCATACTGCTCATACTTGCACACTCTCCAGTGTGTTTTGGGCCACAGCACTCCAAATATTTCCATCTATTTCTAGCATTGCAGCTGTCATTCTCTCGTTTCTTGATTTTAACGGCCTGAGTCAAAGTTCATTAATGCCAAAAGAGAGTTTCCCATTCATTTTAATGACCTTTGATCAGGCTCCAGAGAGAACCATCACAAAAGGAGGTCACGCTCGCATGGAGGAAATATGGGCAGGGAAGGCTGCAACAAGATAGCTACCAGTCTGAGAGCACCTCATATCATCTCCTTTTCTACTAAAGCCTGTGAACTACAAGGAGGAGAAAAAAAAATATTAAAAAACTTTCAATTTGCTACAGCTTCAGTTGATAACCACTCAAGGTGCTGGAAAGACAGCAGGTCCCCAGGACTGGGAGTTCACTAGGAGAGCATGCCAGGGTAGGACTCCTCAGAGGAACCATCTCACCTTTGGTCATGCCAGCTGACCACCTGACACTGACCTTTGAGGACAAACCCCAGGAGGAGGAATGCCCACGATGCCCCAGTGTGGACTCTGCAGTGGGCTATGCAGCACGGTGCCCGTTCCTGATATACTCTGCAGAGCAACACCTTGTTTATTATGCGTGTTGTGATGTTGCTAATGTGTATCCAGTGTCTCAAATCAATGTCATACATAGCACAATAGCTTGTGAAGCAATAGAGCTGTCAACGAAGGAAGTGGTAATGGACCACAATGGGAATTTCAATGCACAACAGGATCTATTACTGGAATGGTAATGGCCAGGATGAAGGTGGAACAACAAATGTCAAATACAAATAGATGTGTGTGTGTATATATACATTTATATGTATATAATGCTTATGAATACTTGTGTGTCCATAGTATGTTTATACACACATACACACACACACACACACACACACAGATTCTCAAAATACTGTGTGCATTGTTTTTTAAGGTACATGTTAATTTACCTTGGTCAGTGAATTTCATGCCATGGTTGCTTGTGGGGTTTTTTTTCCTGACAATATTATGGTATCATCTGTGAATATGTAAATGAGCTATTATAAGCTGTGAGGTTGTTTATGAGCTTCTAAGAGACTGGTTTGGATGTATAAGAACAGGGGAACTGCTGAAGGAGGGCAATGTAGGATATCAGCATTGTGAAAACAAAAAGTAAAACATAGTGAAAAAGTATCAAACAAAACATGTTCTAAATGGAACATAGATGGCTGATTCAAAAGTTCTATTTCCTAACATATATAGTATATATTAACAAATGTCTTGCTTTTTTCTTTTAATACCCCTTATGGAGACTTCCTACTGAGTATAATACAATAATGTATCTATCATCCATCTGTCAAGGTTCTTACACTGGTACCCATGGTTGTAGAATCAGAATGCTAATACTTGATAGAAAATCACAGTTTTCCTGCAGAATAACTTAAAAGACCACTAAACCAAAGTTTTCTATCACCTTACAAACTCTTTTTTTTTTATCTTTGTATCTTTTCTGTGTGCTAGAATTTTGTATACTGATTTCACACTATTTACTACATACATTATGCCTGTTTTCAAGCTGCTATTATGAGCACATTCTTTTGGTACGAATTGCACATAACAAACATTAAATCAGACAGCACTATAGCCTTTTTACCTTATGTTGGATTTTGACACAACTCATTACCTAAGAACAGTACAACAAAAAAAGAGTTAAGTGTTCAAGACATCACTTAGGAAATCCAGGTGCTGCACAAAATGTTACCAAAGATTCTCCTTTCCCAGAGGTGGAACTGTGCAACATGTGAACGGATTTGTGTATGAGCATTGCACCTCTATACAGGTTTTGCAGTCTTCCAAGAAGCTGCAAAATAAGGCCAAAACAGATACCAGAAGTAGTTCTCATGCCTATTTTAAAAGGCACTCTCCACCGGTTAATGCTGTCGCACCAATGAAGCTCAAGCTAATACGTCAATTTGTGTCATTACAGATCATAAGCAATTTTCACAAGACTATGGGTGTTAATTCCTTTCTCCTGGTTAAGACCCTCCTTGGGTAATTATAGTCTGCCTGCTTAACTTTCCCTTCAGCTTCAGCTCTTTAATGTGCTCTTCTCTCTTTCTTATCCTCCAGCGTGTGCTGCTGAAAGCTGTCCGATATTGTGAAGCCTCATCATTTATCACATTGCTTTCATCACCATCCACCTGGTTTAAACACAAGTATTGTGCATTACTGCAAGAAACATCCCTTTTCTGATTCTCCTTCCTGTCATCAGGTGAAGGACTATGAAATTTTTTAAATCTTATAAGGACTTGAGTGGGAAAATTCAGTCCTTTACTTGGAATAATAAAACACACTTAGGTGTTGTGGACCTTAAAAACTTGTCCTTAAGAATATAAAGCATGGCTTGTTCCCAAGTTAAGCTGAGGAATATTGTCAGTTTTTGAAAAAGGAAGAAAACATCAAGAGTATCTGAGTACAATATGCATATTTAGAACTCATGATGTTGTATTTCTGGTTTGCCCTCAGACTGTAGTTTCTGTTCCCAGGTTTTCACATTTCCCTGATTGAAATGGAATATCACTATAAGTGCTAGCTAGCAATTGCCAGTTTTTTGCCTTTTGTTTCATTTGTGAAAAATAAGAGCAAGAAAAGTAAATTAAGAAAATTGGAAAAGCCACTTAATGTTGAACACCCCATCAGAAAAAGACTGTCTAGATCAAATACAGTTTTGCCCTAGAAGAAAACTCAGGAGTCCATTTTTTAGTCAGCTGAACATGCATAAATAGAAAATCCAGGAATTATCACAGTCAGGAAAAAACTGCCAATACCTAAAGCCAGCCAGCAGCAAACAGAGGTTTCCAAGTAGCCTTTGTAGTCTTTGTTTCTTTTGTACTGTGGAGAAAAAGCTGACATATGGCTCTGTCAAATGGCAGATCTGTTAATCAGAACCCTCACAACCTCTGAACATCGTGGTACAGGAGGCTGACAAGTTTCGTTGTTATAGGTAATCATATCGACGTGGTAGACATATATAAGTTCAGTTTATCAATCAGTCTTGCACATAATAGATTTACTGAAGTAGAGCAATAGAAAGTGTGTGTGACACACCTTGAATAGATTCAAAGTACTTAACTGATTTCACAAATATTGCTGTAAATGGTGTGATTCTATCAAAGTCTCACAAAGATAAGCTGTGACCATCTACTACTTAACATTTTGTCAACTACCAGGGAGAAAACATGAACCGGTGATTGACAAAGTTTGCAGATGACGTAAAGATTGGAGGAGAGGCAAATGATGATAAGAGAACAGCATTATTCCTTAGAGAGATTAGAACCCCTTGGGAAACCAGACTCTAGTTTAAACAAAATACGTTTCACCGCTGCATACCTCTGTGAGAAAAGAAAGTTGGGTGTGCTTTTAGGATGGGGAATTCTGTTCTGAGAAGCAATGATCCCCATAAAGATTCAGGCTACAGTGGGGAATCACCAGACTCTAACTTTCCCATGCAGCACTATGGTTAAAAGAGTAAAGTATGAAGTCTGAATAATTAAATGAGGAATTTAGAGAAGCAGAGGTTGCATCACCTTTATTTGGCATTAAAGACAAGATCACTGCAAGTGGTGGTTGACAAATCTGTGAAAAGTTTAAGTCCTCCATAGCCAAAAAAAATGAGCTGTTTCAAGGAGTCACAAGTGATGTCATGTTTCTATCCACAAGTATCATCTGCAATTTTTTCCTATGGGACTACTCAGAACTAGGAGTTTGAAATGCACTCCATGAAAATTCACCAATACAGGTTTAAATGTGCTGTTCTGAAGACCATGCCTGTCCCTCTTCTCCTCCAGAATCTGCTCTTCCAGCATCGCCTTAAATAATCAGCGCACAAGGAAGACAAAACCAGAAGGGATTTATTTTTTCAAAAGCACACAGATATTCACATGACAATTGTACTATTTTGTCCTTTTGATTAAAAAGTTAGTGAGCAATACTTCATCTCCTCGACTACAGCTAGACACTTAAGTCATTTTGCAACGATTCAGAAAGAATCATTCTATTTATTTCAGGTATTAAGTGTCTATCACTTTGATAACTAAGCACCTACCTGAATATTACACTTCATAATATTGAAAGAACACAGAAATGTTGCAGCACAATCTGTCTGTATTTACTCTATGGCAGCTTAATCACTGATTAAATACTAGTAACAATATGAAGATTGACGTATGAGCCACAGGAGAAAGAGAAGTTAACTGCACAAAGGTGAATTGCTCTTACTGAAAATTGTTTCTGCCCTATTCACAGCATAAGCTTCATCAAGGAAACCAGTTTTCTCTTCTCAATTGTCCCCTTAAACTCCACAAGACTGTTCAAGTGAGGAGGGTAAACCATTTTTTTGTCAGCAGTACCTCTGCTGACAGCCAGAAAATCAGATATTGTCCTTCAAAATACTACCAAATATTAAAGATTAGAGTTCTGAGTGGAAAAGGACTTATCCACAGTTTGAAGGTTTAACTTTGACTACCCTGGAGTTGACATAATTGTAGGGACATGGGGTTTCCGTGAAGCCTTGTAAATTCTGTCAAAACAACACATACCTGGTCATTTGAACTGCATCTTCACAGAGCTGCAAGTCTCAAAAAAAAAAGCAAGTTGTTTTCTTCAAAATGCTCACTGTTTAAATCTAAACAGTGGATCCAATAAAGATCTGAAGGATTAAAATTTGGAGTTATGAAACCCACCATAAAAAAGAGAAAAACACATTACTAACATTACCTTTACACTGTTTTCTATGGACACTGACAAAAATACAGGTTGGTCTCACCACTGCAGAATTAATGTTGCAAGGAATTTCTGGCAGGCAGATGGGACAAGTATATAAATAAATGCAGAATTTCAGGGAAATAAGAGAACCAAATTAAGTTGTTCTGAAAATTAACAATTTTCAGCAGATCAAGTTCTTCTGTGATATACATTTAAGAATTAAACTTAAATTATCCCTTTTAAGTGGCCATGTGATTTAATTATTCAAAATGTACACAAATTTAATGAGTTTTTAAATATTAAAACTATTCTCTATTGTCACTCCTGTGAGCTCTTAATTTACAGAGCAATTAAGTCAGGACCCTCATTTATCAGTACATGTGCATTTGTTGAAAACATAGTCAGTTTTTATTAATTGATGCTATAGAAATACTGAGGTAAAATTAATGTGTGTGCTTCAGAGGTCATGCTGGCGATAGTAGGTAGCTAGCAAGGAGCAAGACGTGAGATAAATAAGTAACTGCTGTTCCCTGATTACACTAGAGATAGCTGAAATATTAAGTGGCACAATGGGCACTATGCTTAGCCAAAATGCTTGCAAACAAATGCCCCCTGAGTTTTCTCTGGCAAGCATCTGTCGTGGCAGTAGCTGTGAAATAGGGAAACTTCAAAGCTTTAGTTTCTGATTATTAGCAGTGTGTGTAGTGTAATGTTCTTACATTTTTATGTAAACTCAGCGTTGATGAGCTGAGAGCGTAGAATTAAAAAATACTTCAGCTTGCCTTTGTTCTTTGGGATATGGCTGACAGGAATGTTAGCAGGCAAGAGTCTCCCGAGTGTCTATCAACTGGTGAATTACAGGGAGTATGGGGCCAAATTTGCAAAAGAATCAGGTGAATAGCTACAGAATTGGAACACACTTTTTTCCTGCATTTTCCCTGCCCCCAGTGGTGCATCTACAAAAGCTCTGTGATGGCACAAAAAGTGACTAGAAAGTAGGTTAGGAATAAATATAAGCACAGGCTGGGTGCTGAGAGATTTTTCGAGGGCAGCAGTGGGCTGCAGAGTGTTACCCCCTTTGTCACTTTTACTGTCAGTCTGGGGCTATCCTTTACATCTCCTCTACTATCCCAGTACTATTTGACCAGTAAATAACAATTACCAGTGGAGACATTCAAAATAAAAAATGCAAGATTGAAAAAAAAGAAGTAAACCCATCCATTAAGGTTGGCAAGCTGGCCAGGTCTTTCTGCTTTGGGTGGTTGTGTATGAAACAGAAACTTTAAAACTCCATACCTAAAATAGTAAACAATTATATTATTGGGAGTCTCTTCCATTGACCCAAAGGATAATTCAGAGTGGAAATCTTGAGTCCTCTCTGGAACCTCTCTCATGCAAAAGCATAGACCTCAGCTGGATAAGCACTACTCAAATGTGCTCCTGTCCTGTGCTCCTGGACTGTATCACACCTTGTTGATTAGTCTGTGTGAAAAGGTGGAAGAGGGGAGAGGTGGGAATCTTACACTTCCTTAAGCCCTTTCATTAGGGCATATTTTTCTACAAATTCTGGGAGCTTATTGAAAAAGTTCTGGCCTTCTTTTTGGTTGTCAAATAATTTCCACAAATTAAAGAGAAACAATTTACCTTTTAAGAAGTCATGCAATTTGCTTTCTTATGCCATATTCCATTAAAATATTCCATTTTTAGTTATTTTTTCAGATGATTTAGCTTACATTGAAGTAGGTCAATTCATCTTTGATATTTTAGATGTCCACATTATGGACATTTTTAGGGAAGAGAGTGTTTCTCCAAATTGACCAGTTTAATGTTTATTTGGAACTTTTACAATGGATGATCCTAGAGATTTTTTTTTTCTTTGTCAGTTTCTTTAAGATGCTTTTCTTTCAGCAACTTGATCTCTGATACCGCCTTGTGTTTATTATCAGCAAATAATTGGCTTAGAGAAAGGCATCTCCACAGTGAATGCAGATGCAAAGAAATTGCTTCATTTTTATGCAGTATTCTTAATTGTTCTCTTTATCTTTAGTGGTCCAGTGTCTGACCAAACCATTTGCAAGCTCTTTGAAATTGTCTATGTACCACTACATGTGGTGGGGGGAGGGATAAAAAGGATGTATTTATAATTCAGAGCTGGGAGAATAGTACAGAATCCCTCTTTCTGATTATTTCTCAATCACTTTCTCCAACTCCTTTGCCTCCTGTTTATTCATTCCCCAACCTGTTTACTTTTGAATTATATGATCAATGCGTTGCCACTGATATAGGGGTGATATATGGTGCTTTAGATCTTCCCACTTATTTGGGGAGCCAAAAGTATGTTGTCCACGAATAATTTAGAATAAAGTGGGCTAAATTATTCCTGCAGCTTCCCTTGGCATCCTATTGAGACCAATGTTAGATCACTTCAGATTTGGAAATGCATCAGTCTTAATGTTACTGTGTACCTTGCTGCATTCTTGCATTTGTGTTCACCATAGATCCTCTATCCTGTATATACCATTTCAGGACAGAAAAATGGACTCTTAGCCTCTCAGCTGCTAAGAGGGACAGCCAATACTTTGACACTACAGATGCTGTCTCACAGTCAGAAGATGGAGATCATAGTCTTATTAAGCATATAAAAAGCTTCACTAATTCCTTAATTCTTTCCTTATTCTCAGCCATGGATCAAGACCAATTGTGTTGAGAACTGTACTGACCCAGGAGGTGGAGCGGGATAAAAAAAAAAAAAACAACAAAATATTCTTAGCCTAAATTTTTTTGTTCCCTCCAAATCCTAGGAATGTTGTACTTAATTTAAAGTATCTTCATCCCCTTTGCTCACTATTGACCTGACTGGTTTGAGTCTGGACAAGCCACAGTAGAGACCCATGGATACTGAACTCTTTAAACTGCCTGAAATGCTCATCTTGGATTTGGGAAGATCAAAAGAACAGGTATTTTCTCAAGGCTGTTATCCCATTCAACAAATCACACCTCTCCTTCAATACACGTTTCGTGAAATCATGACCTTAGTTAAAGCTAAATTTCCCCTTTAACCTCTGCATTTTAGAGTGTCTCAGGGAATTTCAAAACTTCATCATAAACTCTAAGAAAATATGTTCTTTTATGCTTGGACATCTGGATATATGAATATGTCAGGCTACTTTTAAACAGCAAGTGACATACCTCTGTCCAATAATTTGAGAAATGGTCCTCTGCACAGACGTCTTCATACTTCAGTGCACAGTGCATCATGACGTCTTAATAGAACTCACACCCAAAACAAGTGTCTGAACTAAGTGCGGAGCCAAACCATTCCCTGGTGATTTCTGCAGCCAACAGAGACTACAGGTGAAACAAGACACATGGCAAACGTCACAGAAACAGACCCTACTATTTCAAGGAGCTCATGTATGCAGAAGAATTGGTAAGGAAGGAAGAGGCAAAGTTGATATTATTAGTTCAAGGCCATTCAGTGAGCCTGTGGCAGATTCAGGAGGGCAGGAATACTGTGAACCAAGTCATGGCAACCTGTGTCTCACAGACTGCCTTTCCAGGCAAGGAAATCTCACTGCCATTAAAAATAAAGTTCAGTGCATATGTCATTAGCACTTCCCATTTACTAAGGATTTTTCTCAGTGAAAATAATGTTGGTGCAAATAGAAGGAAAGATTAAATATCTTTCGATTCATTTGACACCTGCTTTTTCCTGTTAGTCTCTATTTCTCTGGTCTGCAATGTATTAAGAAAGATGCGCAAATATCCAGCCTCTAGACCTAATGGTAAACAGGGAGCTTCAGCACAGCAATTATGTTTCTTCACAGAATCACAGAATATGCCCAGTTGGAAGGGACCCACAAAGATTATACAGTTCAACCCTTTACCCTGAACAGGACCATCCCCAAGAGTCACACCATGCTGCAGAGAGTATCATCTAAATGCTGCTTGAACTCTGTCAGGCTTGGTGTTGTGACCATTTCCCTGGGGAGCCTGTTCCAGTGCCCAATCACTTTTTGGGTGAAAAACCTCTTTCCAATATCCAACCTAAACCTTCCCTGACACTTCAGGCCATTTCCTCATGTCCTGTCACTGGTCACCACAGAGAAGAGGTCAGTGTCTACCTCTCTTCTTCCCCTCATGAAGGAGTTGCAGACTGCAATGAGGTCTCCCCTCCTCTTCTCCAGGCTGAACAGACCAAGTGACTTCAGCCACTCCTCATACAGCTTCCCCTCAAGGTCCTTCACCATCTTTGTTGCTCTCCTTTGAACACTCTCTAAGAGCTCAATATCTTTTTCATATTGCAGCGCCCAAAACTGCACACAATATTCCAGGTGAGGTCGGCCCAGTGCAGAGCAGAAAGGGACAATCTCCTCCCTTGACTGGCTGGTGATGCTTTGCCTGATGCCCCAGAGGACATGGTTGGCCGTCCTGGCTGCCAGGGCACTGCTGACTCATATTCAGCTTGCCATCGACCGGGAACCCCAGGTCCCTTTCCATGGCACTGCTTTCCAGCACCTCATTCCCCAGTCTGCACATACATTCCATGTTGCCCCATCCCAAGTGCAGAATCCTTAAGTTTATCTATGTGACCCCTAAAGAATATGATGTCTCACTACAATATATAGTTTCCCATCTGCTCCAGGCTGGATGGTACCCTCCTGCTCATGACATCTTTCACTGCAACCAAGTTTCTGACTAAAGAAATAAAGTGACTCCATCCATTCCCAGCAGTTAAGGTTAAAGAGATGCACTCTGTTCTAAATCTCAGCTGCTAACACTCTCTTGACCTTTGACTCGCCTTAGCATGGCGAAGTTTGATGGGCCCATGCCAAGCCGTCTTCTGTAACCCATGAGTTGGTTAATATACTCCCATTTCTCATTCAGACAGCCAACAGAGGCAAAAAAGGCAGCAGGGCAACAAATGCTGTCTCCTGCAAATGCTCTGTAATAAATTGCTCTTTCAGTAGTGTAGAAGACAGATTTTTCTTTTTTTTTGCTTCTTTCCTCCTTTTGCACAGAAGTCTCCAATGAAAAGCTCGCTTTCCCACCTGGCCCCAGCTGACTGTGCCCATAAATTTGCCTATGCAATGCCTGTTTACGGGTCGCTGCCGAAACATGGAGACGGGTGCATTTTCTAAGCACTGGGTAGATAATCACAGTAATTGATGTTTGGAGCTGCTCACTCCTAGGAGCATAGGGTCTCTTTCTCCCAGCGAGGCCCTGCTCCATGTTATCAGTCCAGCCCATAATTAAATATCACTCTTTTACAATATGTTTCAGGTTCCTTAATGAGTCTAAAGCAGAAATAGTCACCTCTTTCCCCTTTGAGCTTTATTTGCTTGTTATTAAACAATGTTATTGAGCTGCCTTCTTTCTCTGTGTTACCAAACCTGCATCATTTCCGTTTTATAATTGCACAATTAGAGTCAGTGCTTTGCTTTCATACATCAGCAGGACCAGAGAGAGAGAGAGAAAGGGAAAAAAAATCAGGTGTTCACAGACAACTCAAATGCATCTTATTTTCATTAACTACCAGATTTTGCAAAATGGGAAGCTATTTATCATGATCTGTTTTCTACCACCAGCCACCCCCACCACCTCACTCTGGTGACTTTCGCTATGACCTTGTGCTGTATTGTTAAGGGTCCAATTTGCTCATTGTTACTTGCCTGCATAATTCTATGCACCTCCCCCACCATCTTTTTTTTTTTTTCCCAAGCAAAATCCAGTCATTTATATTCTGAGACTAAATGGTATTCCTCCTCCCCTACAGCCTCCCCCAAAAAGAAAAAAAAGTAAAAAAAAAAAAAAAAAAAAAAAGTAAAACCCTAGCAAGCTGTATAGCACTAGTAATTCCTTCTAACAAATTTCCACAGATGCCCCCCTCCTTACACACATACACACACTCTCTCTCTCTTTCACACACATACTCTCTCTCACATGCACACCCTTAAGCTGCTCTAAGCAGTGTATTAAGTAGCTGAAGAAAATCCATTCACATTCTGCTGTGTCGCTTTCTTCTCAAGTCATGAACCCATCACAGACTTTTTCTAGCTGTAGGTTGCCACGGTGAAGATTTACAATGCCAGTTATTCATACATCTGCCTTCTCTTTTTTCCCCCCTTATTCTTAAATCCCTTGGGCGAGGGCAACCTTGATACTGAGACTCGTAAAATTCATGCAGGCTTATCATCCTTGGTGAAGGCTTCAGGCATGCATTACCGTATCCAACTGCCTGCTCACCGCCATGACAGAACTGGGCCTATAGCTTTTATTTCTAGCAGGGGAAAAATGTATTAATGTGCTAAATAGAAAAGAAAGCGTAAATGTTTTGAGGAAGAAAACAATAGTTAGCATTATCAGTATCACTTAATGATTTTAAATTTGTTTTAATTACTCTAGTTCCCGCAGAATGAAATTTTTTTTTCTTTTTTTCTTTTTTTCTTTTTTTTTTAAACAACCCATTCATTTGTGTGGAATAGTGTTCTGAAAGTCCAATCACTGCAGTGGGGAAGTACAGTCCTAATACAGCCTCTGAACTCCACATCAAAGTAATGAATACAACAAATCTAGGATGAATTTTAAATGTAAGTTTTAAAGCCTTTTCCTGATATTTTTCCTTATTTTTTTCTGTATTTTTAAAGACTTGACAGAAAGAGTAATACTTTATTGAAAGAAAGTGGTGGGGAGATGAATGTATTGATTTTACAAAATAAAACCAAAATATTAGAAGAACCTCAAACAAATTGAAAATGTTCAGTTACAAAGTCACAGAATAAACATGGAGTCTGCCAAAATGCTAATCACTGTGATTATAATTTTGATATGATCATAATTTGCTAGATCATTAATTGCATTTTTATATGTATTTGTTCTTTTCAGAGGATTACTTCTACAGAGTATTGAGGGATCCTCTATAGGGAGCTCAGGTGTGAAAACCAGAATGTTTTGTTTCAGAGTTTGGTTTGTTTCTCTGTTTTCCAAAAGCCAAAATCATGCTGAAATCACTCATGCTTTCAAGAAAACAGATTGCTGGATGCTGTGTTTAAAGATCTGCACACCTCTTCTGTTTTCTTTGCATGAATACATACAGTTCTTAGTACATTGTTTCATTTTAATTTGTGTTTTGGAATCAGTTGTGATTTTAGGGAGCTGAACAGTGCATCTAAACTATGATCATCCTGAAAAAAGTCTTTCAACACACTTATGCCAGTGCAAGTCAAGTCAACATAGCTAGAATGGGCGAAAGCTACAGTGAAAAAGTTATGAAGTGTTGCCTGCAGAAGATGCCTAGGTGTGTGGCAGACTTTTTCTGGAAAATTGTGGCTTGCACTTTCAGAAAGAAGTAGTTCTGAAGACACAAAATTATTCAAGGAGAAATGAAACCTCATGTCCTTTGAGAAGTCGCACCCCATTATCCTCATCCTTTTTTCCCCTTTTGCGTTTTATTGTTGCTTTAAATGTTTCAAAACTGTTTCAGCCATTATGCTGTCAAAAGTGTCTTTTCAATCTCAGATCCATATCTTCTGACATCCTAAGACAGCTACAACAGAAAAGACTTGTGTTGATGTTACTCAGTCAGCATTAAGTTGTCACAAGTGCTGTCTCACTTTGTCTTGGTAGTGAAGCTTAGAGCCCACTCATCCCACCATCTGCCTGCACAGAGGTGACATCCCTGTTTGCATGATGAAGCACTATTTACAGGGCTCCACTCTCAGGTCCCCAGGGCTCTGACTGCAGTACATCCTACTCAGCACGCCACCTAGAATCACCTGGAAGCAGCATTTCTCAGCAAAATAGCAAGACTTAAAATGTTTTGAGTCAGAGGCAAAAAAAAATTTCTATGTCAATATGTCTCCACTAAGATTTGTTCTTCCACTTAGATTGATCTTACAAGGGAGTGCAAGAAGCTGTTGTTTCCAGGCACACTGTAATCACCTCAGGGTCATTCATCATTTCCAGCCAGGGTTGGTGCATTTTGGCCATCTCTTTCCTAAGAAGGGGTACTCCATGGTGCACTTCAGGTGGAAGTTCACATGACTTACATGGAAACCACAGGGCAGGGAAGGAGACTTCTGCTCACCCAACAAATCTTACGCTGATTTATACTAGGAGACTTCTAGCCCCAAGCTCAGATCTTTCCAAGAGGACATATCCCTGGGTCCCACAACAGACACGTTGCTGTCTCTACTCCAGGCATGCAGCATGAGCTCAAATTGCTTTTTCTTAGAGAGGCACCTGCTGGTAGCCTGCTTCTACCATGCTTCTTGCTAATGACCTCTTGGAAGGGAGGGAGGGAGGGAGGGAGGAAGGGAGGGAGGGAGGGAGGGAGGAAGGGAGGAAGGAAGGAAGGAAGGAAGGAAGGAAGGAAGG
>JAWWEE010000001.1:90146265-90165031 GCA_035221455.1 Xenops minutus
AAGGAAGGAAGGAAGGAAGGAAGGAAGGAAGGAAGGAAGGAAGGAAGGAAGGAAGGAAGGAAGGAAGGAAGGAAGTTTTCAAGGGCATCAGAAAGTCCTTAAGTTCCTGCAGCAGTAGAACTGGCTGGAAGCCTGAGTTCCTGGAGAGTGTAGGAGTTACCAACACTACTTGCTGCCAATTACTCTTTGTATGTGTTGAGTATCCTCCCCCAAACTGACTTACAAAGGACTCACCTCCCAGATATTTCAAGTAGAAATCCAGGATGTTTAGCTCAAGCAGCAAAGAAACTCATGCTTTTTCTCCTTGAAATGATGTAGTTCGGTTGATACGGTAAGCACTGAGAACCACCAAGACACCTCTTCCTGGTAGGATTTAATTTAAATATGAGCAGAAGCTGATACAGATGTTCAGTGAATTTGGCCCCTTAGTTATGTTTCTATAAGGGCTTGCACTAAGCATAGCAATTTGTTTCACCCAGTCAGTGGACTTGATGGTTTCCTGACATTTCCTCTTGCTGTTGCCCCCATCCTCTGACTGACCCATCAGACAAGACTGTAACGCAAAGAAGACTTCAAAACTGCTTTCCATTTGGGGACAATTAGCTGAAGGTATTTCCCGGCATTAATCCACCCCAGTATTCTATGTGAACACTTCATTCTGGGTTGTGGTACACAGGTCAAACAGTAGAGCACTTTCAATGCAGAGATTGTATATATTGTTGAATATTAAATTAAATTGAAAGCCCTCAAAATAAGGGAATTACAGGCTGCCAGAAGGAAGGAAGCAGATAGATCTAAAAATTAGAGATCTGAGTAATTTCTTCTGAATCAGTTTGCATTCTCAGGCATATCCCTTATTATTATTTAACAATGTCAACTGATGCTAGCTTTAATTACTACTTTTTAAATTCTGTTTCCATCCTGCTCCATCCTTCTGCATCCCTTATGCATTGTTTTTTGTAAGCCTTTTTAAGGTAAGGTGATAAAGGAATTACTTAAAGCAAATAATTCCTGTGGTTTTGTTACACACAAGGTCTACTAAAAGGTGGAGATGCACTGAAGAGGGGAAAAAGAAGAACAAAAAAATGTTCCAAGCCTGAATCAGTATTGTGTTGGCAAAATTTTAAGTTCCTAGGAAGCCAAGAATGATATGATGCTGTTCAAGCTATCTGAATGAGAATTACTCTATCTTATTATGTTAGGCAAAAACTCAGGTTATTATCTGGAAGCTATTACTTCTTCATCTAGTTTAACAATGCACAAATATGATAGATCTCTAGTTTCAGTGAGATGAGGTAGAGGACAAGATGTATTTTCAACAGGTAACCTAGCATGATGCTCAGACTAGTTTTGAACACACCTTTGCCCATGTGGAACATACTAGGAGGGGAAGGGCTTTCTAGCCGTGGGAGCTCAGCAAATCTGGCAGCTTTATTTTACAATATGGTTGACAGCCATCAATAAAAAACAGACCTACTGGTCAGCTAACAAATTTCTAGAGTGTCCTGTATGAAAAGCCAGATATAATGGCTCCATCTGGCCATGCAGGGGAGTTTCTTATATATACTTTGTTTACTACAGAATTCTAACTTTTGGAACAGAACATATTGCTTTTTAATATCAGAGTCCTCACTAGTAGTTGCAGAATTATGAATCAGTCTAGACCATATAGTAAATAATTATGAATGCATACAATACTAGAGTTTTGATGAAGTCCCTTGCACACTGTAGCATGTCTGATTTGTCAGTATTTTTTTTTATGTTATAAAAGGAAAACCACAGTGGAAGCTTACCAGTCACAGAAGGCTTCATACCATTTCAGTAATGACAACCTAATGAAAGGTTATTGTGAATCTCAAAAAGGCTTTTTCATCTTGAAGTAAAAAAATGAAGAGTAGAGTGTTTTGAAAGTTTTCATTTGTAAAAAGCAAGGAGAGTGAGAATTAGGCTGGTTTGTCATGTATTCAGATATAGTTGTAGCGTTGCACCAGCTGCTTGTGGTCACTTAGAACGAAAGCATACAATTCACTATTAGTCCCTATCCCTAATAAATAACAGCTTTTTAAAGGTAATATTCTCCCAGAAATGTTTCTTCATGGTGGGTTTCCTTGTTCATCGAGACCATTTGCACATTTAGAAACAATTACATGCATTTCTTGTATAGAATATACTAAAAAGCCCCCAACCGTTTTCAGGTGCTGTTCAACATCTTTCCCTTTTTGATTTTCTGAGTATGGTAGATGTGACTGTTTTGTTCTACATTTTCTTGTAAATAGGGTATTAGAAGTCCAGTGTTTTCTTTTCTACCTGAAATTCACTTGGGCAACTCATTTTCCTTTTGGAGGCTGCTTCAAGGTAGATTTTGTCAGAAAGACCACAGCCTTTAGGCTTGGTCACTTGCTGTACGTCAGTAACATCATCTTCTTCTAGAGTCTCTATATACTTTTCAGCATTTGGTTTGGGAGGTTTTTTTGTTTTTATTTGTTTTCTGCCCCACATTTCCTGTATATTTATTTCAACATTACAAATATAATTAATACAATTTAAGGTACTGTCATGATAAAAAAACCTAGCAAATAAGAGGAAGAGAAGACAGCTAATCATGGACTTGAGGATGGATTCTGTAAAGAAAATAAAGCAAGGTTTTTCATGGCCTTGCCTCTGCAATGGGAGTTTAGAGCAACATCAATGAAAGCATGTGACTGTATGGGTCTCCTTTGCACACTTTGTGTTTCTGAGGTGTAAGACACTGAAGAATTGGACCCTCAGGGAATATTCACCATCTTAGTTGGCTTTAAAAAGCAGCATAGCCACCCTTTGAATTATGGACATGTCATAGGTAGGCTGGAAAGAAATACAGGAAGGACTTATCCCTGGTTTCTGCTGTGATGGTTTACATGAGGGCTCTTAGAAAGCCAAGGGTGTAAGTGTAAGGCTACTCTAATTTACATTAGCCTTTAAATCCAGATTGCAGAGAGAATAAATATGGCTTCTGGCCATCTTTGCTCTAACTTCCCTGCCCTTAACAGGTAATAATACTTCTTTGATTCAAAGTGTTTACTCACAGGAGTAAATCTTCTTGAGCAGGTAGCATCTGATGGATAGGGTTTTGAGATTAAAATGTGCTTTTTAGGGCAGAGACTATGCACTTAGCCTGTCTTTTATAGCAGCCTTGAACATCAATACCTCTAAGTAGAAAAAAAATACAATGTATAGCATACATTGTTCATATACTTATTTTTACACATGTACGCACCGCTGCAAATGTACATACATATGAGAAAGGGAGAAATAGAGAGAAAGATAAAAAGATATGATAACACCCAGATATTTGGAACTGGTCGGTGGGACAGATTTTTGCACTTGATATTTCATGTATTAAACTTTGGGTGACACTGTCTTGGAAAGCGATCATTTTGGTTTCTATTTCTTTATTTGCATTACACAGCACACCTGGTATAAAGGATATTTAAGCAGTGAAGGACTTGCAGCATTAGTAATTAATAGATCCCATTATGCTAACTCTCATGCAAGTTTAGGACATCTTAGATGCTAGATAAGAGATGGATAATTTGAAGTAATTTTCCTGTAATCATGCCAATCACTTCAGCAAAGTAGTTATTAAATGAAACAGTATTATGATGAATTATAGGACATCTATTGAATATCTTTTCTTATCATCTACTTATAGTGCCTGATGCTGAAAAGAGGCAAACATGTGAATGCTCCTTCGCAGTAAAATATGCACACTTCTCACAGTAAATAATAGTTTGTTTAGCAAACCTTGCTTTTTTAATGAGGCCTGGATACACATTTGTACTAGTTTCATACTCTTTTCTGCTCCAGAAGATCATCTAGTTTTACTTTTTCTTTAAAGGTAGGTATTAGCAAGAATGAGTCACCACTGATGACAAGGAATTTTTCTAGTTCAAATTTGCTGAAGTGATTAAATATTATTTATCTAATTAAATGCTCAAAACAGATCATTATTGAAAGGAATAAATTTAGTGGATTTGTTGAGCAGTGTTAGCTGAAATGTAACTGCACATCATTTGACTTTTTAACATTTTATTATATCTAATAAGTCTTTCTGTGCTTAATTAAATCAACTTATTTTTTACAGATAATTTAACATGATTTCATTTCAGCTACAGCTTTTGCATCAGATATGTAGAAAGCCCACTGTATACCCAAATTGAGCTTGTGCTACTCAGGTGTTCTGCTGCACTTTTACCTCTCTAGCTGCTACTGATACCTAGATTATTTTTTAGTGTTTTCATATCTTTTACTGGAGAAAGGTTACTCATTTGTTAATTACAATCTATTTTAAATACTACAGTAAAAAAAATACACCATATGGTCATAAAACATTTAATAATTCTGTCATATGCAACAAGCTCTGAGAATCAACTTTTTTCTTGGCATAGAACTTTGCATGGTGTCAGAAAAAGCCAAATAGGAAAGTAAGATTAATTCTACTCGCGGCTGCCCCAGCAACTTAATCTTTATCTGTTTGGATGAAGACAGCGGTGGACCTGCTAGTGAGCATAAAGCTTTCATTTCTCCCAGGGTACACTGTATCTTCATAGTTTTGCATGTTGTTCAAAGACTTTTGAATCTGGTTTTGTTGTTCTATTAAAAAAATTTCATTGGCTTCATCCTCTTAAAACTTCAGAGAGATTTTGTCTCTTTGCTGAACAGTATTCCACCATGGCGGTAGGCTAGGGTAGGAGGTGAGAAATTCAGCCATCCTGCCAGTGATTGCAGTTAGTTTGAATCAATGTCACTCCTTTGACTTCAGTAGGATTATACCTGGACCACACTGGCATCTATGGGATCAAAACCAGACTGAGGACTTCTCTGTAGTGACTAAAAGAGGGTTTTTTATGGCTTTTGGGCAGCCTGCTCACTGGCAAACCATTTCCACTGAATTGTTTCTAGAGACACTGTCCTTTCAAAATCTAAATTAAGAGAGCAAAGTTCAGAGTGACTATATGGGGGGTTTTGATAGATGATTGTCTAATCTGAATATCTATTTTTCCCTCCAAAATACCTGTATATTTTTCAGAAAAGCTTAGGAATGTTTTTAAAGCCAGCCCTGAAGCACAATGAATTTTTGCACAGTGTGTAGTACCAGCTTTATTTTTTTAGCAGTGTTATCAGTTTCTAACTTAAACAAAAACAAAACCGCCAGTAGTTTTAAGCTCCTGTGTGGAGGACTGCACAAAGATACAATTTTGCCCATGTACACGTAACACATCATTATTCCTGTGGTGCCTACCAATAACCGCTTCTGCATATAGAGAAAACTGCCTAACACTTGGGCTTAAATTCCCCAGAGTTACTGTTCATGATCACAAATTTGGCTAAAGGATTTTTTTCATTACCCTCAAACATTTCCTTTCACCTCCAACCTCTAGGCAGAGCCATCGCTTTCCCTTCAGAGCCGGGAACATAAAGCCATGGGGCCATCGGGGTTGGCTGTGCCTGACCCCGAGGGCCCTTCTGTCAATCACTGCCTCCCCATCCCTTGCTCTCTTTCACACCAGGCAGCTGTACCCATCGCTGTCAACCAGGTAACAACCAGCAAACAATAGAGGCCTGAATGCCTGGTCTAGACACTCTTTTAGCCACTTATTTGCTGCTCTTGGCAGCTGTTGAAGCATAAATAAGCAGTTTGTAATCAGAAAGCTGACATCATTGCAGCTCAGCTGAGAGGGGGAATTGTTGCTGTGCACTGAGCTGCTTTCCTCCCTTTCTCCCCACTCCCCCCACCCCCGGCCCAGCCCCCTCCCTCCTTCATTTTGTGACAACAGATTCTGGGGTGGGGATGTAGATTTCTGCAGGGCTAAGCTGGCTTTTCTTTTTATTTCTACACTACAATGAAGTAGGTTGCAGAAAATGGCTTGCATGAAGCAATGTACTTTGCAACTATCAAAATTGAAAAAAAAAAAAAAAAAAAGAGAGAAAATGTTATAGACCTCACCTGCAAATAAATGGTGGAATTCTGTCCTACACATTCAAAAAGCATGTCAAACTTCACAAATATTTTGAATTTGAACGGTAGTATTTCAATAGCTTGATCATAAACTGGGCAGATGGGAAGAAAAAGTTTCCCTGTCCTGACTGGTTTTTTTACCCTTTAGTTTTCTTTTTCACCCTCTGGAAAGGGAGAGGAGGTAAAAACAGTCTTACCAGAGCGGAGCAAACACTTACTAAAAAACTCTGCTTTGTGCCAGCGAGCCTCTGTTTCTGCTTTCAAAATGCCCGGCTAAGCATCTCCCATCACTGCAAACATTTGTTGTTCGAGTACATTTCATACACTTTTAACACTTCTCTTTTTTTCTGCTTTGGGGCTCGATCGTAAACAAGTTCACTAGGCAAATTTGACACAATATTTGAAACTCAAGCTGGGTTCCTCGGGCAGGATTGGTGGGGTGAGACACGTGGCAGCGCTGCTGCTCCCTGACTGGGGGAAAACGACAGCATACCCAGTGCAAATATTTGCACATGCAAATTTAGAATTCATTTTCCACAAACACTCACATGTATGACTTTCAAATTAGCTTTCTGTGAGCATTCATGCTGCTAAGAAACTCTAGTTCAAATATTCATAGAAAGTGAACATAAAAGGGCCACAGGTTTAGGTGATTCCTTTTTTTCTTTAAAGGAAACAACCACCAAGTGAATATTCATGCCAAAGTCTTTGCAATGTTTGTCCAGTCCTGTTGTTTTCTGGCCATCTGCCTTTAATGCTGAGAACTGATTGATGTTCATGTGGCACCAAAACAGCAATGGCAAATTCTGCTGCCTCAAATGTATAGTTAAAGCATAAACTTAATATTATCTGTAGTGCATTTGCTGTTCCTTAGTGATGGGAAAGTAAAGCACAGTGTGTAACCTTTACAATCCATACCAAGTCTCACATGTTCTCTCTGCGCTTCATTTGGTCTGTTCGGGTGATGACTGTGGCAATAATGGGAAAGAAGCAAAGGGCTTTTAGTGTGCACTTTATGGATGCCATGAGTAAGGAAGTTGAGCTTTCTTATTCTTGGGGAGCAGAGCACACCTTCCACCACTGGTTTGTCAAAGTCTGATCCGACTGCCTGGTGGTACACGAAGTCAAGGTGAATGCCATTGTCTGTGGGGTGCACTAACTATCTGAAATATCTTCAGGTAGCTCTGTCTGTCTCTGGTTTGAACAAGAAAGAAGGCCATTTCAACAAAAATATTGACTTTGTATCTCCCAAAGGCTTTCTAGTATTAGTTTGCTCTAAGTAGCTCATGATTTAGAGTACAAAGGCATTTCCAGAATGCATGTTTAACAAAATGACATAGCAGATAATTGAAATTTATTTGCAATTTTCAAACTACAATAAACACAATTCTCCTTTTCTTTCATTAATAATCGCACGGCTAATGCATAACAATCCCTCTGCAGCTTTTACAAGCAAACTTGAGCTGCTGTGTTGTAATAGCTGGAAAAGTTAATGTAGCTTGAACAAGGTTCCTAATTGTCCCTGTCTCTGTCATATTTGTCTACTTGAATGGTCCTAAATACCACAGCGATTAATTACTACAGAGCAGGTATTACAAGATGTTATCATCCTTCCCCAACTGTCTGGGTGAATGGAGAGAGGCAGTAGATTGTTGCAGTGTTTCATCTTTGCACTTCCTGTAAGGCACTTTAACCAGAAGATTTAATGTGTCAAAGTTAACTGCGTTCTCGTGCAGATATTCACATTCTAATTAAAGATTAAGAACGTAGTACATTACACTGTGATTTGTCATACATGGCTTGTTAAATAGGAAACCTACCGGGATTCCCTAACATTTTATAAACATTATTCAGGGCTTTTAATGTGGGCAAAGGAAAAGATTATTCTGCTGCTTTGCAGAGTAGGAAGCAGGTCATTTCTCCCCCACCTCCCCCATCCTGCCCAAGCTCCCCCCTCTCCAAGTAAATAAATAAATAAATACGAAAACTCAGGTGGTTTTCAAACTGGAATTCTGTTGATATCTCTTTAAACTATTTATCTTCTCAACTTGCATGTCTGCACATGGATATATATAGATATAAAATATATATGTCTTAATTATTTTTTGGCATTTTTCAACTTTTGCTGTCAGCTATGTAAACTGAGGTAGGAAGTCTTTGTTTGAGTTACAGTAGCAAAGGAAGGAAGAAAGATGAAACAGTTTTTCAATATGCAGAATGTGCTTTCAGATGATTCTAGCTATGCTGTGTGGCGTACCACTTCCAGTATTAGTAGCAGAGGACTGGTTCACATTCTTTGATTGCCTGAGGAATAAATTAATGAGGTTACTAGAGACATTGAACATTTGCATATTCACGGATGCTTATTAGGTATAAAGTGAATGCCAGGTGCACTGAATTTTGGGAATACTAGCTTTGTATTTGGTCTTCTATTTTTAAAGCAATCACATCTTTCTTTTTCCCTAAAGTGGGAAGTTCTGCAAGAAAAAAAATAAACAAACCAGCATTTATAAAAATAATAACAGGCAAAAAAATCAAATTAATTCAGTATAGATGAAGCTTCACTGTAAGATATGCATCAGAATAAATATGATAGAGCATGAGACTAGGGACTATCTGAGCATCTTGTTTGGAACAACAGTTAGGATGACTACAAATATAAAAACAGTTGTTCCAAGACATAAGGAGAACAAATGTTATGTTTTTCACTGTGCTCCTTATGGATTTCCAGCTTTAAATAGCATTAGGACAACTCATTATGAAGTTACCTTACATAATGTCCAATACTTAATTTTAAAACACCAATATTCTCACACATTTTGTTACAGCAAGTCTCAAACACAGCCTGCAAAGCACAGGAGATTGAATTACAAAATTTGCTCGACTGTTTCTCCAAGGAGTATCTGCACATGGTCGCATTGTTGTCAGTGACTTCCGTCATTGCTGTGTGAAAGCACACTGTGTGAATGATTTGCACAGTATCTCATTATTGCTGTAAGTTTTTACCTATATTGCTTTTTTTGGAATCTTGCATTTTTACATTCTGAAAGATTTTGTGGTTTTGGGTTTTTTGGGGGTTTTTTCCTTCCCTTCTTTGGCTGTCCATATGTTATAGAGTTATAGAGCACAGTATTAGCACTGCTTGTTTCAGCAGAGAAATATCTGTCAATTGAAAACATGCACTGTTTGTGCTGCCTTTTGCTTGTCTTCTACAGTGTAAGCATCAAGCATGTACATGTGTACAGACTGCAGGCTTACATTCCCTGCCCACAGATAAATACAAACACATGTGCCCACACAGATGTGCACTTACAAAATTATTGGTATCACCTAGTTCCAAGTAGCTGGTGTAGCAAAATCAAGCCATGATAAGTGTTTTCTGTGGATAATAATATGTATCTACAAACAGGCTCCCTTCTGCCCCCTTGTTTCACAAAACACTGTGCTCAACTTCTTTTTTCTGGATGTTGCAGTGTGTTGATCACTGCCCTGCCTCTGCAAATCCTATTTGAAAATCTCATTTGCAGCATAACTGACAACAAAGGCATTACATGGTGTATGCCCTGCATATTCAGCAGACTATTCCTTGCCTTTGTTAGTTATTTCTAACTTCTAATGAAAATACTGTGTGATCAGTTGATGATCTTTTTTATTTATTAATAGTCTGTAAAATTAAGTGTGTCTAATCAAAGAATGGATCCTTTCTTAAAAGTGCAAGGTGGAATGCAATAGATCAGTGACACAAAAAGCAGATGTTCTTTACTGCAGTAGGCTTTTCTTTTGATACTCTAGGAACCAGGACTTAAACAAAACATTAAAATGAAGAGGATTTTGAGGTGCAACCAAACCCAGCCACTGCAAGATGCAGAAATCCTTTTTAGATATACATTTTCTCTGCATTTGTTTCCAAACTGTAGCTCTGCCCTGTGACTAAAAAAAAAAAAAAAAGAAAAAAAGAAAAAAAGAAAAATTATTTGATATTTCAGTCTCTCAGGGCAGCTTCTGAATAATTACATGTAAAATGATCTATTATATATTTACTGAAAATAGTATTGCAGAACACAACTGTGTATTTTTTTTCAGGAAGGTAATTTTTTAAAATGTCCATTGTAGCTGCCTCACTAACGTCCAGGGGTTTTTGTGATCCACACGGCACAGATTTTTTTGATTATGTAGATTTTTTTCCCCCTCTATTGCAGTTTCATATGCAAAGCATGCATCAGCCACATCCATGCTATCTCCTAAAGCAGTCATTCTGAAACCCAATCTGAGGACAGTGCAGACTAAATAAAATTTCATTTTGATTTGGCCTCCTGCTGAGAATGGGACTGCTTTGTTTCAGCCGACAGAACCAGCAAGCCAGAAAGGTATGTCCTGTTTTGCATGGCTGATGGTGTGACTTGAGGATCACAATCAGGCCGTTCATGCTCTCAGGGCTCGGCATCTCATCCGCATCCTGTACCATCTTTCTCTTTTCCTTGCCATTTGCTTTCCTTCTGTGCCGCCTGCCGTCTACCTGCAGGGCAAAGCTATGGCAGACCCTCACACTATTGTTTACTTTGGCATATGTTTAATAGCTGCATGGCTGTTTCAGGGTAGGGTTTGTCTATTTTTTTCCCCCCCTTCCCCCCGCCCTCTTCCCCCTTCGCCTTTGTTTTTTCCCTTCCCATCCCCATTCACTTTCCTTATTTTCTAGGTGTTGAATACACAAATACTGACTTAATGGAAAATTATGTAAGTACCGATTGCAGTGCTTCAGAGATTTTGCTAGATCTGTAATGCAGAATTTTATTGTGAATCTGATGAAAAAATTTAACAGCTTTGAAGGACTTCAGTTTTCATAGTCCTTTAGAGCCGTTTAAGCAGAAAAGCAGTCACACGTTAGAAGAGGAAAAAAAATAAATAAAAACACTCTTAGTAAGGAGTCTTCGCTTGCTCTATAGTTACAGCTGCAGCATTTGGCATGGCGAATATCAGTAAATATTTCTCTTTCTAAATGTTAGTATTTATCTTAAAGCCAGTTTGCATTTCAAGAGAGCGTGTACAACATTCTCCTTGCTGCTGCTGTCCCATCTTTCAGAGGAGGTTGTTGGCACTGGGGAATGACCTCTGTTTCAGCCTCTGGAGCATCTTTTGGACAGGGCAGCAGGACCTCTGAAAGACTCCTTACAATGTAAACTTACTCCTTAAAGGTGTATTTCTTGGATAAAGCTGTGATATCCCTTGTCTGGGACTATTTTTTTGGGGGAGTAGGGGAAGAAAAGTTTTTCATATGATATAAAATTACCATAAAATTTATTTCAGACAAAGAGCAAATTGTAATTTTTATTACTCAGTATTTTAATATGGACAATGTCCAGTTTTCTTAGTAAGGTAGACTACAATTTTAACTCCAAATTAAAATTCATTCCTTAACAGAAAAGCTAACTAAAAGAAAAAGAAACCTAAACCAAACAAAAAAGTAGTATGTTCTATAGAGCACTGACATGATGTCTAAATGTATAAATTCGTGGTGATTTACAATCACAAAATTATTATTATTATGATTATTGTGTGCAACCTGCATTTGTGGTAGGTGACAGTAGTAACAGCAGGTTATTCAGCAAAGTCTTATGGAATGTAGATGGTCATTGACAACACTCTGCTCAGTTTAACAAGTTTTGTTCCCAACTTTCACATGTTACTTCAACTTTACAACTTTCATCAGTTTCTGAATCTCTGAGATGACCAGGGGTGAAGGCCCTTGGCAAAACCATGTGGATTTTTGTAGGGCAGGGTTTAAAAAAAGGGAAAAAAATAAAAAAAGGTAGGTTGGGGAGTGAAGGTTCATTCAACCACAGTTTGGAGGAAGAGAGAGATAAAAGTAACAGTACTCATTGGCCTCCCTATAAAGGAGCATAGGCCAAACTTGAGCTTCAACTACAAACATTCACTTTGGTAAACTCCAGCAGGATTTCCTGCATCTGGCAGGATCTATTCCTGCATTTCTTTTATTCAGAAATATTTACAACATAAAATGTACTTTAAGAACATTTTAAAGAAGTTATTTGTAGTGATGTCATATTTTCCTTAAGAAATTTGAGATTGTGAGGAAATTATAGAGAGGCTAAATTTATAAGAAACAAGAACCACAGCTTTTTTAAAGGATACTGTGGGGAAAATTATCAGTTCTCTGGGTTTTTGCTCAGTATCTCTAATCCTCCTGCTTCATCCCTCAGGTCTCATTGAGATATTGTCCAAGCTACAAACTCTTCATTTTAATCAGAGTTTATAAAAATTAGTTCCAACTTTACAGTTACCATCATTTTAACAATTAAATACAAGTATTAAGAGAAACTAAATTCAGTATTTTGTGACAGCATATTCTAGTTTGTTTATGTCAACTCAGTCCTGGCAAGCTTTTTGTTACATAAAGAATATTTCATATTATGTCAATAGCTGCATTGGAAAAAAAGTTAGATTAAACAAATGGTAACATCACTTGTAAATACACAATATTTTTATATGAAATACTCAAGGAAATTAACAGAAGTATTGTGTCTTTATTTGCAGGGATGAACTATCTTTTAAAAGAGTGATGTTCGTTATGGTAAGGTAAAATAATATTAGATCCAGAATGTGCTTACTGTTCTGGATACTTTTTTTTACTAATTGCATAACCATTGCATGTAACCCGGAATTAATGCAAACTTTATTCTGGTACTCTTAGGAGATCAGAGTTCCTTTTTTAGCCAGGTTTATTAGAGCTGTATCTTGCAGTCATATTCTGGATAAGTAAAAGGAGTGAGTGGGTTTTGGAAGTTAGTTTTGTATTTGTCACTTTCACAGAAAGAAAACTAAGAAAATATTAGCCCCAAGTTCAGAAACAAAGACTTCATTCTTTGACAGACTTATAAGGCTGCCCTCCATGGATTTCTCAATGTTTCTCCTTATTTATATTTATGTGCTTAAGAAATGAATCAGATCCAAAATCCCAACTCAGATACCTCTAGCACACTATAACTGAAAACACATACACACACACACAAAAAAATAACAAACAAAGACTTCCCAAAAACCCCTAAGATACTTGGGCACATAGCACATTTACTTATGTGTTTATTTTTTAATGCAAAAGACTTAATAATTCCCAGTTCTTTCACTTTTTCTCTCACTTTTTTTGCTTTACCTGAATGAGGTGACATGACTGAGATAAGTCATATCCATGCCCAGAATCCTGTGGAGAACACAAATCATCTCAAACAGAGAATATATAGCAAATCGGAAATTTGATAAACACACTCAGGAGACAAGTGCCTACTTGTAATCATATATATGCATACCTGTACGTAAATTAGCTACATGATGCTGTGTGTAGCCACATGATTAGCCTTATGTATGTGAGTATAAGTGTCTATGTACAGATCCAGAGAGAGAGGGAGAACACTGTCACCAGGGTTCCTGGGCCCACCAATGCCACATGGGTAGATACTGCTACTGGGGCCATATAGAAGACAAAAACCTGCATAATCAGTGCATTTCCTGATCTCTAGTGTATCCAGATTTCTCAGCAACTCCACAGCTAATTGTCTTAGGAAATTCTCCTGTAGCAAATTCATGGTTGTCTGATGTTAACATCTGCCTAAAAACTTGATAAGGTCAGTAGGATCCCAGACTGAAGATTTGACTGCAGGATTAGGGCCTAAAGATTTGGCAGTAACCCTTTGGCCAAGCCAGGGTAGACTAAGAAACCTTTGGAAAAAGCTAGCAGAAATCTATCATTACACTGGACTTGGAACGTATCATCAAAATTAATGGACAACTCATTCTCCTTCAACTCAAACTCCTCATGCTGATGTTCATCTGATTTGACCAACACCAACAAAAGAGGTCTAAAAAAATTGGTAGAATATACTACAAAATTAATATCAAAGGGCAATTGACTAGCAACAAATACTATAAAATTATGTATAAGAGAAAAGCAGTAATATCCTGTCAGCAAGTATGAGCATAGAAACCCATTGTGTTCACAGTCTTAAAGGGGTGAGGAGTAGAATTACTTTAGTTTGGGGTATTTTTACTTAATCTCCTTAGAAATAAAAATGCAAAAACTCAAGTTAGATTTTTATTTTAAAAAGAGTAAAGTTAGTCATAGGCTTACTGTTCAAGTTCATTGAAGCGAGTATGTTGTAAAAATCAATACCATCATTTAACCCTTCATCTGATAATGTTTCAGGCTTTCAGAAAGTTACCTTTCTTGTTCACAAAAAAACCCCAAACAACAAACAAACAAACACCCCACAAACCCCCCAAAACAAACAAACAACCCCCCCCAAAAAACACCAACAAAAAAATTCATAGAACAGGGGTTTTTTTAACTTTAAGGAGGTATTTTGTGCTATAAGAAAGTATTCTTTCTCTAATTACTGTTTTAGATAAGCATTTAATAGAACAAGCTAAGTAGATGATCAAATGTCTGAATGTAAACAGAAAATGAGCTTTGGACCAAAGCTAAAAAAGTAGAAACAACAAGTGGGCATTAACTTTGTTAAGGAGTAGAGGCAAAACCAAAGTGCTCAGCCCAGCAGCTACAAGGAAATCTAATATTTCCTGAGTGGGTAAAGAAGGAAGTTTGGAATCTGTAGGAAAAAAGTGACCAGAAAATCATGTTATTTGTACCACAGAATATTCTGAGTTAAAAGGGAGGCACAAGGATCATAAAGTCCAGCTCTAAAGTGAATGGCTTATAACAGGGTTTGAATCCACACTATTAGCACCAGGCTCTAATCAACTGAGCTAATCTCAGGGTCTCTCTAATCATACATACACCGGTGGGTTTTCCACCAGAGGAATGACTTTATTAGAAAAATATTACATCCAGGAAAACTGCTTATAAGAAATGCAGTTTGACACATACTCAAAGAATAGAAGTTTGAAGTACGGGTAATACACATCTTGAAAGATTTTCTAAAAAAAAATAAAAAAGGCATGTTGGCCTCCCATGTAATAGGGAACATAAAGGTGCCAAGATTTTATTCATTATATTAAAAAAAATAGACAATGTGTATTAGTTAACTATTTTTCAGTCTTTTCTTATCAAAGGTTGAAAAAGTGTTTTTGTCTCTGAAATAAGGGGTAGATGGAAGACATTACTAGCGAATGTCTAATGAATATGATATAGCACAGAAATGGACTACAGATTAATAAAAGCACCCTCTCCCTCATTAAGTGTTCTTTACCCTATGGGGGAGGAGAAGGTTAGGTTATAGCAGCATTATGTTCTCACAATAAAAATACATTTAATCTCCTAGCGTCTACTGCAATTGGTTATTCATTGCATATAATTTTCTTTATTTTTGAAATAAATAAATCCCTCTACCAGCTGTCTGACAAAGGCAAGAATGAAACATTCTGAAAATAAACTTTTGAAATCATTTGCATTCAATGGGAAAATTCCACTACTAAAATAGCATTCATTAAATTTTTCCAGTGATGGACAAATCTCAGAAAATTCAGAGGACTGTTTTAAACAAGTATAACAATATCAGTGTGTGTTTACGGTGTTTCAAAATCCTGTCTCTATCATCATTTTATCCAGGAACCTCCAAATAATCAGAATTTTTACTTGTTATTTAGTGATGTCTAGGTTTACTTCTGTCTCCTTCAGAGGTTCCTTTACTTTACCAAGCAGAACAATGTTTCCTCACTGGTGACACACAACATTTTGGAGGAAATTAATTAATTCTCCAATCTGTGTTTCTTTCAAGAGTAACCCACAAAATCCTGAAGCAGAGAGCAGCTACAGGATGTCAGGAAGTACTAGGAAACACTTTCTTCCACAGGTTGGTTTGGTTTTTTATTTTTCTTTTTCTTTCTCTCTCCTCTGCTCTTACCTCTGTGAGGATAATGAAAGCAGATTCCTGCACCTTAAAATTAGAACAAGAGTAGTGCCACAGGAAGATTTATGGTATCCTCACAAACTCTTCTTTTCAAATGGGAAATCCAAAGTAGAACAAAATAAGTTACTTCAAAAGGGAACAAAAAACTCCCCCACAAAATAAAAAAACAAACATACAAAAACCAAGATCCAATGGATATGGCTAAATAAGATACACCACTACCTTAGTTCTGTTGGCCATTTGGCCATACTGTAAATGATTAATGGAACTGAAAACTTGGAGCTACTTTTTAGTAGGTTGTTGGGAAGAGAAGAGATCTGATTTTTTGTGGTTCTTTTCTCTCTCTCTCTTTTTTTTTTTTTTTTTAAATAAGGGATTCAGTTAAGGTCCAAATTTGCACTTTAGGGAGGTAAGACAAAAAGACTAAAAGCTGTCTTAGTAGGATAGCTAAAAGGTCAAAATAGATCTGGGTGTTAGCAGGTTAACAATGATAACTCACCTTAAGGTTCCTTAAAATAGAAGTGAAAGAAGCACATCAGTGTTGAAGAGCAAGGGGACCAGAACAAAATTCTGAAGAGCCCCATAATTAACTGGCAGAGGGTCAGATGAACACTTATTAAAATGCAACAAAGCACAACGGGGTGTCTCAAAGATGGAGTTTCAGTCTTAGGTGTGAATTTCCTCATTTTGTCAGTTCTAGCCAGGCCTGCCATGTCATTTTAATAAGTACTTTTCTCTATGTACTATCTTTGAGAATTTGGGGGGAATATTTACGTTAAAGGGTTAAGAGGACAGTTTGTAGACAATTCAGGGAACAGGCCTGAAAATATAAGAAGAATAACATTATGATGATATTTTAAGATGCATCTGTATCTGTTATTTGAATGCCGTGAGATAAATGCATCAATTTACCTTCCAGTTTCAAAGGCAATAGTAAGTCTTCATTAAGAAATAGTGTTCTCCCAGTGCAATATCCCTACCTTACCCTAATGCTGCTAAATACTATATATTGTCAACTCCTCTTTTTCTTTTTACAGCATGAATATAATACTCTTTAGATACCTCTCTCAAATAATTTTGATGAGGAAAGATATTTTATTTCACAACTTACCTACATTGACTCTCACCCCACTCCAATCCAAAACCCTATGTCCAGGCAGTAAATGTAGACCAACTATCTTGAGAAAGGGATTTTAAAGCTTTCTTGGCAATAAATACTGCTTGTTAGCCCAAAGAGAAATCTCTGTTTTAAACCATAAAGTTCATCTAATTCCACCTGATTTTAACACCATTCTAATTTGGCTCATGTGTTTTGGTTTTGAGTTTAAAAGTGTTGCTTGAATTGCTTGAATAAAGATAACTGAAAGTGGAGAGAGCTGTGGGGACCTCTAGACATGGGAGATCTGAAGAGTTCAGGACAAAGCTGGGGCAGGAGGAGGATGACTACTTCCTCACCTTCAATAACAGAGGGATAACACCCCATTTCCTAACACTCAGACATGTTTTATGCTGTATGTTTAATATATTGATTATTTAAAGGTTTTTGAGTGGATACAGGCTACATTCTTACATCAAGATTTAGAAATGTTTTCTTGTATCATAATATGCTGGCAAAACAGGAGAACATTATGAGTAGCTGATCTGACTGAAGTCCTCAAAAACACTGTTTCATGGCAGTGCAAGTTTGCTAGTGTATTTAAGTCCAGCAAGGTTTTCTTCTTCCCAGGTGTATTTTGAAGTGCAGTACTGTTTAGTGCTCATATGTGGGAGGGGGGTTTTGGTTTCTTTCTTTTTTTTCCTCTAGTAAGCAAGATTATGTCATCTTGGATTTTGTAATTGCTTCATAAATTATTTTAAGTTTTCTTTGCATATGTGCATACCCCCACACACATGTTTACTGCTTGGAGGACAAGTTGGATAAAGCAAAAGTGTAATATCACACCTTCACTCTCCCAAATGAAGGACTGGCCGTCAGCAGATACCCAAATTGCTATGTACTCCCTGGAATACAAAGAACAAAATGCTATATAGGCAGCTGTCAATAATCCAGCCTCAAATGCTCACTGCTGGTTGACTCCTAGTTCTCCTGCAGTCATGGCTCAAGAAGCAGTGTTGTGGTGCACTGAGAAACAGGACGATAGTCATCCAAAGCCCTGCCCTCTCAATCTGTTATGTTGAAAGGCATTTAAGTAAACCCTGCCCCGAAATATGTAGCCACAGCCCATGATAAATGCAGTGTGGGCTTTTGCAGGGGTTGTAGGTTGTTTATAACTGACTGGTTTTTGGTTCCATGAAAGAGTAATCAAACTAGCAGAATAGAAGGAAATGAGAGAAACAGTCATGAGAAGGGTCCCAAGACAAAGCAGAGACAAAAGTCCTTGGGACACAGAATTGATTGTATGAATTTAAAAAAAAAAAAAAAAAAAAAAAGGAAGAAGATAGTGAAGGGAAACCTTTTACTCTGGTTTCTCGTATGATCAAGGGGACAAAATTTTGTGCAGTCTTTCCACCCTGTGTGTACCAAGGGTTATGCTGCATTCTTTGCAGCCACTACGTAAAGACTGAAGTTGTTTCACACCTGAGTATCTGAGGTTCCATCTGAACCAGAGATTCACAAATACCTGTCTGAATTTCACCTCTTCTTTATATCACTCATGCATTTTCTGCTCAAAACAGAGATATTCTCCTCACCCTTCTTCTGTCTGTGAGTCCTTCTTATCTTTGTTTGAGGTCCTCTAGGAAGGGTGCAATAAAGAAGCAAGACGAAAGAAACAAGTCTTTGTGTGGTGCTAAGAGCATAGGTGTGGTTACAGCATCATGGCTAGGCTTCGCGAACGAAGATTTACAAGGGCTCTACCCACGCTTGCTACAAGCACGCTGGTGGCTAAAA
>JAWWEE010000001.1:90172049-90191651 GCA_035221455.1 Xenops minutus
GGAAGGAAGGAAGGAAGGAAGGAAGGAAGGAAGGAAGGAAGGAAGGAAGGAAGGAAGGAAGGAAGGAAGGAAGGAGGAAAGAAAGAAAGAAGGAAGGAAGGAAGGAAAGAAAGAAGGAAGGAAAGAAGGAAGGAAAGAAGGAAAGAAGGAAGGAAAGAAGGAAAGAAGGAAGGAAAGAAAGACCTGAAAATTCTTCTGCCTCTCTGCCCTTGTGATCTGGTTGTCAACATTATAGGAAGATAAGAAGCTGCCTGGAGCACTTGAATCCTAGTCCTCCTTATCTTCCTGACTTACTTGTTTCTACCATGATGAAATCATGGACCAAGGGGTCTTTTTCCCCTCTTTCCTTGCTAACTCATTCTCTTTCCATCTGGTAACTTTCCTTAGGTTCACTGAAGCGTCACCACTTTCATTCCATAAAGGAGTTGCAGAAATACCTCCTTCTTCTAAGATTTAGAATCATTGACTTTTTCTTCTTAGAAACTTACAAACCCATTGAAGTTTCTTTTCTTTACAAAGGCCAAAACATAATATCCATGTGTATGAGAGGTGTGCTGGCACTTAGTTTCCCTCAACTTCCTCTGTAACCAATGACAGAGAGATTAATTTCCCTTGAAAGTAGGTCAACCTATCTAGTACAGAATTTTCTCCTAGGAATTGTGTTTCTTTTCCAGAGGGAGTTTTGAAGAACTATTCTCCTACCCTTCACTTGTCTTTTGAGTACTTAAAATTAGGTAGAGAACTGGAGGTTCTATGACTTTGGGGAACCCTTAAAACCCTTGTGACCCTATTCCATGCCCCAGATTGCTCAGCCTGACTGGCATTACCCAGCAAACACCTGACTGCACCAAGTGAACAGCTTGGACCTTATTTCTACCTCAGCTGTTTTACATGAAGCTGATTCTTTCTACCTCAACCCCATATCGCTAGAAGATATCAAGACCCTATAGACCTGCCCTCCCTACTGCATCTTCCAGTATATACATCCTTTATACCCTCTCACATTAGGTATGAGTTTCAGAGGTTCTCTCGCAACTGTTTGTAGCTATCACTCTGCCTGGGTTTCTGGTCTTAGCTTTCCCTGGCTGCTGTTCAGTCACCAGTCTTTTCTAGTCTTGGGAAGTAGATAAATTTCACTCTCTTCTTTCACAGAAGCCAGGCTCTTCATATAGATAATCATGATTTCATCTGAGACATGAATTTAGCGGTTTTTTTACTAACCATGGCAGTCACACAATGACTCTTCTTGGCTTAGATTCATGGCTACTAGTGTCCAAGTGCCCTTTTTTAAAATTTCATTTGCTTCTAAACATGATCTTTCCTGCTGTGAGATTTAAAAAGACTTACTATTTGTCTTTGGAATATCTTAACTAAAGAATTTGGCTGAAATTTCAAGGTTAGAGTGCAGTTACTGAAAAAAAGATTTCTCTTGCAGTGATTTCTGGGTTATTTAATGTAACATAATTGCTGTATCAGAAGCAGCTTTTTTTAAAAAAAACAGATGCACAGTTTTTCAGCAACAAAAATATATTCTTGTTTCCTATTGTATGACTAGAAAGAAACAATTCAGACTTTGGAGAATTCTTCTCACTTTTTTGCCTTCTTCCATTGTGCAGATCCACTGTATTTAATTATATTACTACATATAGTCAGATGAGAGTATCAGACCCATTTGTTTTCTATCAACAATCATAGGATAGTGGTAGGAAAGGAACTGTTTGAAAAATGAAGACACTAAAGCAGCAGAACCAGAGAGAGTTACAGCTGCCATTCTGAGACCCACTAGAGATAAGTTATTGACCAGCCACATTATAAAATTATAATTCCACAGCAACAGCTCAAGCTTTCTGCAGAGCTATCCTAGTTTCCAGTGGAGTTAACATGTGGTTGTCATGTTACAACAAAATAGTCTCCTGTAACTGATAACACATTAGGTGATGTGCTGCAACTGAATTAGACCATTTCTCTGAATCCTGATTTCAGAAAAGTTGATTTTCATGAAGGTACAAAGTTTAAAAGTAAATAACAGTGGTTATGTGTGCCAAGCTCAAAAGTTGACCTATTTTTACCAGTTTTCTCCTATTGTGTAACTTTTCTCCAAATGATTATTTTCTTTTCATTTCATTTATTTCTATTTTGGTTTGTTTGACTTTGGAACATATATCCATGTTCTAAGGGATAATATAACCAGATGAAGTGTAGGTTCCAACTAATAGTATTCTTCCTTGCAATGTTTTGGTGTTGTGGATCTACAGAGCTTGCAGACTGGATATCATTATTTCACTCACAGACAACCTTCTACTTCCATGAGGCTGCAATATTAATCTCTGACATTTCTGTCTGTCCTTTCTAAACTCAGATTTTTTTTTTCTCTACACTCCCTACAGTGATTATGAGAACGACTCAGTTCTGATCATAGGTTCTCAGTAGTCAGAATCTACTGTAGCACTACCTTCTCATAAAGATGTGTCTGAACCTAAACCAATTTAGGTTTTTATTACTACAATGATTACATTACTGCATGATGTAATGTGTAAATATTTCATTTTTTTTTTCTCCAGAAGAATGAGTGAAACAAAATATACCTTTTTTTTTTCTGTATTTGTCAGTCCTTCATCTTCTACAAGAGTTAAATATCAGACTACCAGTGACATGCAGATGCCCCAGTGCCCTATAAAAATGTTCCTTGATATTTCAGGTGAGAATCAGGATACAGATTTGTCCCTTTGATTTCACATGGTCTAGGGTTTTTATCTTGGTGTTTTGGTTTTCTCTCTAGAAATTTTTATGCATTCACAGAGGAAGTCACAAGATTTTTGTATAAGTGCCTAACAGTGAGGATAAAACAGGACTCTGTTGGCTCCTGCAGGCAGCTGGGCTGACCAAATTGCTTGCCTTCCAGGACAGATCCATTCTGTGCCTTTGCAGGTGCTGGGGAGCTAAAAATAGCATGGCTCACCTCTTGGACAGACATGGCGTTAGATTTCAAAATCCTCATCCTTAGTAAGAAACCAGAATAAAAGGGCATTGTGGCAGACAGCGGCATGGGAGGTAGGGCTCAGAGTGGTTGAAAGTGAGCTTTCTCTGCAAAAGTATTAAGTGTGACCTACTGTCCTCTAACTCCATTTGCAAGGCTGTGGTCCAGCAGATTTGCAGTCTCCAGGGTCATAAATTCACACATACACATTTTTTCTCCATCCCATCAGTTCCCTCTCTGTAAAAGTACCATTTCTGCACTGTTCCTCTGTTGATATAAGGGAAGTGGCTGATGCTGAGTGGTAACAAATTGTGACAGTGTTCTGGCCAAGGCATGACTCATTCACAAGCTTGTGAAAGGGTGAGCAGGCGGTATCCTGCCCGCCCCAGGGATGGGTAGCAACAATGCAGACCACTGTGGGGTATGACATAGGCCTCCCCTTCTGTCTGTTTGCAGGAGCCATTGCTTGCCTCAGACGCAGCTTTGAGCACTTTAAGCTGCAGTACTTTGTGGGCGACAGGCTCTTTTCCAAAATGCCTTTCTCACACATACATCTCGTCTTTCTAGGCATGCCACCCTTCTTTTTCCTATTCTCAGAGTATTCTTTTTCAGGGGTTCAGTAGAAGTGCAGTAATCCCCTGAATCTGACCTTTCTAAAAGACTGAAAAAGGGTGAAAAAATACTTCTTTCTGCTCTATTCTCTACTGTGCCTTTGTAATTTATAAAAAAACAACAGTCACTGAGCTTTCTCACTCTTATATTTGTTTTATTTTTAACTTTAGTGGTATCAAATCTTGATACCACCCTCCTTTTCATGAAGACTGTTTAGGGAACTTTGCAACTGGCAGTATTCAGAGCTCTTTCTCAAAGGGCTGACTGAGCCTTTTTCTCATGTGTTTGTCAAGAATTTAAGTCCTGTAAATGTGTATGGGGAAAAAAAATGAAAATTTAAAGAGTGTGATTTAAATGTCCCACTCTCCTATCATTAAACAGCTTCCAATCTTTTGTCCCTTTTGATGTCATAATCCTAGCAGTTTTCCAGACTCCTGGGGTCTCATCTAGGAAAAAACATGGAAATCAATACCTGGAAAACAAATGGGTTTGAAGAATGGAAAAGAATTTTTTATGGTTTATTTATATGTTTAAAGAAGAGACAGCAAATAATCTCGTTGTATACGCATATCCCCACATATATATAACACTTTTAAGTTTCTCTATACACTGCTGCCTTCAAATGGGCATGAAGAGGCAGTTGAAGTATCCTAGTTAATAGCATAGACTGATTATCAGAATTCCAACACTTTTTTAGCATTATATTCGGTTATGGTTTTTTTAAATTTTGTTTTGTTTGGTTTTTTTCCTGTATTTATGAATGTATATCTGGCATAATATCAAATGCTATGTAAAATACCATAGATCTGCATTGCATTTTCAACTTGCCAGCCATGTCAATTTTAGATATGACTTTTTTTTTTCTCTTAAAAAGTCTTACTTTTAAAATATGGATATAAAATAACAATTAGAGTACTGTGACAATCAGTGGACACTATTTCAACCTGCTGCTTTCTCTCAGAACAGCTTATACATTACACTCTATTCATTCTGTGGAACTACCATGCCTTAGAATGAATACAAAATAGGGATAAAAAGCTTTTTGTTTCAAGGCTCCACAAATGTGGAATCAGTTACCAGTTGATTTAAAAACAATTGAGAGCTTTTCCTGTTTTAAGATGGAACTGAAACAATACTTCATGATGACTTGAAGTTGTTGTAATTGTTTTAATTGATGTTATTCTGCTGTTATCTTGGTTTATTGTTTATTTATATGCATTTGTTTATCACAGGTCATGCTTGTAAATGGGCTTTCATTCTAATTTACCTAGTCAGCTAACAAATATATATGTATGTGTATCAGTTATACTTGTTTATATTTGACAGCAAAACCAGATGTATTCTACATTTATTTCTTGCCTTTATGTTTGTGCTATCGATTAAGACATCTGAGTTTGATTTCAGCTTGACTTTTAAGTTTTCAGGACAAACCAAAGAAGTATGTATCTAATAATATCAAGTGAAATTATTGTTTCACTCCCAGAGCACAAATTAAGTTAAAGAATTGAGTAAGCACATATTACTGTGCTTTATAAGGCAGTTCACTCTTTATTTGCAGAGTTTTACTCCTGTACTGTGGTGTCTTTTAGCAGCATTAGCATTCAGAAATTATTTCTATATCTCTAAAGGCAAATGATATATTAAAAACAATGATAACATCGCTTGTAAAGAAATCCAGTTTGGTGTCAAGTATTTATTATCGTAGCTGGTAAAGTAATGACATGTTTAATTTGCACTCTCTGTGAATGATAAATATCTACGTAAGTATTTGTGTCTGTCTTTACATATCTAGCAAGTAAACTAACCAATATATATAAGAGGAATAGAGAGGAAGAGCAAGTCATTATTTCATCTGTTTCATTTACAAACTCAAAAGTTACAAGTGTGCAGCTGCAAAATGTGTTTCTCTCAAAGCTTCAAATCTGTGACATGTTAATTCATAAGTAATTGCAATCACGTGGTCTTCCTCAAGGGCATTAACTCAGTATTCCCAGTACACTACACTCACCTGTAATAGAGGAATGGACAAAGGTGATTTTCATAAATCAGTTAAAATTGCTCAATAAATCCAAAACATCTTTCATAATTTTTTAACAGAAAATTATCTCAGTTATGTAAGCAACATTTTTAAACATTTCAGTGGTCTTTGGAAACTGGCAGGTGAGGAAATAAAGGGCAAGGCTAAGTTATTTTTGCTTACAGAATCTGCCAGCTAAAGGCTTCACAGCCCTGAACCAAACAGTGCTCTGACCTGCATCCCATGTTACCCACGGACGACCTTATGTCTGGATACTAAATACTTCCATTAAACAAGACGACTTTTCTACTGTGACAGTCATATGATAACACTGCCTGTGTCATTGTCTAAATGCAGCTGTTTGCAAAAATACAGGCTTTTTCCCAAAAATGTTTTCTTTGGTAGTGCGACTGCAGAGTGAATAGTACAGTATGAAAGGAACCTGAAGGAACCGTTAGGGTCCATTGTGTCAATCCAGCTGCTACACACGCATATTAAGTCCATAGTTAAAAGTGCTTGTGAAGCTTTTTCTGTTTGTTTTCTTTTGCAGTCCATTTTGAAGCATACTTCTTACTTTTTCCTTGTCAGAATACCTAAACCACTCCAAGCTGGACTTTGAACAAAGTTCAGTTTAAATTGAAAGCTCTTTTAGTTATACAAGAGTAATAGTTTCTTTTTAAATCAGGTGAAGTTTAGAAAAAAATCACAAAGATTTGGTACCAAAAAACATTTATTTCCATTTGTTACTAAAAAACACATCTTTTCTCATCTAAGACCTGGTTGTGAGGCTCCAGTCAGCTTTGTATTTAGTCTCCTGAAAGTAAGAGTGGAAACCTGGCTGACCCTGACTATAGGTTCAAACCACTACAAATTTCTCTTTATAAGAATAGCATTCAAATATCAGATTAATTCACTGTAGGCATAAGTTTATCATCCAAAATTTCATCTTTCTAATAATTCATTTGCTAGAATACTTTGAATTCAGAGAATCAATCTAGTGAATGTAGCATAAGTACAACACCACAAATGCGAATGCCAAATTTAAACTGTTTAGTCTGGGAATTTATTGCTGGCACTGGAATGGTTGTTGGCAGAACATGTTCATATAGGGGGTTCGTTCAGCTACTTCATTTCCAGTCTATGTCATTAAGTAGTGGTTTGAGGACACTTAGTATTTCAATGCAGTAGACAACAAAAAGAAAAATATCCCCCCTCTCCCTTTCTGTTTAATTGTGTATTGGTAGCTTAGAATTTTGGCTTAAATACTACTCTTATTTGCATTCATACATGGGAATTGCTTAGAGTAATTGAAAAAGTTTGTCATTAATATAAACAGTCGGTGTCCTGGATTTTGATACTAGTCCGAATACTCATTTTGCAGATGTTGATGCACAGTGATTTTATCTTGAGTTTTAACAGCCCAAGCTACATAAAGGGTGTTGATCCAGAAGGTAGTATAGGGCTAGGAACATTGTGCTCCTGAAAGAAATTTACTTTAGCATTTGTCATGCTCCAGTCAGAGAAAGTGTAAGTTTAGGTGTATAAACCATGTTTTTACTAGTTAATGGAAAGTAGGGAGGTGAAAGTTCAAAAGGGTTTGTAGTGGGTTGACCCTGGCTGGCCGCCAGGCACCCACCAAAGTTGCTCTCTCACTCTCCTTTGCAGCTGGACAGAGGAGAGAAAATATAATGTCGGATTCATGATCTGAGATAAGGACCAGGGGAGAACTCTCACTGAGCATCATCACAGGCAAAACAGACTCAAAGTGGGAATATTTAATTAAATTTATTAATAACAGAATTGGAGCAGGAGAATGAGAAGTAAAATAAATCTTAAAAACACCTTCCCCACAGTGGCGCAGGGAGACACTGAATGGGGGTTATGGTCAGTTCATCGCAGGTTGTTTTTTGCTGCTGCTCAGAGAGAGAAGTCCTTCCCCTGCTACCCAGGGAGGGCCCTCCCACAGAACACAGTCCTTCATGACCTTTTCCAATGTGAGTCCATCCCATGGACAACAGTTCTTTACAAACTGCTGAGTCGCTTTTACATGGGGTGCAGTCGTTCAGGCACAGGCTGCTCCATCATGGGTCCCCCACGGGGCCACAAGTCCTACCAGGAAAACCTGCTCCAGCATGGGCTCCTCTCTCCAGGGGTCAGCAGGTCCCTGCCAGGTTCCTGCTCCAGCATGGTTCTTCCACAGGGTCACAGCCTCCTTCAGGCATCCACCTGCTCCAGCGTGGGTCTCCTCTATGTGCTGCAGGTGGATCTCTGCACTCCCCTGGTCCTCCATGGGCTGCAGGCGCACAGCTGCTCCACCATAGTCTGCATCACAGGCTGCAGGGGAACCTCAGCTCTGGCACCTGGAGCACCTGCTGCCCCTCCTTCTGCACTGCCCTTGGCGTCTGCAGAGTTGTTCACGTGTTCTCACTCTGCTCTTGTACAGCTGCAGTTTTCATCTGTGCAATAACTTTTTTTGTCCTTCTTAAATATGTTATCAGAGAGGTGTTTCTATCATTCCTGATTGGCTTGGCCTTGGCCAGTGGTGTCTCTGTCCTGGAGGTTGCTAGCTTTGGCTGTACCAGACATGGGGGAAGCTTCTGGCAGCTTCTCACAGAAGCCACCCCTGTAGCCTCCCCATTTCCCACCACCAAAACCTGGCCACACAAATATCAGGCTTTAAAGACAAGCCTTGCCCTTGCCTGCAGCATGCTACAGAAAGGTGTTAGGCACAACCAGCCACTGCTTAGACCCAAGAGTCAGCCTGTATCTGGAAGATATGAAAACTTAGTTCCCAGCTGACACTTAAACACACACCAGTCACTAGCTACGCTGAGTATGGGAAAGGTGATCACATCTCTAAATGCATTAGATGGATACATATCGGTATTAGTTTAAGCCTAGGAAACAAATCTCTACATTTTCTCTTTCAGATGAAGACAGGGATTACAGATGGGGGGGGGGGAAATTAACAATAGCAGATAAACCTCTCATTGTACTGCACAGGGTCAGAGAATCAGAGCGCTATTTATCAGCAAACATACCCCACACAGGTCATTCAGCCCAGTCTTTTTTATTCCTTCCCTTATTGTGTCAGGATTGATTTCATTAAACTCAAATCTTTGCTGATAGATCATTAAGACATTGTCTGGCCTTAAAATCCTGCAGTGGAGGTGATTCTGAAAAACTTCTTCATGGTTTGCTCCATGTCCTAACTGTTCCTGCAGTTGTAAAGCTTTTCCTAATACTTAACCCTATTATCGATGTTGCAGAGTAAGTCCATTCCTTCTTGTTTTGTCCCCATTGACTAATGAGAACAATTGGTCCCCTTCCTCTGGGTAACACCCCTTTATGCCATTATCAAGAGTTATTATGTCTCCCTTTTGGTTTCTCCTCTTTAGCCTGAACATATCACAGCCTCTTAAGCTTTCCTCTTGGGCCTTATTTTCAACATATTTTATCACTTTTGATGTCCTTCTCTTAAGTCTTTTTAATTTGACTGTATCTTTTGAAAAATGTGGTAGCCCAAACTAAAAGCGGTTCTCTGGATGAAGCTCAGCCAAATCAAACAGACCAGAAAACCTGTCTGCCTTATATAGCACACGATGCTCCAATTAACACAACCTAGCATAGCATTTGTCTTTTCCGTGACAGCATTGTCTCTTTTGCTTGTTCAATATATTGTCCATTATTACTACTACTCTTTTTGTTGGAGTTTTCTGATCTAACTGGTTATATCTGCAACTTTGATCTTTCTATTCTTAAGTTGTTCCACCATATGCTTTGAGTTTCCATACAGCCACATATGCTTCCCATCTTCATACTTATTTGTATGTGGCTTTGCATTATCTGAATCTTTGTCTTAGTGCCACCATATACCCTTAGCCACTGGAGTAATTTTGCTATATCATCTGTAGAATAGACTTGTTACAATAACTGAATACACTCGAGTACCAAAACCCCATCAGAAGCTTTTCTCCACACCACCTCAACTATTGCTACTGTGTATATAGGGAATAAAAAATTATATATATACATTTTATTTCCTTGGAAAAGGAATATTTCCTTGTACATAGTTCATCAATGATCTATGAAAACATCAAGGAGGCTAAAGTATAATTATTCCAAACACAATATTTTTTATTTGAGTGGATTTATGGTATTCTGATGTGATATCTCTTTCACCTTAATTATAAAATCAAATAAAATATTCAGCAATCTTCCACAAATTGATTTCAAAACCTCATTTCAGAAACCTGGACAGGTGATGTTCCAAAACAGGAATATGCATGAACGCACAACACACTTGGGAGGCAGGCGGGAGGGAGTGCAGCTCCTATTGAGTTCCAACCCAGTGACTTTGCAGGACTAGCTACTTCTAGATTTGCTGGCATAAAAGCCTTGAATGACCGTTTTGAGTTGCAGCTACTATACTGTTACTCTTCTGAAATCCATACTTGGGGAGCTGTAGCTCAGGTTTTCAAGGCTTTTCTTTCTTCACAGTAGATGCAGAAGACTTCAGAACCCTAGAGTGGACCAAGGAAATACTCTTCAAAGCAGATCTTTAATAGAGCAATATTTGTCAAATTTGGGGAAAACATTCAGGTTCAGTAAAGTGATATTTTTCTCACAATACATTGCTTTGTTAGGAGCTCTGTGCACACACTCCCAAAGACTCCTGAAATATATTAATTTATTTACACCCACCTGAATCTTTTTAGGTGTTTTCATGGTATTCTTGCTGCAGAGGAGGGATCAAAAACTCCCTTTACTCTTACTTACCTTTTATTTCTGTTACTCTATATCGTGCGTGACAGAATGTTTTTTGCTCTTTCTGGACTAACAAAGATTTATAATGTTTATTCATTTCCTTTCCCCTCTTAACATGAACCGGAACAGTTTGCCTTTCTCAGGTTTCCAGAGGTTTGTCTACCTCACTTGCTCAAATGCATTCCCAGGATCAGACAAGAGCGCATTGTGCCTGCATGCAACCCACACCAGGTCCTTGGGCACCCTGCCCAAACATGCCTGGCAGGGTCCTAACCATCCACTTACACACTAATACTGCCTGAGAATGTCCTGTATGTTTGGGCTCATGGGACGTCACATGTGCTAAAGAAACATGTTTTCTGCCCAGATATTTGCTGGGTGCAGAGGTGGGTCCACCCTGGAGGACAATCATGAGGCACCCCTCAGAGAAAGAATTATTCCTCTTCACAGAGGTGAAATGGCGTTGCCAGCATAGTCAGATTGAGCACTTTAGAGTGAGGAGAAAGATACCCAAAATATGAGATTTTACAATATATTAATAAATATATATGCTTACACATGTTAGTATTTATAATGATATACATTTGTAATGGGATAGGATTACTAGAAGAAGAGAGAACTCTTTTTTTCTTTTTTGTTTTTATTTTCTTTTTCTCTACTCCTACACCCCACCCCTCCCACCCCCTTTTTCTTTCTTTCTCTTTTTTTAATTTTCAAAGGTAGAAAAGAGAAAACACAGTCTCTCTTGCTGTATTCTCACTCTGGAAGTACAAAGCAGCACTGAGATTTCTGTAAGAAAATGTTGATAACTCCATATGCAGGAAAGTCCACGTAAACAATGACTTTGAACAGGCCACATGCCAAGATAATGACACTAGTTTAGTGTAGCTATCCCCTCTAGCACAGCTGTAACTTATGCCAGCAATAAAGGCTTTCTGGTGCTGTGTTATTCTCCAATTGAAAAAGCAAAAGAATTTTTATCAATAACAGTATTTTTAGATTAATATAGTTGTTTAAAAATTAAAGCTTCCGCAGCACAGCATTTAACAGCATAGTTAAGATTAAAACCATGTATAAATACCCCACCTCAGATTGACATAATGTTATGAGTCATTCCTAATACAGATCTGACCATTATCTTACCACTGTGTATGCCAATAACATTTCCTGTAGCAATAAAATGTTTGCTTGTACAGTGGGTATTTCAGACCCAATTCTCCCAAATGAGAGAGGGAGTGAAACCAAATATACTGAGTCATGGTAAAGATCTTTTCAAGTCTGAGGAAAATATAATTCCCAGAATAAATTACTGTACACAACATTTTCTTTTGGGCCAGTTAGCCAGTTACCACTTTCCAATAATCATTCAAGTGCTCTTATCTCCTGTTCTAAAAGGCTTGCTTTGACATGTTCAAACATAAGCTGCTTGTTACAGGAAGACTTACTTTCCAGGAATACAAAGATTCAGTCTTTCATCAAACTGTTCGTAGTGGTACATTTACTCTGCCTGAAAAAATTATTTCTGTTGATATAGTTCAACTACACTGAAGAAGAAGTTCAGTTCTGAGCAGACGGTCAGGATGACTGATTGCAAGTCAAGGCTAAAAAATTGATAAATATTGCTGCTCTTAAGACCACTGTAATTTTTCTATATATCTCACTTCAGATTTTTTGGCCATTTTCTTCCTCCTCAAGAAAAATAGGAGTTAGGAACTATTTCAAGATTTTTTTTCTTTTCTTTTTTTTTTTCCTTTTTTTTGGGGGGTGATTTTTGTTTGTTTATTTGTTTGGGTTTTAACCCATCATTTTAAAACATCCTATTTATTGTAGGATTTTCCAGCAGCAGAAGAACCACAAAAAAGTTTTATTCCGTGATGTGAGAGATAGTTTTCCAGAAACAGGATCAAGATAGAAATCTCTCTCATTTCATGGAAATGAGACTCTAAAGAGTCTAAAGATGTATACAAGTCTCTTAATTCTAAAACATTTCTACTGACTGATTTTAGACAGCTAAAGATTTAAGTCTTTATTGGTGTCACTTTTGGAAGTTTCATTCTTAACATTTTAGGAATGATGAATAAGGCATAGGACATTCCACAGTATCCCAGCTGGGGGATTATGCAGCTGGACAAAATTACCCCTATTAGTTTGGGGTTTTAAATGACGATATATCTTTTGATAAACCTTCTTGTTATAGCTGAGTAGTAGAGACATTATAGGACATAAATAGAGACATAGTAGGACAAAATAATTCCATAAAAATAATGTTTTAATTTTGAACAAATGTGCCTTTAGCCAGAATGTTTGTAAGATATTTTGTGATTACTGCAAAATGGGAATAGAAAGTTATTTCCAATTCTGAAATATGATTTACAATAGAAAACCTGACTTTGATTTACTTCCACTCAGAGAAACACATGTGATGTGTTCTGTTCTAACTAACCAACATAACAATATTGAATGCCAAATTTTGAATATCAAACAGTCACAGTGAAGTGTTCATAAATGATACACCTTCATTCAGGGAATAATTCTGAATAATAAATCTAAGAAAATCATAAACTGCTCTTGCACAATTCACAAATATAAAAAGGAGATGAGATTTGTCTAACAAATTATTTGGAGTAAATTATACATCCAGCAGTCACCTGAATCCCTAATCTGTATTTTCTAAAATTTGTATAGGATGTCTCCTCTAAAGATTTTGCAATATAATTACCTAGATCAGACACTCCATAGCCGGATCCTCTACGGCAGCATCAGTGTGCTTATCTATTCGTGGATGAGACTGCTTTATACACCGTTTCCTTATGCCACTTCCATATTACCTTTCTAAGCAGATTTGTCACCTGTTCTGGGAGACACTGTGGCCTCCATTTCCCTCAGTGACCTGAAATAATTAAGAGCTAAATCTCCTGTCTTCAAGCACTTTTGCATACGGTTAAATTTATGCATATGAGTAATTTTATTGATTTTAGTGGATCTATTCATAGGAGTACATTTAAGAAAACTTATTTGAAGTTTTGGGCTTTTAAGAGATTTGTCTTCTAAAATTACATGCTTCCTACTCTATCAGTACATAATTTGTTATTGCTCAGCAATGTCCCAAACATACACTACTAACCAAAAGACCTATGAATTATTGATAATAAAAATCCTTGATAAAATTAGCTGACTTTGCTTGCATTTATAGTGTTATTTTCAGTTACATGTGTGTGATTTACATGTTAATATATGAAATCAGAAAAAGACTCGCATGTTCAGAATCTTCTTTTGCTTTTCAAAGGTACTTTGGGTCAAACTCCAAAAAAACCCTTAGCATTTCATTGCAGTTTACAGAGATGCCTCGTAGTAAATTTGGATCTGAGCATTAAGAAAAATTGTGTACTTTTTCAGCCATCTATGGAAGTTACATTGACACCAAGACAAGTATAAATGAGGATGGCTGTACTGTATTTCACTGCTTGTAACCTATACAGACAGCACTGGAGTGCAGTAGTCAGCAGAAGGAGCTGATTTTTGGAAGGGGGAGTTGGAAGGAAAATCTAAATGGGTTAGCTGTTAAGAACAAGAGGCTTTTGATTTAAGAAATATTAAAAGTGAGTTCTTGGATTTTATTCCTAACACACACCCAATTACTATATTTTCCAAAACTGAAGCAATGTATTTGCAGGATTTATTTAATATTAATGGATGTATTAAAGGGGATAAACTACTATCAGTAAGATGCTTTCAATTCTTTTTTTCCACAGGTTTTGTTTCAAAAATGCTGAAGCTATTTCTGACCTACTTGATCAAAAATGTTTTTCTTCAGGAAACACTGCAGAATGTCTTCTTTCCAAGACAAACGAATGTGGGGATTGGTGAGAGAGACAAAGGAAGGTAATATATGCTAGACAAAGTGCCAGAATTTGAGCTGGAAATAAACCTTCAGCATAACATGCATTTTGATACTGCTCATACAACCCTTCAGAACTTGTATTTCTTCATTTGGATGCATACAACTAGTTAAAAATGTCTGTTACAAGTCTTTTCTTCCTGCTATTTTTCCAAATTTCTTGGAAAGGGTATTCTTCAAAGTTGTTTTATGATTGTTCTTTAGAAATTTCCACATCTAGAAAACCTTGCATAAAAATAAGCCTATTAATTAAATAATTTTACTAATTAAAAAAAAATGTTCAGAATAAATTATTTCTCTTTATTATAGACTTTGGGAGAAATGTCCAGGTATCTTATCCCAGATCTACTCAAAAAGCTTATTTTTATCCCAGCCACAAAGTTCATCTGCTTTCTTACTATAATAATTATATACATATTTTAATCACCAGAAAAATTACTAGAAAAGACCAAGCTTATTGTAAGAGAATAATTGTGACCTATTTGTTAAAATGTTTAATTTGAAAAAATTTTCAATAAAGTAAAAAAACCACAAAAATCACTATGAAATTTTCTCACTGTACACACATATGTATGTTCCATAAACAGAAGGATTGCCTTTCATACACTTAAATTCAGATTTTTAAAAGACACAAACTATTTACACATTATCTTCTGATTCTTTAGATGAAGTACTGAACAAAGAGTACTAAGACTCCTCCCAATAGGTTGACTTTTCCCCTGTGATCTAACCTTACTTTCCTCTCTTTTCTTCTTTTTAATAGCTGCATGGACACCATTTATCAGATACAAGTGGAATACCTTACATAAGGACACATAACCCAGGACTCATTTTAATATTCATGAGGTTGTTGGTGTTATTAAAGAAATTCAAGTAGGTAGTGAACACTGGATTGCATTCCTCCACCATATATCCTTTATCTGGTTGTTAAAGTGAAGTATTACTAATGCAGTTTTAGCTGCTCCTTCTTTGGAATCGAACTCCTTGTAATGCATGCTCTAGATTCTCTAGCATGCGTACCTACATTAACAACCACAACCATTTATAGTTGCTACCAGAGTCCTAAAGACATGAAAATTCCCAGGCCCAGCATGTTAGCTTTGAACTCCCTGAAAGAAAGAAAGAAAACAAAAATTTAGAAATTTCTCCCCTCAAGTCAAAATCTAGAGGTCCATTTCCAACATCAGATTTTTACTCAAAAGTCACTAGGAAAAGCCAGATTGAAAAACCATGAGGTAAAAATGAACCTCTGTTACTGCTTTTTTTTGTGGACAAATCTTGACATTTTCCAATTGTATCTTCCTACAAAACAAGAGATCATTTTAGGAAAAAAAAAATGCAATTACTACATGAAAGGAAACAACATTCAAATGTTGTTAATTAAATGAGGGAGTGGATGTCAATGTTAATGTGTAGGTACATAAAAAGAACCTTATTTTGCAGATGTATGACAGGGCTCCCTGAAGAACACAAGTTTTTCTATATTAATTCCATGGTAGTTGAAAGCTACATAATCAAAAACACCTTCTAAGTTTGGCAGAAATATAACACTGGCTGTTTAAAATAAAAGGTCTGTATGGAAAGTTCAGCTTTGTTTTGGTTTTTGTTTTTTTTTTAATTCCCCTAGGATCACTGTGGTAAAGGAAATATTTTTATCTAGGCCTCAGGAAATGGTGGTCTGGTGAGTGACTGCAGTGGTATGGATGGTTACGTGAACAGTATTCACTCAGGGCAAAGCTTGCCATCACTTCTGTCTGCCCTCAAACTCCTGGACGACAAGAACTAATGCCAATATCCACTGGGAAATATTCAGTGAGGAAGGACTGTGGAAGTTACTGCCCTGAAATAACCCTTCAAACTCAAGTGAGGTGAGTCAGAAACGTGCAAGATATTGATGTGGATAAGCAGAACCCTACTGAGTTAAATTTCAAACAAAAACTCAATGAGAGGCCATCACATAACTCACTTATATAAATGAACTAAAGTGACAAGGAACAGAAAGAGTTTTCTGATGGAGCCTGTGCTTTTCAAGTGAATCCTTACAGCAGAGGCAGTGTGGCATCCTGATGTCAGAAAAAATCCAGCAGATTCTCTAAGAGTAGTTTAGCAAGTTTTCACCCCTGTTTTCAGGACTCTAAAGGTATTTCTCACTTGCTCCTTCTGATACAAGGAAGTCCATTTCCTATTGCAGACCTGAAAATTGCTGCATATAAATCTGTAGGTCCATCTGGGTTCTTCTGCTGTAGTTCTGCCCATTCTGCACACCTTACAAACTGCTTGATTTTTTCTTGACTTCTTCAGAAATATGCAATGAAATTGTTTAAATCAGCTGTCAGAGTTAGAGTACACATATTTGCTTAATTCCCAAAGGATCTTCCATATATAAAGTTCACTTACAACATCCTTTATGAGTTTAATCAACACTCTTTTGCTAACCATTCAAAGACACACAGGCTAGTATCTTTCTATGTTTTCCCTTTCTCTTCTATACTGATGGATTTCATTTAGGAAAATACTTTTTGAGGCTTTTATATTTCAGCTTTTCTTGGGGTATTCCATTTTTTAGATACTTTCCATCATGTTACAGTTTAATTTTTTCTGAGATTCAATTTTTTTGTTAGACATTTTTCTACAAGAATCCCCTAGCTTCTAAATTTTATCAACATTGCTCTGTCTTCCACCTTATGTGTCATAAAATATGACAAAATGAACTCCATTTTCTCTTTCTGTTGGTGGCTGTCCTCTATCTTTACTTATAGATGTAGCCTTGTTTTAATTTTCGATTAACTTTGCTAGGTATCAGCACTCATCTCTTAGATAAGTCATATGTAGTTGGAAATACTATGGGAATCTCTGAGGAAAACATTATAGCTCATCAGCAATAAGCATTTTTGGGAATGTGAGGGGCATGGAGAGAGAGAAGAAATACAGTTATAAGATTACAGCTCATACCAGGCATAATTTTTACAACTGACTAATACATTGAATTATTGATTCCATACAAAACCACTTAAAAACAATATAGTGCATTAAGAACAGATGATAAAATAGACTATATTCTGGCTTACCTCTTTATTTGCCAAACCAAGGCTTCCCACTAAAAAAGAACTGCTGTCTGGCAAATTGCCTGGTTTTCGACATGGTAGTATGGGGAGCTGAGCTTTCACTGTAGTAATGATGGATTAGCAGCAATTTTGGTAGCACTAGTGGTAGAGCAGCAAGAGTCTGAGAATCAGGCTCTTCTTTTTTACATTCACTTTCCCTCAGACTTCATTTTGCTTTCTTCAAATATTTCAGACAAAACTATCCAGTAGTATCAAACAATGAGTCTGGGGAGATAATCTTGTTTTGTATACATTGAAAAAATTCTGGCAGTCTTTCCTTTGAAGTGCTTCAAGTCTTCTGTGCCTGAGAGCAAAGGCTTGAAATTTTAAAAGGATTCATAACATTGATATAAATCCAAACCCATTCTAACTTGGACAAGTGAGAAGCTTTTTGAAAAACATTTTCAACAGAGGTTTCACACTATCACAGAGTCATGTAGGTTGAAAGGGTCTTCAAGAGGTCTCTAGTCCAACCTTCTGCTAAGAATAAGGTCAACATTGAATTCGGAAGCCAGGTTGCCAGGTCTTGAAAATCTCTAAGGGTGTATTCTGCAGTGTCTCTGGGCAACCTACTCCAGTGCTTTATTTTCTTCACAGTTAAAAATGTTCTTTTTTATATATCGAGTCAGAACCTCTCCCATTTCAGTTAAGTCTATTATCTCTTGTTCTCTTGCCATGCACCTCAGTGATAGACTTAACTCTGCCATCTTAGTAGCCTACTGATAAGTGTTGAAAGATGGCTCTGAGGTGCTCCTGAAGCCACCTTTTTGGGCTGAACAACAAACAGTTGCCACAGACATTCTTTATAGGAAATGTGCTGTAGTCCCTGGCTTGTCTTTATTTATGTCTTGCTTGCATTGGATTTCCAAAACCAAACACAATATATGGATGTGGGTAAGTATAGGAGAATAAGCATTGCCTCAACATACCATTAAGACAATTAATATAGAACTTATATAAGAGTCCTGTCTGGAAGAGCTAGTTGGCTAATATAGCCCAAGATGCCATTACTTTTCATGACTATGAAGGCACACAAATTGCTGGTTCATGTTTAGGCTACTTCCCCTCAGATCCTTAACAAAGCTGCTCTCCAGACAGTCAGTCCCAAACTTGCATGGAGTTAGTCTAAATGCATGCACACACACACACACCACTGAACAGTGAATTGGGATGGGTATTTAGGAAGCAGGAAGCCCTCACTCTCTAAGGTAGGGAGTCAGGCAATGGGCATAACTAGTAAAATCAGCACAGAAAAGGCATACAAATAAATCAGACAGGGATCTTCATGGGTAGAACAGAGGTTATGACATTTTAAGGGTGTCTAAGCCCAACTAAAAATTGTGAGCTTGTTACTGTGAACAGTGAATTGACAAAGGATTTCATAACAGTGAGTAAAAATGGAGTCAAGTTAAAAGACCACCTATGGGGACGATGTTAAATTGAGAAGTCTATGGCAGCTTGGAAGATAGAGAGGGCATCAAGATTTGGGTGCCATCTGTAAAAATAAATAGTTCATGAATACATAATCTAATACAAAACATTATTAAAAGGCAAATATTTTTTGAGTTCTTGGCTATGTCATTAGAGATTTTGTTTGTATATAATGTGTATCATTAAAGTCTATTTTTTATTTGCATCATTATAAGTGGATGACTTTAAATTCTAAATAAAACTAAAAGTAGCTTATTTCTCCACCTTAGCTTTATTGACAAATAGTGCAGTATCAGCAGAACTTCCTGAAGGAAACTCAAAACCTCAGAGGCTTTGCAGCCATTGCTCTTCTTTTTAAAACTGAGATTTTCTTTTAAAGAAAGCACTGAAATTAAGTTTTCTACCTTTCAATTCCCTCCAGCTGGAATCAGGAGTCATAATCTTTGGCTTCTTGAAGAGCAAAATTTGTTTAGACCATTCACAAAGGTTACTATTTTATGCACATGAGTAATGCAGCCTCTGCAAGTTGAATGTGATGTTATCTCTAGAAATGTTACACATAAGATCTTTAAAGATATTTCTGAACTTAACATGTATATATTTGCACTCAAATTTGATTTGAGAACTTTTCAAGTATATCCAATTTGTTTGTGTTTTTGTGTGCTCTATTCCATACTGGTAAGTACTTTTTACTAACTACACATTGGTAAAAATGAGTTTATTAACACCAATCACGGTTCCTTGACAAGAGAGAAAACAAAAGGCTGAGAGATGAAGGAAGGGAAGGGAAGGGAAG
>JAWWEE010000001.1:90197746-90239156 GCA_035221455.1 Xenops minutus
AAGTTTTCCTCGGAGCTGGCCCTCATTGGCTCTGCTCTATAGGATGGAGGAAAACTTCCAGAGGCTTTCAACAGAAAACAATCTTAAGCCCATGACAGACAGATAAATGACTGAATGGCTCAGTGTGGCTAAATTGCTATATTTATGACTTTATAAATAATTATGGCTATTCCTCATCCCTACTGGTTTTTTTTCCAGGTAGAGGCTTACGAATCAATTCTTAACTCCACTCCATACCTCTCATTGTTGATTTTACAGGTTACCACAGAACTTGAGGGGTGGAAGTGCTTGAGATCTCAAAGACTCATCCAGCACAAATCCTTTTAACTGCTGTTGTTGTTGCTCTGGTTCTTCAATCCAAAGAAGGATGATACATGTCTTGCTTTCAGCTCACATGGCAAAGATATGACATTGTTGTCACTGATTCTTAAGAAAAACTGTATGAGTCATGTTACAATAACAACAAAAGTTAGAACAAAGCCCTCTTTCTTGTTGAAAGAGTTTGCTGGTTTACTGTCTTTTGCTCAGCTGGTCATACTGAACTTAGCCTGTAAATGGATGAAATACTTTTTAAGTGCATGAAAGCAAAAATACTATTTAAAAACATAAGATTCCTTTAGGAAAATAATTGGAGGCAGCTATATTCATTAACTCTGGAATATGTAATTCTTCCCACGGTTCTTAATATAAATTGAATGCAGTTGCATGCCACAGTATTAAAGAATATATGAGTTAACTATCTTCCTTCTCCGAAGATGAGTGGTCTAAAACCTGAAAAATTACAGTATATGCAAATGAACATAAAGGACTGACTTTACTGACCATTTCTTTGTGTTTGGGGGATAGATTTCTGCATGGCATAATATTTCCACTTGCATTGGTTTCCTGGCATGAAAATGTTTATTGCACTCATTAGCTAAGAGGATGTCGGCACTGGTCCAATGAACACAGATCTGCCTTCTGATTTCAGCCATTAAATTGCAATGGGATTCATAGGCTTAACATTGTGGGTGTGAGAATAATAAAATGGAACTCCATCTTTAGCCCAGTTACCATGGATGCAGTTAAAGGTCATAGTGGCAGCTGCTAACTAGTTGCCTTTTTAGCTGTATTTCCCCTCCTGCTATGTGTTTTTGTGTACCTTAGTTTTTGCAAGTCTGCCTTAGAACAATTCCACTTCCTTAACTTGGTATGTGGGTGTCTTCCTCAACATGATGGGTTCATTCCCATAAATATGGTTCTTATGGCATCCCTTTATTGAATTATTTGTGATTTAATGGGAAATGAATGCAAATACCTGAGAGAAAAAAAAAATAAAAAATACAACCTGCTCAGGACCCTGCTTCACATTCCTAACTCGGGGGGGCAGGGGGAAAGTAAGAAAGAAAGAAAAAAGCCCTCTATATAGTGAATTCCCATCCCTGTTTAAACTTGTAATGGGTTCAGGCACTGAGGTATTCACAATGTGGAACATCAACTACTACTTCCCCATTCGGCCCAAAGTCCTAGGAGTTAATTCCCTGTACTGCATGAAGTGTCAGAGTAATTACTGCTGATCAGCCCTATTTCTCGGCATTCTGTCCTGCTCTGAGAAGCACCCTGTTTATTGATGCACCGCCACCTCATCACAGTGCTTTCATTCAGGCAAGCTGCTTAATCGAAAGGGCTTGGACAATGCAGGTTTTTCAAAGAGAAGTGGAAAAAAAATTAAAAGTAACCAAGTAAAATAAAGTGAATGGTAAAGAAACCTGAAAGCTCTACAAAATATTTTCTTATGTCAACACTTCATTTCAATAGATTTTAAAACTCTTATTCATTTCCAAAAGAAGGTACTGTGAGTCTTTTCTGTGGTGACTCAACTACGTGATCACATCTTTTTGAAGACTTTTAAGAACACTGGGCTGAAAGCCATTCTTGAGGAATGTTTATCAGTTTTGTTCTGTTTATCTACAGGCGATGACCATGTCAACTTTATGAACCACCATGCAAAGAAACTTTTTTTAAAGTTTTTGCCTCTCTGTTTTAAAGACACATTTATACTACTTGTCATTTCATGGAAATAAATTAAGTACTACTTGAGCCAAGTATTTTGGTTCCACACAAGGGTGGCTTCTGGTTCTCTTTGGCAGGATGCCACTTTATTCATTTTTATTTCAAACACAATATGAAACTTTTAATTTTAATGTAGTATGTAAGGGCAGTGGCTTATATATAAAGCCTACACTGTGACTAATTCATGCTCCTCCTCTCCTTGCACTTCTATGAATTTTAGAAGGCAGCAGAAAGTTTCACAGAATTCATTTCAACTTAAATACTATGAGGCTTTATGTATTTGTTAGAAAGGATAGATAGATTGATTTGGGCTAGCATTTTGATTTACAACTTGGTGTTTTCCTTGATTAAGTCGCTTTTGAGCACTTGCAGGTCTGTGGCTACCCAGACTTTAGTAATTTTTAGTTGAGTCTGTTTTGCCTGTAAGAGTGAAATAGGTTGCCACATGGAAGAGGAAACAACCAAGTAACAACAAACATAAATGTAAAAAAACCAGTTATCTGTTTGTTGAGTTTCATTTAAAGACATCATCCCTCTCAGTGGCATTGCTTCATTAAAAAATAATGTTTTGTAAGTTGTTCAACAGTGCTGTTGAAAATATCAGAATAACACTGCTACAGCTATTCCACTGTCCTGTTTTACTGCTTCCTCCATCATACTTTAAATCAGAGAATTTCTTCTTGTGCCTTGTTTACTGTTGATATTTTCTGGCTGATTGGATAGGAATGACATTTTGACAATTTACTGTAGCAGTAAGCACTGTACAAACAAAAGGTGCTGATGAAAACTCGGAACCCATTATTATGTAAATTATGGCTGACTAACAGATTCCATCTCCCAGTCACCATCATTGAGACCAGTTTTACTCAATGATAATAATTTTCATGATTGCAGTCTTCAGAGAGATCAGAAATATGCTCTAGCTGTTGCATTTATCTACAGCGGGTACTTGACCCTTAATTAAATTCTGAAACTTTTTTATATAATAAGGTAAAATACAGCTGACACTTCTATTCAAACAAAGAGCATCAAACGTAGATCTACCAAATAAGATAAAGGTATTTCAGACTTACCTTGTTGTAATGCTACCAAATATGAAGACTACAACATCCTTTGAAAGAGAGCTTTAAGTTTAAAATACAACAAAAAAAAAAAAAAAAGAAAAAAGAAAAAGCATTCTGTTGGACAATTTAAATGTTGCACTTCAGTGCTGTGTCTGCTGAATGCTGGGCTTGCTCTGTAGAATGGTCTTGAACTTTATATTAAAATATGCATGACAGAAAAAAAAAAAAAAAAACAACATCAAATGAGCTTTGAGTATATAGATCATGTTTGTTCCCATATATTATTGCAGTCATAAGTGCTAAAAGATTATAAGGTAAAATAATGTACTAGTTAGTGTTCATCACTAACTTTCATTAGACAGTACTCTCCCAAATCTTGAAAACTGTGCTTGGTAAAAGTATTCCTCCTAAAAACAAATTAGAAGCAACTCAAGGTACTGCACTACTGAGCTAATGTTCGGCTACTAACAGAAACAAAAATTAAACATTGTACAAACAGTTAATTTTCCATATGTTTATGTATATATGTCTCAAAAACAAGACTGGAGGAAAGGGACGCACTGTAGAGAAAAAGGAAATAACACTTTTCATTTAATATTTACATTTTTAAATAGCTCTGTAACCTTTTGGTTTTCTTTCCCCTCTCTCCTCCCCATCCCAGTTTTCCCCTCTCCTTCCCACTCTCCTCACCAGTTTTTCAAATGAGAAAATGACCAGTCCAGGTAAGCCATAACAGTCCAGGTAAGCAGTAACAGTCAAGCTAAAACGGTAGGGTATTATAAAAATAGAGACACAGTATTTCTTTAGACATAGCACTTTGCTAAACTGTCAGTTCATAGAGCCAATGAGCTAAGAAAAGTAATTACTTAAGTGGATTTCATGAAGAGTAGAAAGATGATTGTGCCACATTAAATAACAATTGTATCCTTAATGATGTGTTGGACTATAATACAAACATCCTTCTGCCATTATATGAAGTACAATATACCTTTCTAATTACTCTGGTGGCTTCCTTTTCCTTTATTAAGATGCTATGCTTTCCGAGACTATGTGAGCATTATATGAGCTCTTTTTTTCAAAAAAAGAAAAAAAAACCAAAACTACAGTAAGTGCAGCTGCATGGTCATTGTTAAATTGGTTATAAATTACTGACACAATGTATATGAATGGAATCATTATTTTATTCCTCTTCTTTTCTTCATGAAATATAATTTTTCTCAGATGAGATGTAATGAAATCCAAAAAAATTACTTCTCTACATTTTTTGGCATATGTAAGGAGTATAGTAATGTAAGTCCAGATAATTAATAAGGTAGATTGAAGAAACCATGATAAACTTATGAGACAAAGCTAGAATGGACTACATAATTTGATATTATTAATTTCTGTGTTTTCTTGCTTATAGCCTGTGAACCCCTGGGGATCCTTGGGCTTCCTGTCAGTGGTCCCTGGAAAAACTGTTTTATTAACTGCAAGCTTAAATATATTACATGGGTATTCCTTTCCACTAAAAATATTTTTAGATTGTCTGCAAATTCAAAAAGGTTGAAAATCACTTCTCCATTTCATTGCTTATATTCTGGTCCCTTAGAGATGGAAACCCTACACTCCTTAACACAGCCTTCTATAAATCAGTATGGTTTCTATGATTTCTGAAGTTACTTTTGTGCACTGTCTGACCACTCATAAGACTTGATTTCCTAACATTCTGTCAGCACACAGAATACTTGGACTCAGTTAGAGTTTGCACAGGTTAATAGTCCCACCAAAGAAAAAGGAAACATCTTTTATGTGGAAATTCTTCCAAATGTATAAAGGGATTGAAGAACTGGGGGAAAAAAAACAAAACATAAAGTTGGACAATTCTGGATTCTCTATCAGAGCCTCACTTAACTCCTACAATAGAATTTATTGTGCAAAAGCAAACTTGAGTAAGTGAACAAAATAAAACCTGCAAAATATTATTGTCTGTTGTCTCTCAGTAGAGATGCACTCCTTTAACTCATAATTCATGTTCTTCTGTTGCCAATTAGTAGCATTAATAACAATAATTCTATTAACAGTTCAGTCTACTTCCATGCAAATTTCACAGTCCCAAACTACATAGTCAGTTGGGAATTTTTTCAGTAAAATCGATAAAATATTTTCAAAGTTCCTTCCCACTGTTAGGTGACCTGAAGTTATCTTAGATGAAATAGAACAATATTCTGGTTTTGAAAATCAAGTTTGGCCCGTTTGAAGTATGGCAATAATAGGAAAAATATGTCATAGCATGACCAAATTGTTTTGTGTTTCTCATCAATTGTGAAAAACTTTGTCTCGCCCATTGTGAAAAACTAGGACACATCATACAGGTAGTTTCACATCTGACTGTTCACACATTGTCAAAATAAGGGAAGACAATGTCCGTAATTTGAAATAAAATCCATCTATAAAATTCATATGCAATAAACATAATCCATACCCTACTAGCAGCTCAGCAAGTACATATTTTGTCTTTAGTCTCAAACTCTTACTAATACAGTAAGAGCTCTGTGTTTGGATTGTGTGCTAGGCAGAATTATGGGAATCTTTATAAACTCCCTGCCGCACTTCTTCGTTAGCTCACTTCAAGATTAGTAAATGGACCTTGGAAAGTAAGCAGAGTAGTTCCCCTGTTACTGTATTTGAAGGGTATAAACATAGCCATATATTCTTCTGAAATCAGTCATATGAAGCTTGAGCCAAAAAAAAAAGGTTTTGCCTGCTAAAACTGCACCTAGGTGAAATTTTTGTGCTGTGGTGAACAAGTAGCAGCTGGGGATAATTTGTCATTCTTACCTGTTCTTACCTGCACACATTATCACCTGCAGAGTATCCATTACTCAGGACTCCCCAGGATTGGGCCCACTGTGAGGGGACAAATTTTGTTGCTCTGTTTTCTGGGAGAGAAAGGTGGAAAAATCTTCTCCTTTGTTCTTAAGGTTAGTACTTACCTACTTGGATTTGCTCAAATTCAAGCATATTTGATCTTGAAAAATGAAATAAATTCTTGAAAATATGTTGCTTATGTCATTTCCCCCTCTGTTTAAGGAAGAAAATATTGCTGGGAAAAGAAGCAAAAAGTGAAACTGGACAAAGATGGTTGAATATAATGATTCAGGTACACTTTATAATTGTCACATCATATCACAGATCTTTCTGCCTGTCAGAGAGGATAGTGAGTCAGACTCTCTTTACATTTGTGAAAAGTTACTTCTTCCTAAATTAATAACTCATGTATGAGAAACATGTAAGTTACATTTGAGACATTGAGAATTCTATTCAGTAGGAAACTTTAACTGTGTTTAGGCACCTAAGTGAAAATTTTCAGTTTTAGAAATCCTTAGTCAGACAATGCCTTGTTCTTAAGTGTCCAGACTCTGATGGAGTCTTGATTTTCAGCAAGCTGTCTAATATTCCTTGTTGTCTGAAGATCTTGTACCTAGAAATGTTTCTGTGGGGAAAGAAAAAAAATAAAATTACTCAGCTTTCTCTTTCTGTTGGGTTAAGGAAAGCATCTTTAATTTTCAGGTGCTTTTCTTGTTGTAGGTTATCTCCATATCACGTGAAATAGGCTAAAGATAAAGCTTATCTCATCTACTTTCAGAGACTGCCATTCAGTTTGCTCTAGAACAGCAAGAATGAGGCTGATATGGAAAAATAATTTCTTGAAAGTGATCTGTCTACTCTTACTTACCAAAAAACAGATTGCTTACTGTGATGGTGGCAGTGAAGAATGCAGCTAGGGATGTAGTTTCTGCATTCTCAGCACATAACTTCTTGAGTGCCACAGTCATTTCTGCTCACTTCCATAATCCAAAAGCTGGTCAGACAAGTTCTGGGAGCCAGCGCTGGTTTTGCAAAGACCCAGGGTTGATCTGTGTTATAGACAGACTTCTTGATGCCTAAAAGTCCTACATAACTCTGATCGTGGGAGCCAGCCTTGAAAGCTAAGAATGAGAATGCCTTATTGCAAATGATGTAACAATTTTTTTCTGTTCAGTTTTCTGATCAAAGATCTTGGAATAACTGTACCCACCACCAGTTTGTCTTGGCAACAGCTCTGCCACATGGAAAAGTCATCTTGTCAACATTATAAAGAAGGGAAATCAAGCTTGCCTAAGATGGCAAGGTGCTGTAGAGCTAAGAAGAGTGTGAAATCTGTATCTGAAGCCCAAGTTCATTCCCCTCCCTCTGAAAGGGAAAATACTATGACAGTATGTAAAAGATTTATGTTTGGGATGGAATTTGCAAATTTTACTCTTTAAGTATGCCTGCCACTTAGGCAGTACACATCCACCGTGGTATGCAAGTCTGCCTCCCCCCATAAATGGGTGGAGAGCTACAGCCTTACATGTTCCAGCAGTGCATGACCTTTAGAAAGTTGTAGAAATATAAAACTGGACTTGTAGTGAGACTTTTCACCTTGGTTTTATCCAAACATCAGGAAGTTGATTCTTCTGGCCCTCTAAAGGGCGTTGTTGCCTGTTGCATTCCATTGACTGCTCCTCAGTGCTGGTCCTGAAGGTGCTGTGAAGGCTTAACATTCCACCTTCAAGTGAGTTGGACTTATGAACTGAAACTAAGATCAGAACTGGCAGCTAGGCTTGCGCCAAACTGAAGTTTTATTTATTTGATCGTTTCATTGCAAGGTAGACGCTGTGTCTGTGGTTTATATCTTTAAAATCAAATAAACTATTTATATATAGTGAAGAACTGTAAAACACATAGACCTTATTCACTAATATTTTTATGGTTTCTTTACATTTGACAAGTAAAGAATTTGTGAAAGTGTTTTTTTGTACTCAAATCCCACAGATTTCTTGGGGTATTTCTTGGTTGAATTAAGAAAAGGTGCAATCTAGATTGTTAACACAAACGTAGCTCCTGTTTTTTCTCAACAGACAGCATGAACCCTTCTGAGTGAATTTTTAATACATATTTTTTCAGGAATACATTTGATGAAAACTTAAGAAAATACCATCAACTTTTATCTATTTAACATTTTCCTGTTATTAAATGAGAATACCTCATGTGAATTTCAGGTCAGAGTGGAAATATAAATTAGCTACTGTTTTCCTTCCCCTCCTGATAATATTGTTTTGTTTACATCACCATGGAAAGCTTTATGCAAATTTTCTTGCCACACCATATCCATTATACCTTAAAGAGAAAACAGTCTAATAAAAATTCTCAAAACAGCTATTACTTGTAGGAAAGGAAACTAAAGGTCTGCAGTCTTTCAAAGTGTCATTACCGCTAACTTGAGATTCACAGAGGAAGAAATCAGAACTGTTCTTTCATAAAGACAAATTACAGTGTGCTCCAGATGAAGCCAGCGAAGCAATGGAGACACTGCAGTTTCCATGCCAGTTCTCATGTGATATTTTGGTCCTGTGAACAAGAAGCTCCTGGATGTTTTTGCCACTCATGCTGACAGTTTGTTAGGTCACTCCTGCACACACCTTTACAGCTGCAATTCCCACTGCATACGTTGCAGAACACGTGGAAAGCCATTAGTTGTTTCAGTCTGCATCACTGTCATTCTAAAGTACAATCTTGCCATGCACTTTGCACTACGAGGGCTAGAAAACCAGTATCTTTCATAGTAATGACTTCCAGTTTACAGCCTTCATTTGTTATATTTCCTCAATAGCTGTTGTGTTGAGATTAACTGCATAAATGGTCTGCAGCTGGCTGTTATGAATTAAGGGAGTTTAATCAAAGTATTTCTAATGTACAGCATAATGATAATACATGGGGGAAGTACTATTTAAGAGATAATGATGGCTTCAGAAGATCACTGTTGTAATGTTTAGTGCATATGCCTTCAGCATTGAATTTGTTGTTGTTCTGAATATGCTTAATGGATCAGTGAAAAGCTGCCTAATGTGGGATTGTTTGATGGGGCTGACAGAGCTGGAATTAGCCCATTGCTGTTTACTGCATACAGCCATTAAGATTAATTGCTGCCAGATAATTTTGACTGTTTTTATCTTCGGGAAAAAGTGTCACTAATGGGTTTATAAATTGGTTCACTATTACTAATAGTAAGGCCAGTGTAACAGGAGAGGATGTCAGTAGCTAATTCTAAAGATAAAGGTAAAAAGTATAAAGTACTATATGACTTGCTAGTTTTAAGGGATAATGTTATCTAATAACAGACAGACTGATATATGATGCTCATTAATGCTATTTCCCGGGCTTTGGGTTGAACCTAATAGATGCTAATAAAGTCTTATTTGATGTACCATTAAAAAGCTCAATCTGTTTTCTGCATTAATGCACAGTGTTGTTTATCACATTTTCAGTGACTAAAATCCAAACCTTCAATCTGTTACATAACTGAACAGTATAAGGCTAGTTATACCTATTTTTGTCTTTGTTTAGGGACACAGAAAAATTTATAGGGCAGCCACACTTCTGTATATACTGTATGCAATTCATATCTTTCAGCTTTCTGTCAACAAAAACAACACTTCAGATCTCATTTTAGTGTATCCTCTTTTACATATATTGTCACAGGTAAATTCAGCAAAGCAGTCCCTCAAAGAGGTAAATTAATTGGTTTGCAAATGTTAGAATACAGTGCTGGGATGTGGACAAAAGACTATGCAGGGAGGATGAGTCCACATTAGAGGTTAATATTCTGGTTAATATACATGTGTGTGCAGTGCCTCTAATTTGTTGTGTATTAAAATGAAAGTTCTTCGTGCACTGAGTCTCAAATATATCCCTTGTATCTAAGAGCATTGACAAGGGAGCATGAAAAACATGCACTAAATAGATAGAAACACAGACAACGAATTCTTAATGAAGAGGGGAAAACCAGTAACTCATGAGTAGTGAAGTTGTTCTCTTTTCAAGTAGAGATAGTGTAAATTATGAAGTGATTTCCTTCTCAAGTTGAAAGAGCATTTATATTTTTCATGGTCAGTTTTTATTTTGTGCTGTGAACATCTTTTTTTTTTTTTTTTTTTTTTTTTTTTTTTTTTTTTAACTCTGGATAGTAAAACAGCTCTTGTCTTAAAAAAAAGGGCAATCTGAAATGATACCAGAAAAAGCTGTTTGCACTATTTTTCCCCTTGAGAATGTTAATACATGAAGACCTTTGAAAAGTTGAGAGGAAAAAATTATAGGGTGGTAAGATCAATCTTGCTGTATTTGCTTGTATTTGCTTCCACAGTAGTATTCCAAGTGGCATTCTTGCTTCTTTGCCATTAAGGACATGAACCCTTTATTTTGGTTTAAACCATTTCCCAGTGCATCCACTTGAAACTTCCATTCTTTTGCCATATTTATGCCATCTTCCTATGTAGCTAGAAATGCATGGTTATGTGTTGGGATCTTAAATATTATGTAGGAAACTGGCTGCAATCTAAATATTCTTCCTGATATTTGTATATCTGAATATTGCACAATACTGCCTGGGCATAGCTATTCGGGTTTTCTCACTATGTCAAGATCCTGATTTCCTCCTCTCTCATACCCACCATCGTGGGCTCCATTATACATATCTAATAAATCATCTTTCAGTTAAACTTCTGTTTGTATACAGTGCTAACACTGTTTTGACTTAAATCAATTTAAAATAAGTTTCATTAATTCAGTACAAACTCCATGTAGACACATTAATGTTGTATTACAGGAAGCTCATTTTGGTTTACTTCTAACTCAGTATATATTAAACCAGGCTCTGTCAGGCTTATATTGATTTAAAAGAGCTAACACTACCTATTTCACACTGATTTTAAATCCTATTCTTAGTGAAACCAATGAAATTTGAACATAGAAAGTCCCAAGTTTTGTTCCCAAAAAGTGTTGCCAAAGTTTCCATGCAGGACCCTGCATAGGTGCCCATTAGCCTCTCCTTTCTATTGGTAATGATTCTAAATAACGTCTTGAGGCAAACCTTGATTAGGTTGTTACCCAAGCTGTCTGTGGCAGGCAATTTAGGATGCCATCTTCATCTTACATGAAAATTATTCCAGAGTAAGGTTTAGTGTTGTGGGTTGTCTTACTGCAGAGTAGCTGTGCTGGAATAGTTCCAGGTAGAAACACTCTGAAGGAGATTTGAGTATTCTTGTGCCAGTTTGGATAGAACAGGACACCCTTTCCTGCATCCAGAGGGAATGGATTCTGTGTTAGATCAGCCAGCCCAGACATCTTGAGCAGGATACAGCATCTTCAAAAATAGCTGTGTTTGGTGACCTGAATCCTGTCCTATTCTCCTTTTAAGCAATTTCATTCCAAAATAAATGGTCAGGCAAATTTTAACCCTAGGAGAGGGAAGGAAGGGAAGGAAGAGAAAGAAGGGAAGGAAGGGCAGGAGGGAGGGCAGAAGGCAGGAAGGGAGGCAGCCAGGCAGGAAGGCAGGAAGGAAGGCAGAAAGGAAGGCAGAGAGGCAGGAGGGAAGGCTGGGAGGAAGGCAGGAAAGCTGGAAGGCAGGCAGGCAGGCAGGCAGGCAGGAAGGAAAGCAGGAAGGAAGGCAGGAAGGAAGGAAGGAAGATAAACATCTAAGAACATTTTAGGTGAAATTGAAAAACAGGCAAGTGAGACACATCACATGATGGGATTCTCTTTCACTAAGTAGAAGCTTTCCAGTCCTTTACCTTGCAGGTGTATCTGTTTTGGGTCATGCTGTACATGTTATGGCTTGCTTCCTAATCGGCTATTTGCCACAAAGCTGCTCTGATTATGAATTTGCAGAAACAGCATGTTAATCCTGAACTTTCTTTTCCAAATCAAACACAGATTTTGGACTGCTTAACCTAAAAACAGCAGTCACTGAAGTTACCCAGGTGTTTCTAAACTTTACTTGGGAAAAATAAAACTATGTTTTTGAGAATACAGAACCTGATCTTCAGTGCAGTAAAGGCAATCTGATATGAAATGAACTTGACTGAGTTGACACAGTAGCACCAGTGTCAAATTCAGCCATCAAGAGGAACATATATTTACATTGAAGTGCAGTATAAATGCAAATTGAACAGTTTTTCTTGAAAAACTTTACCACTATTTCAGGATGAAGGGCTATAACAATTCATGTTCATTCTCAAAATTGCAATGAACATGTGCGTTTCATGAACTTCCTGAGCATCCAGCTTTTTGTAGCTCTGTATTTAGTTTGTGTGGCAAGGTTCTGGTATTAAGGGGATTTCTGAGGTGGCTCCTTTGAGAAGCTTCCAGAAGCTTCCCCCATGTCTGGCAGAGCCAGTGCCAGCTGGCTCAAACAGACCCAGCACTGGCCAAGGATGAGCCAATCAGCAATGGTGGTAATCCCTCTGTGATAACACATTTAAGAAGGAAAAAGTTATTGTGCAGAAGAAATTGTAGCCAGAGAAGAGGGGAGTGAGAATATTTGACAGAAACAACTCTGCAGACACCAAGGTTAGAAGACTCATGAACCTTTCATTATATTTTCCCTCCCCTGTCCAGTCAAAAAGGGAAGCGATAGAACTTTGGTGGGCACTAGACATCCAGCCAAGGTCAAACCATCACATGCTCTAAGTGAGAAACATCTGTCTTGCTAGAGCAATCCAGGTTTCCACCTAACATTCCTGGATGATTGCTCAGATTCAGCATAGCTCAGGTCAACTACCCAAAAACCCTAGATGAAGGTACCAGACAGTCATTAAGTTAGTCTAAGCACTATTCTTTTCCTCCATATATGTTCTGTAAAGTATGAAGCGAGAACAGTGGTGCTTTCCAAACTTTTTCTTTCCTCTAATGTGCTGTAATTCCAAATACTTGCCTGAAGCAAGCCCATACCCAGTGGCTTCTGGAGCAAGAAGTAGTATTGCAGGGCATAAACATATCCACACAGGTCTTGAGACATTGTTCATTTTCCTGCTCTTTTGCCACCACAAGTCCCACACCACTGACACATACAAAAATAATGTAACCAAGAACAGGACTCAACATCAGGTCTGCATTACCCTTCAGAAAGCAGGACCTGGCTGACACTAAGAGATGCCTTCAGGAGAGCAGGCTCTCTAAGTATCCAGTTCAAAGCAGAAACTTCAGTAAAGTGCTTTACAGGACTGTCATGCCCTTTCTATTGTTTAGACAGGGAGCCTTATAAAACTAACCTCCTACCTCAGGTACTTCATTTAAGTATCTAAATTTAGGCACTGTGAAGTGGCTTATAGTTTTCTTTCAAGAAAATGTTTTCCTTGTTTGTCTTCTTTTAGGATGAAATTCACTTCTCTGTAGCACACCAGTTCAGGACAGATTGCACTCTTAGTTCTCTTCAAACTCTGATTCAAAGATCTTGTTCCAAAATGGAGCCAACCCCATATAATTCACAGTATCATAGATCTGGACAGGACCTTAAAGATCATCTAGTTCCATCACCCCTGCCATGGGCAGGGACGCTTTCAGGTTTATCCATTCAGCAAGATCCCTGCTTTGGAAAATATCTAGACCTAGAGAGATGCACAGTGTTTAGTTTGACACATTGGGCAGGCATGAATTTCATCACAGTCCTTTGTTTCACTTCAACCTTATCAACAACTGTGATCCTGAAGAGAAAATCCTATGGGAAATCTATACTTCAGCTGAGGGGAAAAAGAAATCAAGTTAAGGCTCCAAAAATTATAAAGTGTTGCATTAATTGCTTCTTTTCACTTGCCATCTTTTTGATTTAAGCATTTACACCTCATATTTTTGAACTTTCCTCTGCAGTCCACAACACTAGGAATGTTTGGGGTTTTTTTCACTTAATAAAAATAGGCTTATCAGGTAATAATAGGATTTTTGAAACTAAGACACTAAAAATACTGATTGTTGCAAAATGCATGATTAAATGACAAGTCTTGGCAACATCATGAAGTGTCTTTCCTTTCAAGATCAGTTTTCATGTATCTGAAGCAATTTCTCAAATAAAACTGCCTTTTTGTTGTTGTTTTGTCTGTTTGTTTTGGGAGTTGTTTGTTTGTGTGTTTTTAATATGTACGCAGTTTTTTGCTGTTTATGAAGAAAGGCAAGGATGACCCCAGGCCATGGATAAGTGCTGGGAAAGCATCAGGTGATAGATCATGAAGCCATTCTATTTGTCAACATCAAAAATTCTTTGTCTGATTCATGAAATGTTATTTTATCACCTCACAAGGATATGCGGGGTACTTTTAAAAACTGAACTATGAATGTAATAGATGGCAAAACTTTCTTCCTAAATTCACACTTGAAATGATGTTCTGAAATTTTCAAATTGACATAATTAAGAATATTAGGAACAAATGCAGATACTTAAGGAAAATTAAATAGGTAAGATTTTTTTTTTTTTAATTCAAGTCATGGATATATTATCCTGAAATTAAACTATTTAACATGGAAGATTCCCTCAGCTTCAGACAGTTCCAGGCCAATTCTTCCCAGACTACAGCTATTACCTCAAAAAAAATTACATAACTTTATTTTTTTTCTGCAAATCACTGAAGCTTGACTGGTGCTCCATTATTAACATCAGAGCTGTCAGCATCTCAGGGAGGCAAGAGAAGAAAGCAAAGCATTTCTACCAGCAGCAATGAAATCATGCTTGCACTTAGAGAAATCTTCCTTCAATCCTCTTTACACCAAGCAGAGAACTACTTAGAGTACAGTATACTGAATGTGGGATTTATTTCACTTTCACTATCTGTAAGTTAGAAGTCTCTGTTAGATGTCTATAAGTTAAAGTCTGCTTGACTCCATCTCTAGACAATGAAGAGAGATAGGCAACTCTACAGGGTTGTTCATCTCATCCATAGACAGGTATTGAAGAGAGATGGAAGGAATCACCCTTTGGAGATGCGTCTCTCTCTCCAGTGACTACAAAGGAAGTCTGTGGTGAGTGGCTTAAACCTGACAGCTAAGGAGAGAGAGATGAAATCTTATCCTAGGCATAAGTAACCCAGGGGCAGCTTTACTTTCCTATACTGAAGTGGATGTCATTAGTGATAGTTAAAGTATTCTGATAGTGATAGTAAAGCATTCTGCATTAGAAAAGCACAAATTACATCATGCTTATTAGCTAGCATGAGTTGACTGTGCATATAACTACACTGATATGTCATGGGTGTCAAAACCTCCATAAAAAGTAGGAAGGGCAAGTTAAGTAAGGGATATGGTTCCAAATGTCACACTCTGTTGGGAACCTAACCAGCTTCTGAATGATCCTTCTTCTCTCAGTGCTGACTGTTTTACAACTGTCTTAGAGGAATGACAACCCTGGTCATCTTTTTTACCATCTAAGTGCCAGTTGCCTTTGTTCTAGTTGAGATCCTAACATCGCGGCAAGTTAGTCAACTTGTATTTTACCGGAAGTAGAACTATATTGCAATAAAACTAAGAAAATCAGAGCATACTCTTCTCTCATGCTTTGAATTAACTTTCCAGCCCAAGAAAATATTCTTCATTTTAGTTTAGAATCTGAAAACAGGTAGAAAGTTATCCTCCCCTAGAAACTGTAAGTGGTAGTCTTTGTGGCACCAATTGGGTGGCTTTTGCGTAGCTTCAGACTAATCCTGTCTAGAGCAGGTGGAGCCTGTGAAGTAATAGCTCTTGATCCTGGCTCTCATCTAAGCTCCATACAATGTCTTCATGACCCTAAAGCTTCTCTTTATTTCAGTTCAAAGAACCTAACATCAGAGAGTGTTGTGCTGGAGCCAACGAGACTGGTGGGTCTTATACCATGGAAGTGACCGCACACATGGCACACTGTAGGGTTTGGCATGATAGGGTTGTCTGAAAGTGCAAAGTCTGCTGAAAATATGTGTGAAAACAAAGAATAATGGGAAACTCAAGCCACAGAGGATCAAAATATCTGTGTCTGAACTGGTTCCTTTCCATTCTTAATATAGCAGTGTAGGTGTACTCCAATTGACTTTATCTGGACATGGCTTTGGTTGTTAATGAAGGAACACAAATATTGCCTCTTGTCTTTGCAGCCTCTACTAGATAAGACATCAAAAGGGAAGGAATTCAAGAGACCTCTGCAGCCTTTATTAATAGTTTCTCAAATGAAAAAGTGCATAGACATGTTTATGACTGTACTCAGGAGTTTAAAGGCTCTGTCAAATCAAGCTTGCCACCTTCAACTGTATTGCGGGCATCTATATAGCTAAGCATTCACCCCCCAAAAAATTGCTCTGATTTACATCAATATGAGTAGAGAATGAAGGTCTTTGCACTTAGTTTCAAGACATTTCTTTAGAAGATGTAATTCATGTGTATCTGAGTATTTAATCATTACTTAGATGTTCTGTCAGATCCACCTTTTAAATCCAGGTATTTATAGTATTCTTAGTATAGCACATGCATGAGAAAATATTGTAGCTGTGAAAGTCCAAATTGTGCAATCTACTAACCTAGAAGGTAGTGTCACTTTTTTGTGTCCTATATTTTATTCATCCATAGCTCAAATAAATGCAGATTTAAAAAAAAAAAAAAATATCTTAAGTTCTTGCCTTGCTTTCCAGTCCTCAGTGGTTGGAATTTGAGAATCAGGTCATCTATAAAAAAAAAGCTACAGTATTTACTCACATGCTCACATGCTATGTACCTTCAGTAAGCCGCACTACACAAATAAACAGTATTTTACATTTTCTTACAGGAAAAAAAAAATCAAAATATTGCCATTAGTTGAGATTTATCTCATTGGTCTTAAAAATATCCATTTGGTTTTCATGATAGTCTCAACCCTTAGGAAAGTAAAAATAAAACCAGAAACTTGTATTTAAATCATCCACGTAGACAGGAAGATTTATAAAGTAACATTTACTTGGTGAATCTTTAGGTTATCTAATGGTTTTCTAAAATTAGATTCTACTTTCAAAAAATCAAAACTGTTGGAGTTATTAACATAGCACCTTTTTAGGGATTTTGTTAGATACACAAACATCTGAAAAAAAATACTGGAAGAAAAAGTACCATCAGCTTTGAATGTGTTTAAAGCAACACATTAAAAGTCCTGGTAAGGCTGCATTTGGTTGAAACCTTGACTCCACTGAAATTAATGAGATTCCACTCTTTCTCTTTTGTTATTCAGACACATTCTTAGTGACCATGACCAGGAGAAAGATTCTTGCACAAGGACATATAAATGGTAGGCTCTGTCTCTTGAAACAGTAAGTTTATTTGACGTTTCTGTGCTTCAGTATTTCTTGTAGTCAGTGCACAATATGTGTCCCAGTTTGAAGGCTTCTAATAGTTGATAGAAGATAAAAATAAATGTTGCTATTTAAAGATTAAAAAAAAAAATTTAAGAGCAGGAGTGAAAAATGTTTTGACTGTTTCATAAAACAAGTGTGAAGAATGGTCGGTGAATAATTTTAAAGGGTCAGTATTAAATTTGTATTACTGCAGTTAAATCCTAGCCAGAATTGGAGAATAAATTCAGTAAAAAAATAAATGAAAGGATATGATCAGCATTCTGTAGACTCCATCTCTAAGTGTCCACTATTGGGATGTTGGGCCTTAAATGTTCCCACCTTCTATAATATACCTTCAAGTATGTTCTACTCTCTCTCTATATTTGGTGATTTTAATGTGCCCACTACTTCCTTTAAATCTCTTGATTTTATGGGACTAGAAGTCCACAGTACATTCTAGGGTTTATCTGACCCTTAAGAGCCCAACATGTGAGAACTGAAACAGTGACTACCCTTTGCCCAAAAGCAATAGCCAGGATGCCAGAGAACATAAAACCATCACAAAATATAGTGATGGGAAAGATTTAGGAAGGAAAGAGAGGAAAAGAAGGAAAGAAAGGAAGAACCGAAGGACTGAGATGGCTAGAAAGACTCTGTGAGATGTGCTTGGATCTAGCTGGATGAGGGTATACAGCACTAACTACACTGATACAAACAGATTAGGTCACAGGAGTTGAAAGCAGTGAAATAAAAATGTTAAAAGAAAATGAGAGGTTTGGACCCAGAGAAAGTAAAAATTAACAAGGCATTAAAAGGGATTTATCCAAGTATTGCAATGTTGAGAGACTTCTAATATTTTTACTGAAGAGTTGAGAGCCTGGCTGGCTTAAGGCATAAGCAACTGCAGGCAGTACACTAACAAAGTAGACTATTGGGGTTGCATTACTAGCTCCCTGGTCTGTGCCAGTGCTGCAGAAGAGACAGTTTGCTGGTTGCTCCTCTCTACAGGAGGATGCAGCATGAGGGACCACCCTGCAGTCACAAGTCTAGAGATCACAGTCCCGTTCAGTGCAACTCCCTTCCTTTTTCCATTGTGCACTGAAGCACCTCTCAGTAAAGCAAAATTCAATTCTAGCTCCAACCCTGAATAACCCTGGTGTCTCTGGTTGTCAGAAATATCTGTCATTACAAAATTTCCACAAGATTTAAGAAGGATCTAGGACAGCTGCTAGCAAAAAGGCTCAATCTCTCATTAAAAAACTATAAAGAGAATATGCTCACTGCCTAAGGACTGCAACCCTGGTGGTCCAGGCTTCAACACAATGCTGAACTTTAAGTATGTAAATAGGACACTGGTTTCAAGGGTATAAGTTGTGTGTTTAAACTTAGTCATATCGTGAAGCAATCTCCCAAAGACCTTCACTGATTGCAATGCTAATGTGTAAAACACTTAGATATGATATGATTGGGATAGAGCAGCGTGATTTGGTAACAGATAATCTATCACTATTTCCTCAAGCATTCCTCAAGTACCTCAGCAAAATCTGAGATTAAAAAAGGGGGTTGATCTAATGTATTTGTACTAATATATTTAATGTATTTTAATGTAAAAAAATAGTAATGTATTTTTACAGAAAGTGGTTTTGCATGTTCATCGTAGGAAACTGTCCAAAAAGTAGCACCATGTGAGAGTACACTGCATTAAAGTCAGAGCATCACAAAGCAGAAAGTGCTCCATTTTGCAGTGGTAAAAAATAGAAGTAATTAATACTGGGATAATCCAAAGAGGTGTGTTGCCTTTGATAATGTTTTGTAAGTCACTGGCAAAATCTTTGTGAGGACTGAGTTGACCCTGCTCAGGTGTATCACAAAGACTGATCAGCATTAAAGAAATTTACTGAGACTTCCAGAGAGGCTGAAGGAAGAGAGGTGAAAGGACAGCTTGGTAGCAGGGGAAATTCAACGAATGCAGGTTAAAGTACCTTGAAGGAGGAATCATTTGAACTACTGACATCTCTGAGTTTAGAGAACAGTGAGTATAAGTTAATGAAAGAACTTTCTGGAAGGGAGAAGTGTGGTTGCAGTTATTTGCTGAAAGAGGTTTAGCATTCCAGAAAGTTTCAAAGAACAAAAAAAAACAATACGAAAAGTACAAGACAGTGGAGCAGCATCTTTGGGGGAACCATCTTTTTATCAAGAGGAATTCTCTGTTTAAAAAGAAAAAAAAAGGCACAGAAAAAAAGATAATTCAAAAATGTTTGTGAAAATCATGATGGATATTAGAAAATGAGATAAAAAAATAACACTTTCAATGAAAGAATATGACTAGTGGTTTTCCATGGTATTTTCCCATTGACAAGACTTTACTGTCAGCCCAAGTATGTGATGATGTACTGGTAAAAAGTATGGGTAAGCAGAGGCAAGAGGGTAGGCTCAGCACTGAACTAGTCCAGCATGGGAATTTTTATGTCCAAAGAACTGTCATGACAATTAAAAAGTTATTGTTTTGGCTGGAATGTAATTCCTATCAATATCTGCATCCCCTGTCTATGTTCTGACCTCACTGGCTTCACAATATTTGACAGAGTGCTGAGATCTAAGAGATATCCCAGTACTCAAAGCTTGATAGGAATCCAGGCACAAAAGAATTTACCCCCTAAATGCTCTCGGGAAAGGAGATTTGCACCTTCTCAGATGGTAAAACCTACAGTGGAGAGTGAGTTCATAAGTGACTAAACCTGTAGAAAGCTTCTGACAGATCTGGGACCTTTTATTCACCAAAATACAACAGTCAGGAAACAGATTCACAGAAAACCAGACTTCATTAGTTCTAGTGCTCAAGGGAAAGGTTTCAAAAATCATCTCATCCATCTTATAGGACTAAATAATCAGGCACAAGGACAAATGCAACTACATTTGGTCTGCCCATACATGAGCTCTTTATGTGTTTTATAGGAAATGCTGAATGCTTATTTTTTGTTCAGGGCTGTCCTGGATGCTGGGCTTACTGGTGTGATTAACAAATTTGATCCTGAACAATGAACAGTTAAAACTATGTAGCCACTTTGAACACCAATAGCAAACATTGTATTGCATGTGTGGACAAGTGATACAGACACATAAAACTACAAATAAAAGTTTAACAATCCCTTTCCTGAGCAGCATAAGACAGTTGCCAGGCTATGTCTGTTCCTGCGCTCTCCACAATCCTGTCATGAAAAAGAACTCATCTTCCTTTAAATTCTTGAAGATCCTAATTGATCTGAGCTCCAAAAGTCACAAGCTTTAGGTAACTCAGTCTTAAATGCTACTGCACACACATATCCATGCAGATCTGGATATCTACTCAAAGACCACCGAATGCCTTAGCTCTCCTTTTGTAATTAAAAAATTCCTGGACACAAATTTCTCATTCCAATTTTATTTTCTTTTTCTTGTTCTTCTATAATCACTAGTAATTTCTTTTATTGCTCAGGCTCTTAATGTCTCCCCTTTCAGTCCTCGATGCAGTAATACTTGTTTTCCGAATTTCTGCTGCAGGCTCTTTCTTCTTTTGCAGACTGATCGTGTCCTTATAATCTATCCATTCAGCCTCCCTTCTCTCTTCTCATTGCATCAGTCTTTAAAATAATTTTCTCATCACCAGCTACTTACCATCTTACTAACTCTTTGGCTCTTGTTTGTAAGTTAAGCTGTATCAATACTAATAAAATAAATGGGGTTTGGGCCATTTTCTACACTGAGACAAATTGGCACAGGGTGACATTCATTCACATGCCCTTGTCTTTTGAGGTAGACTGGCCAATTCCAACACCATCCAACTCTCTGGTACTTCCCAAACCCTTACCAGGAATAGTTCGAAAACTACCGAGTGGCCCAGGACAAAATCCTATCAGAGACAACTCAATCTCTGCAAAATGGACAGTTGCATTCCAGTCCCACTTCTGTCACTGTTAAATTTACTACCAAAGACATTTTCACCGGCAGCAGAAACAGCTTCAGGGCAGTGAAGTACATAGCAGCTTACTTCTGTGGTTTGTAAGAACCATAATTCTAAACCTTTTCCCTATGTGAGCTGATTTCTAGTTTTGCAATGTAGTCGTTGGCTTCCCAGCTGGTGATAGCTATAAAGCTGCCTAAGGCCAAGCCAGATTCTCTGCTGAGCAGGCAGTATGGCTTCTTACCATAAAGGAAACTACTTGAAAGGCAGCCTGTTGACCATGTAAAGGGATGTGCATGACTCTTGTGCAGAGTCAATGTTTTTCCTACCATCCTCCCCAAAGAGACCTTAAACCTGGAAAACAGTGTTTTCATAGACAAATTCAAGACTCAGTCATAATCAAATGGCCTCAGCACAGCAGGTTTCTGCACATCAGTGAGACTGCAGTAACTGTCCACTACAAATACAAGATAATGTGATATACGTTAGCCAGCAGTGGAAAGGGGCTAACCCAAGCCAAATTACTCTGAATATGCCATGAGCTAAGAGCATTTGCACAGGCATTTATTGAGTCTCGACTGATGCATGGTAACAGTCAACCAGAGTAATTTGATCATATGTCTGATCTCAAAGACAAAATAGACTCTAAATTGCTGGTATGGTATATGGGAGATGTAGCCATGACATTTGTTGCATTATCATCTGACCTAACAAGAGTGTAAAAGATACACTCTCTTCTTGGCATTATTTTAACCCAGCATTTTACTAGCATGAATTATGAAAACAAAACAAACAAACAAACAAATGCTATATTTAAACCTATTAAAATGCAGTTTATTCCTCTTTGATAAAGCATAACTTTTTTTTAGCAATTGTAATCTGTAATATTGCAGCCTTAGGAGGTAATTTACTAAATAGGACAAAATTAGCTGATTTTTGGACCATTTAAAGGAACATTTCTGTTGAAAGCATATAAAATGTATTAATCTCTTAAGTCTTTACCCCTGCTTGAGATTTTAATTTACTCTGAGCTAATAAATTATCCCTTTTCAGAAGCTATTGAAAATTTTCACTTAAATCCTTTTTAAAACTTAATGTGTTCAATTGAATCTTAAGCAATTTATACACACACAGAGCTTGAGGTGGTCACCATACTAGGGTGAAAACTGAAAAGAGGTAAGATTAACACTAACTCTTCTTCCCTTTGGGATTGCTGGGGTACTATTAATGAACGTGAATTCCTTCCTCCACCAGAGCCCTCCCCTTACATATGCATTGGTCTGGCTTTTGAGTAATTACTTTTCCACGACAGCATTTAGCAAAATGCCCTGTTCAAAGCCCAGGCCCATTTTATTTCCTGCTGAAGGATGTGACTGCAATCAGGGAAGTCAACAGCAAATCTGGGTCACCCCAGTATCCAGGTTAGCTGGGACACAGAAGCTTGCTTCATCTCAGACAGGGCTCTGTGTTACATTTGCACACTTATCAGAAATAATTTTTTCAGGCTATCAATTATTAGATTTGAACATTACATCCTCACTCTAGGGAGCCCTTAGCAGGCTGTAGCAAAAATCAATCCAGTTTTACAACTTTTACCTTGGCACAGCTCCAACTCTATCTACGTTGCGCAGTTATTTAAAGATGCGGTACTTTTTTCTTTAAGAGTATAGCTAAATTCCTGAGTAGAACATACCCTTGATGTATGTAGGACCCTTTTTCCTTTGTTAGGGTTAATCTGCAAATCTGCTTTGGTTTTGCTTTTCAAGGTTGACAAGTTGCGTGTCTGTGGAAAGATTTGTGGGGTCGGGTACCCACCTCTCCAGGGCAGTGTGTATTTCTCATGGTGGTGGCACCCAGAGCCTCTTATTTCAGAAAATGGGCACATGTGTGGAGCCCATTCTTGTTCTAATTGCTTTAACATTGGTTGCAACTGCACGTAGTGGCATCTGAAAATCTCTACATGTGTATATCCTAAGCTTTATTTTTCCAGTGTCAACTCTACCTAGGAGGATACGAAGCCGGATTTCTCTCCCTACATGTGTAGGCGCATGAGGCACCTTTGCCAGCACACCTTGAGGACCACCTTCATCAAAGGGGTTATGAATGCCAGCAGTAGTAGCAGTGCTTCAAAAGATAGACACTATTGCTCTCTCAAAAGGTGACTGCCTTCCAGATGGTAGAGAGTTTTGGATAGCAAAAACTGGTCTTAGATATTACTATGTCAGTGTAGGTTGCAAAAAACTGACAGCATATGCTGGTCTTCACTGGAGTTATGAAGAAAAAGGCATTAAAAGAGAAAAATTTTCTTAGAGCAGTCTTTTGAAGGGGTTTTATGTTTATTTTAGAAGCAGACCCAGTTTCTATTTCCCTATTGAATACGCATGTGGAAGTTCACAGAGCCTACACTAATCAGATTGCATATGTTTCCATGTTTCTATTTCTCCACTTTTCAGCTCAAAAATGTGTTTTACTACTTCCTGTTAAAGTTACTTTATTAAATTCCCTCACAGTAGTTAGCTCAAAGGCTAAGAGACATCTTTTAATTTACAGCATGAAAGTTTATACAAATGCTGGCAAGTGTATAAAGCATGAGTTTGGCTCATTCTGTCCAGCCTGCCTGCACAAACCAGCCATGGCTGTGCTCAGAGAAACTCTGAAATGGTGCGAGGCCACAGTGACACATATACCCATCCACTTGCTCTGGTGGGTGCAGGATGTTTCCCTGCATAAGACAGCAGTTGTCAAACAAATGGCGTGGGGACTGCTGACTCCATTTAGTGTGAGTCACAGCCTGACCTCAGCTGGAAAGAGATTTCACCCCTCAGCCCAACTGAGCTGGCACAGGACCATGATGTGAGCTGTGTGCCCTGTAACAACAGTTACACAACACGAACCAAATCACTCCCATCTTCATAGTATAATATGTAGTTTTACATGTCCCATCAATAGATATTCATTTGCAGGACTAGAATTTTAAGAAATGTAACTAATGATATTTCCTCTCCTCCCAAGCAATATCCAGCTACCTTTGACCATGTTTTCTTTAGAGCTCCTAAGTGAAGCAGGAGAGTGCTGGATCAGTCCTATGGAGAATTGTTCCAACAATAGAGCTGATATTTCTGGTTTGTTTATTTCATAGCTGGATCTCATTTCTCTTTATTTCCTTTCAATTAGTATTTGTGACAGCATGCCAATAGTGGGGACCTTAAATCAAGCCTTTAGCTGCTTGCAAGTAGTCACTGAAAAGAAAAGGAGTTTATTCTTTTTTCCAGCTCTCACACTTTTGGTACCTGTCTTTTACCTATTTATTTTAAAATATTGTTTGGTATTACCCAGAGTTGCGCAGTATTAAAGGCATTTGACAGCTATCTATATTTCAGGAGCAGACAAAATAGTTCATCTTTTCAATGAAAACATCTGGGATCTTTTAGAATAAAAAGTACTATAAAAATATAAAGTATTATTACTGAAAAATTTTTTTCCACTCCTTTTTTTTTTTTTTTTTGTGAGAAAAAAATTGCACAAGAAACAACTAGAATTTCTGACCTCAATGTAGACAAAGTAGGACTGGATAGTTGGAGCCGTTTTTATTTACTCACATAATAAAACTTTGCAGAGAAAACCATGGGGAATTTATATTTTGTGACTCATGTTAGGAAAAAACAAGGAATTCAAAATTTAGGTTTAAGCTTCTGATATAATTTTCTAGTTAAGGTTGGAATATTTGCTGGAACTTTCTCGTTCCTAGCTTTTGTTAGTTTCTGTCATTCAGGAATCATGAAGTAAATATTTATTAACATGGGAACCCTCCTCCCTTCCTGCCCTTCATATTTGTGCTTCTTATGCTAATGAACGTGCTTTAACAAGGGAACCACATTCCTCCTGGGTCCGCATCAGTTCTGGTGCCAACACATTAGTTATTTAAATGTAGTTTTATATTAATTTTTCATATTGTAATGCATTGTTCCCTGCAAATATACATGTAGCTGGTTTTCAACAGTAAACAAATATATATTAAAGTCATTGATAGTTGAAAACCTTTCATCTTTCATTTTACTTCCCATGATAATGCTGGTCATTTCTTACTCTTGCCCTCTGAATTTCCTCAACCATATTTTTTCTCTTCTGCACTTCTGTGGTGACTTCTGTAAGGGTTTTATTTTCTGTTTTCTGGAGCAGACTATTAAGGTAGATACAGAATTCTGAAACTGCATATTTTACATGTATTCAACATCTACTTCTAGTATCCTCAAAGTCTGGCATAAAGACTTGCAGTCCTTGATTTGGGAAATTCAGTAAACCAACAGGAGTTTAGCAAAATCTGAAAAAGACATGCTCTTGAAAAATAACATTACTGGTACAACACTGATACTTAGAAAAATATAGGTGAGGATATCGTACCAGTCTTTTATTGCTTTCTCACCAATAACAGAAAAAGAAATACTAACTAAATGCCTACAGATATATTTGTGTGATATAGGATCGCAGTGATATCAAAAGAAATCTTCTTGCTTACTAATTAGGTAAAAATGACAACTACTGTTCTCTGTGAGGTGGGAGTTGATTTTTTTTCAAAAGACATGTTTTTAGACTAAAAAGTGAAAATTAGACTTTATCACACATCATATTGCATCAGCTACCATTTAGTATATCAAAAGTTCAGGGCTTGCTGCACTCAGGCTGCTTCATTTTGAGTCATTTAAAATTATCAAACATTTTGATCTCAGGAGTTGGTTACTGTTACAGAACTTGGGAGGAAGGCTGAAGTCTTTGACAATGTTTTCCAAAGAGTCCTAAAGCAACACAGACGTTAAACCAATGAACTATTAACTGAGGTGTATGTGAGACACTGCTTTATGAGTATCAGTGCTAGGGAAGTAGAAGGCAGTTAATGAGTTCCCAGTCTTTGAAAGAGCCTTCACAAACGATTCAGGGAACTACAGTGAGTCTGACTTCCATATCAGGTAAATAAAAGAAACTATAACAAAGGAGAGAAATAACAGATATCTAGATAAATATGATGTATTCCAGGGAAGGACCAACTGGGTTTCTGTGAAAGGAAGTCCACTTTCACAGATCAATGAAAGTTCTTTGAGGAGTCATAAAGGTTATGGACAATGGTGACCCAACGACTTACATTTTGAAAAAGCATTCAACAAAGTCCCTTAGAAGAGATTTCTAAAGAAATTAAGCTGTCATGGGTAAGAGGGAAGGCCCTCTCATGGATTAATAATTGGTTGAAAGAGAAGAAAAATTGGGCAGGAACAAAGAGTAGGTTTTCACAATGAAAAGCTATTAATAGCAGGGTTCTCCAGGCCCTTGGCATAAGTGTTGTCCAGTGTGTTAATAAATGACCTCAAACAGAGAGCAAATAGTCAGGTGACAAAGTGCTCAAGTGAGAGAGAATAATTTGAGACACTCAGAACTGATACTAATGATAGAGGATTTCAGAAAATCTTCACATGTGAATAGTAAATGAAATTCAGTAAATGGCCACATAGTAGTGTACATGTTATATGCAATAAACTAACTGCTGCCATTCAGGAAAGACATGTTGGAATTGAGGGTTGCTCTCAGCAAACATTAGTTCAATGCTAAGAAGCAGACAGAAAGACAAGCAAATCTGATCCTTAATATTACATCAGTTTTAGGTTACTACAAGATTATAGGAAATTTAGAAAGAAAAGTGGAAGCCAGCAGCAAATTAAGAAGAATGAGTAGGATGTAGTAGTTTCTGTCCGGGGAAGGTCTGTGTGGCCTGAAACTCTTTAGCAGTGGGGGGATATAACCAACATCTATAAGTCCATGTGGAAAAGTGAATAGGAACATTGTTTTTATAACTGGAAAACAAGTGGTCACCCACTGAAAATATTGAATGTCAGGTATAAAACAGATGACAAAAACACTCTTTTTTTCTCAGTGAATGCAATAGTGGAATTCACTGATGATGACAGGCCAAAAAAAAGGTATTTAAAATTACGTTAGAGAAATTAATGGATGATAAATCCATCAGTGTTTTAGACACTGCTAAATCTGTACTTTGTTCATTGTTTTCTCCAGTAATACTTGTAAGATCACTTTAAGAAAAGTGGCTCTTGATTAAATGAAGTTTTGGCCCAATAAATTATAGTTAGTTTTGTATTCCTATGAATGTAATAATTGACAATTTCCAAATAAATTTTTTCAATACTTCTCATCCCTGTCACATAGAAATTATAATTTTAATCACAATTTCAGGAAGGGGAGCTAATGAAATGCTGATTTTTTTTTTTTTTTTTGAGAAAATTTGTATTTTTCTCATAGCCAGTATAAATTACTTCCTAGCTCAGCATTCTGCATATTTGAACAAAGAAAATACTCTAAAAGTAGTTTGATATACATGACCTGGATACTACTTCTTTTCAAGAATTTTCATGCATTTCAGTTCACTGACTAAAATCTTGTTTGTCCTTAGTCATTATGGTATCTTCTATTAATTATATTAAACTATATAAACTAATCCACCCTTTCTCTTTGTTTTGAAATTAATATCTGTAGAGCATAATAAATCAAATGCATTTCTAAGGGGGGAAAAAAAAAAGGCATCTATTGCTATTAAAACTCTGAAAATCAGGAGCATATAATTTAACCAATGTGAGCCACATCAGTTCCTCCACTCTGTAAGAAACCACTAAAGGACCAAACATTGATCATATCTGTCCATAAGAGAGTGGTACCTAGCAGCTCTGCCTCTAGAGGAACTCTACAGTTGGACAAAAGACAAAGCAATGAAAATGGATTTTCTGTCCAGTCAATGATACTGGTGAGGTGGTCAAGCAAAGCCTGAAGTATCTCAGGTGTGTGTTCATGCTTTTGCTCTCCCATGACAGTTTTCTTCATCGTCATCCCTATCATCCCTAATTATGACTATCAAAAAAGACTATATGGAATTATCTCTCTCTTTTTTTTTTAATGCATACATCCTGAGCATTGTGTTCTGAAATATCTCCCATTTCGCGCTCTGTCTTTCATGCCCATTTTAGTAACCAAAATAACTGAGAAAGAATACTGACAGAAACTAACCAGATAAAAACAAAAAATACAACAGGATGTAAGGCAAAAAAGGGAATATAAGCCAACAAATCTGAAAACTGTTTTAGCATATATTTTCTGTTGTCCTTAGCTGTTGAACTTTATCTGTCAGCGAAATAAATGAATGTTTTTTTCATCTCTAGTGACTGCAATCTTGTATTACGATAAGATAAAATTCCAACATCATAAATCAACATATAGAATTAACATTAGGAGTCTGCCCACCAACCCTAGAAATTGTCAATTGATTATATTCTCTTCCTAGATCTCATTAATTGTATTTTGTCTTATGTATATGTATTTTTATTTCAATTATTTGTTTAACCAGTATGACAATCACAATAGGAATTGCCTACAAAGTTCAGGGGTAAGATGGAAAAAGAGTGAGCTCATGAGTCAATCACAATTTTAACAGTTTTTTCTCCTTTTTAGTTCTTGTTCTTATTGGCTTTTTTTCCAGCCATGGAAGTGGGGTTTGTTGAAGGTTTGCTTTTAAAGTACTCAGAAAGATTCCCACTAGCATAAACAGCTTCCCACTGGCTTGTTCTGGGTTCCAAAATCTCATCCTTCCTCAGCCACTCGTGATTCAGCATTGTGTATTGATCCACACTACAGACTATCCTTCCTCAAGATAGACATTGTGGGGGTGGTTGGTTTAGACAGCATAACTCTTGTGAGTTACTCCCTCCTTTTTAGTGATATAGGATGCAGAGCTATTTTGGAATTGTTCTGCTTTGGGACATACATTTTCCTGCCATTTTCCCAGGGACAGCAAGAGGTGAGAAACACCCACATGGAGGTAGAGAGAAAGTTGTTTGTCATCCTATGGGCTTTGCCAAGTGCTAGAGCAAGTGCTTTGCTCACTTCTGTTGAGAGGGCACAGGGGGCTCATAAAATCTGCTCCATGGAGCAGTTCAACGACTTGCAAATCTGCAACAGGTTCATGAGGTAGGCAGGTTAATGTGACCCTGATTTCAGCAATTGGGTGCTAGGAAATTATCACACTCCTTTCCACTTCCTTTGAGATAAGTATTGATCCACTTCACTGCCTAATCCCTACCGGGTTACAGGGACACACCCAGAACTGGCTGGAGGAGGGAATATAGAAAACAGAGCTAAATGCCTTGTCCCAGTAAGCATGTACCTGCTAAGGAGGCTGAGGTTTAGACAGGCAAACTCAGTTTACAGTTGTTACAGAAGTGGGATTTTAGTTGTGTGAATGTTGTGAGGTACAAATGCATGCCAGCATGGGGGCCACCTCAGACGTGACCAGTTTAGCCACCAGTCCCAGACATGCCACCTTACCCTTGAGAAAAAGTCACTCTATGAAAAGGTATTAAATAAACTAGGTAATGAGAGATAAGCCTTTCAATGGATAAAAAAATGGCAAAGAAGCAAAGGTATGACTAAATTGGTCATTTAACCTTCCCGTCAAAGGATCATTAGCAGCAGGACCAAAAAGTTTTAGGGCAACTGGTGTTCAAAACATAGCTCTAAAATCTGCCAGGATATGTTTCTATTAGCATTCACAACACTGCAGCAATTCTTTAAAATATTATTATGTCTCTACTGTGTCCAGTCAACAGTCATCTGTCCAAAATCTCTTGGTAACTTTCATGAACTTCAGGAACAGCACATAGACTTCCTGAGAATACCCTTGCAATTTCTACTAGTTGGTACCTCAAAGGTGGGATCATTCTGTTGTATAATGGATTATGGATTCATCTTTTATGCATGCTGCTGTTGCTTTCTAAACCCGTGTAAAACTTCTGGAATCCAGGAATCTTGCAAGGAGTTTCACAGTTCAACTGTATACAGCCTAAAGAACCATCTCATTTTGGCATTGTCAACCTGCCATCTGCTTATTTTATTTAATGCCTCCTAGTTGTTGTATTTTAAAACAAAATAAAAGAAAAACATTCCCTAGTTACTTACTCTCTATCAGTCATTATTTTATCAACTGCTATAGCATCTCCTGACCATGTAGTTCTTTTCCAGGCTGAGGAATATAAACCTAATTAATAATTTCTCATATAGAAGCTGTTCTATAACTTTAGTTATTCTTACCATCTTTTTCTGAATATTTTAGAGTTTGGGCACATCTTTTTTGAAGCGGAGGGACCAGAAACACCCATACTATTCAAGATGCAAATGCACAATAGAACTCCCTAGGTGCAAAATTATGTTCATGGTATTGTTTCTGTATTACTCTTCTCATAGGACTTAATATTCAGTTTCCTTTTTTGATCACAACTAGGTACTAAGCTGATATTTTCACTATTTTAATTCCAGGATCTCACTGATGGATTATAATAGACAGTTCAGCACCTGGCACTGCATGTGTAAACTTCTGTTTGGTCAATCCTGAGTGCAACATTTCTAATTATTCTGCTCTGAAATTCATCTGCAATATTATCACTCAGTCTTGTATGCAGTCTTTCTGCAGTTCTCCAGTTCTTCACAGATGAACTTCATTTTTACTAACCTAATTAAATTGGGAAAGCATTTGTCTAAAATGCAAGATCAATAGCCATGCTATTTCTCACCAGTTTCTCACATTTTTTGCATGGTTTTTTTATTCAGAGAATAGTATATGTAAGAAAGTACACTTGCATGGAACAAAAAAATCAGAAACAAAATGCAGTCTAGTCATGTGAAAACATGAGAGTAATACAGAATCATAGAATGGCCTAGGTTGGAAAGGACCTTAGAGATCATCTCATTCCAACTCCCTGCCATGGTCAGGGGCACCTTTCACTAGACAAGATTGCTTGGAGTTCCATCCAGCCTGGCCTGAAACACTTTCAAGGTTTGGGCATCTGGGGATGAAGTTGATCTTTAAGGTCTCTTCCAACCCAGACTGTGTTTCTATAAAGTCATCAATGAGTCAAAAAATCATAAGCTGCAGATTAGGAGAGTTGCAGTTTAAAGCAAAATGCATTTTCAGTTGCTTAAATCCTTTGCTGTGATCCTTAAAGCATAGATTAAAGTTCTGACCTAAAGGATAGAAGAGAGATGACCTTTTAGCCACATTATCGATTGTTCCACATGCCTATTTTCAGTGGTGTCATTAATAATTCCTTCAGCTATTGAGTTCATAATTTGTCTTTTCAATTTATTGAGTATTTTGATTCAGATTTAACTTTTCTTACAGACACTGGTATCCTATCCCAAGGATAAAAGTGTCAAGTCTGAGGTAATCTCTTTAGGAAAAACCTGAGGGACTGAAACATAATTTTCTTTTTTCTTGTTTTTTGCCATTAGCACTTGTAAGTAAAATGAAAGATTTTACTTGAAATTCAAGGCCCTTGAATTTTGGTGAGCCCTTGCATATCCAAGTGGCTTCAGTGAGATCAGTGCACTTCAGGACTTATCCCCAAGACTGGATTTGATGCATTATTTTTGTTTTGGTATAGCTCTTCTGTGGAGTAATCCACTGAGAATTTACTGCTTTTTTGGAGAATACTCCTGGTTTCATGTACATATTTGTCATTTTTTTCTCCTTTGGCCTTGTCAAACTGAGCATGTTATTTTGTTTTTTGATAAGACATATATCACTTTATGAATTAACCATTTATACATGAATCAGAATATAGGCTGAAAATTATAGATAGGGCCTTCTTCCAGCAATACTGTAAAAGAGTTCATGTATTTTGGTCATTATAGCCCCTACCCAAGCCCCCATTAAAGGAACTAGTCCTGATATAATTCACAGCTTTGGCATTAAAACTGTCATCATTCTTCGGGGCTAACACTGTGGAGAAATAACTTCTCAGCAGTCTGCCAATCTGGGCTTTTTTTAAGGCTTTGCTTTCTGGAGATTACAAAGCAGCTGTTTGTTTGTTTGCTTGTTTGTTTGATCAAGGAAAGGTTAAGTTCTGCAAAAGTTGGGGAGACTTCCAGTAAGCCTTGTATTACTACATGTCTCTTATTTACAACTGGCCAGCAGATAGAAAACATGACAAAAAAAAAAAAAAAAAAAAAAAAAAAAACACTTAGACAAATTGGTGTTTTGACTTACATGAAAACCATTAAGGAGGTTGGTTTAAGTCAGAGGTGGAGGAGAGGAAGTGGTAATGAAGCAAAGCCTCCCTGCTAGTGTATTTCCTTCCCAATGCTACTTGCATGCAGATGATTCCTGCTGTGGATAGTCTCAGTTACTTGCTATTGTTTACTAGCTATCAGTCTCAATGGCATTTTCCAGGGTATTCAGCTGTAAGTTCCCATTGACCAATCCTAGACTGATAGGACCAGACCAGAAACATGTGTGTAGAGTTTCACATGCCTTTTAAAATATTTCCGCATTCAAACACTTTGAAGAATTCAAGATTATCTCCTCAGAATATTTATAAGACAGATTCATAGGGGAATTCATCCTGTTCTGTGCAATAGTAGCAGCACAAAGCAGCCTTAAAGTCAGCTTAGGCATCTCTTTGAGGATTTCTCTGATGTACAGAAATCCTGTAGTAATGGTTTTTTCCCTTTCCCTCACTGCAAGTTCTACTTCAAAGATGTTTGGATGGTATGACTACTGGAGAGGAACTTACTGCAAGTTTCTCTGCCCCAGGTATTGCCTACCATCATCAGAAGGACTTGTTGTGGCACTTAAGAATCAGTAATACCTCAAGGTAGCCTTGAAACTACTTTAAATTACCATGAAATCCAAAGGTCAGCCCCAGGATCCTAAGGTTTAAAGATGTGCTTCCCCTCCTGTCATTTTCCCTAGAACTTGTTCCATATTACCTCCTTTTCTGAAGTCATAGCCCAGTGATTCTTGTTTAGTTTTGCACGCTGATAGTAGACAGACTTTTTTTCCCATCATCAGTGGAGATGCAGAGTGATTTTGATTAATGACTTCATTGTCCCCAGCCAGCAAGAGACTTACCTTTTTTGGTTTGCATCAGAATGGATGCTGAACACTGTAAGTCTCTAACTGGCAGTAGATTTCACCTGCTGAGAAGGGAGGAAATTAGTTAGAAAAAAAAATGGTCACAAAATAATACTGATTTACTCTAACTTCAACTAGAATGTCAATCGATGCAAAAAATTTCCTAAAGTTTCCTGCACTTTTTTCATAAGTCTATATATACAAGTAAAAAAAAATTTATGAGAATCAAAATAATCTTAAAAATCAAGTAAATCCCCATTTAATTCTTTCATTTGGAATTTTTCTGTGTTTTTGTAATAAGAGGTAGACTAAAGGGCAGGGATGAATTTCCAGTGACACTAGCATTAGTGAGAAGATGGCCTGTCTAAGGAATTCTGGAAATACAAATTTGTTGTTGTACATCTAAGATTGTAATATATAATGTCACAAGCATTAATTCTAGTCACAAGTCATGACTGGATCTTTTAAATCTCAGCTAAATGTACTCCTCACATCCAAGTAAGAACCTGGGGACATGACAATCAACGGTGGTTTTGACTGTAGTGACAATGAAATTGTGGGGCCCAAGATCCTAAGATAAGCAAGGAAGGAGAGTAGCAGAATATAGATCCTGGACTTCAAAAAAGCAGAATGCATGCTGTTCAGGGAACTACTACATGGGATCACATGGGAGGCACCCCTGAAGGGTGAAGAACCTCTGGTAAGCTGACAGGCCTTTGAATACAACCTCCCCCAGCCACAATTATGGATCATCATGTTACTCAGGAAAACAAGTATATCAGCAGACTAGACTTGCTAAAGAGGGAACATGTGACTGAGTTTCAGTGTGGAAAAAAAGAAAAAAAGGAGGAGATGGAAGCAAGAATGGGACATTAAAGAGGAATTTATAAACTTCGAGTGTGTAGTGATGGGATTAGGAAAGTCAAAACTCAAAGTTGATGCCTACCAGGGTCATGAAGTGTAGGGTAACGTAGTAACAGCTCCTCGGGGGAGGTGATCAGCAGTGGGGAGGCCTCACAAAGTTCTGAGGTGTAGCACTTTTTATACAAGGAGAAGGTAAGAGACCTGGAGAAGAGAAGGCTCAGGCAGGATCTCATCCAGGTATATGAATACTTGAAGGGAGGCTGCAAGGCAGATGCAGTCAGGCTTTTTTATATGGTGCCCAGTGACAGGACAAGAGGCAATGGGCACAAACAAAGCAGGCTCTGTCTAAACATCAAGAAACACTTTTTCACTGTGAGAGTGACAGAGGATTGAAACGGGCTGCCCAGAGATGTCGGAAAGTCTCCACCTCCTTCTGCTCAAGCAGAAGACCCTGACTGAGCAGGAGTGGTTAGATGAGATGACCCCCAGATGTTTCTGTCTTCAACCATTCTGTGATCCTATGATAGCAAGAAAATCTTCTACCACTTCTGCCACTACATTAGCATTCCAAGGCTATAAAAGAAGTAAGTGGAACTGTTGCAGAACTGAAGGGTGGGGGAGATGGTGGTGTTTGTGCATGAATTAATAGAAACAAACACAAACAGAGCTGAGATACTGGTACCTTATTTGCTCTAGTCTTTACCGGTTAGGTCTTCCAGATTTCTGTGTTGGAAACAAGGTTCAGGGAGGAGTAGAGGAGAAGCTGTCACTGAAGGTTGACTCAGGAAACTTGAGGGAGCTTGAGGGAACTCGACCCATAGAGTCTATGGGGCCAAACAGACTGACTCTGTGAGTCCTAGGAGAGCTCGTGGTGGCCTTTCTAGGCTGATCACTCTCATACTGTCCCACTATACTTCTTTTCCTTACAGATCCTAAAATGTTTTCACCACTGGTGTTCTTTGAGTACAAAACAACCCTAAATGTTTTTTGAATTTGCTCAGTGGGCTAAATTGTACTTTTGTAACAGTAATACTAATGTGTACTTAGTCTACTACTGAGGCTACTCAACTACTTCAGATATAACAAAGAAATGGTTACAATATTAACAAATAACATAGAGGGATTACAAATTTTTAAATGGAGATGGAGGAAGTATCTGTTTCACATGCAATATGAGCAAACAAAAAATTTGGTTGAGGAAATTTTGGAAGAGTAGCTGAAACATACCCAAATTTTCTGAGTTAGTATAATGAGTCTGTTAAAATGGTTAGGAAATTAGGCAAAATCAGAACCTAATTTTTTATGAGACTCCCTTTACAATGCTGTTTGAAGAGTCTTACGTGGCACAAAGATACTTGCTCTGCTAACATTGGGTTAAGCAATAAGAGAGATTTTAGCTAATATTACACAGACTTGATCGAAACTTTAAATGTTCTACATTCGCTATGACTTTTGGTCAAAGACAGAAGGTGAGTATATGTCATCTATCCAATCCCGATTTTCACAGTTGAAAAAGGTCTTTATTTAGAAAGACTTAAGCTAAAACTGCTAATTACAAAGTGTAAGAAATCTTATAGTGTCAATCTACTACTATCCTGACTTTCTGAAGTGTTCACGAACAGAGAAACTACTAAACCTCTTGTTTGAGGAAAAGTACTCCAAAATGTGCATTTGTTTTTTAGGTCTGACCTGAAACTTTTTGACTATCTAGCAGAAAATTTATTTCTTATACCTAAAGAGTAAAGAAAAACTTTTTCGTAAAGGGCACAGACACTTTGTGGACACTGAAGCAATAACAAGGTCTTCTACCATTTCTTCTGCACTTATTAGCTATTAGCATCTCGTAGAACCATGGGAAATCACTCTTTGTTCATCTTGATGTTTTGTCTGGTTAAACCATTTCAGAAATAGCAGGGAACTAGGAGCTATGTAAGTGCTGAAGTCTTGATTTACACAAATTTGCATAACAAAACTGTACCTACATAATAGTTGGGATCTTTGACCTGTGTTAGAATTTGATGCTTTCTCTGTTCCTTACTTCAGAAGTAGTGGGAAAAGGGAAAAGTGTATATATATGCTTTAAAAGCTGCAAGGATACTGAGGGTCAATCTGCCTACATTTCACTGCAGCTCAGGATGTTTTTATCACTCAATTGTTAGTCACAACTGTAATGTAGTTGGGTTCTCACAGTCTATTTAGACAATGAATTAATATGCCTGAAAGAAATTCTCCACTGTGTACATTGTGCACTTAATTTCATTTGTCCTCTTCAGCAGGGATAAGGAAACATTTCGAATTTTATTTTGAGATGTACTGTTTTAAAGGTTGTTCTTGAATCTTCTGGAGGACTGAAAACTACCCCAAGCCATTTCTGCAAGTGACATCTCAGGCCCTATATAATCTTCCTTGGGACATAAGGAAGAAAAATGAGGATATGCATCACATACAGTAGAAGATTTAATTGTCAGAGATTGCTGGAATTGAGATAGCATTGTCTTCATACTGACCATAAATAATAGAACCACAGGGAATCTGATTAGAAGGACCATGCATAAGATGGTGTATATTATGGAGAGAGGAAGAACAGAGAAGGTATTTTGAATGACACCCAAAGAGTTGCCATGTTCTTACATGTAGGGAAAGATCTTACAGGCTGACAGAGGGAAAGTTTAGACAGTATTTATTACTCAGCAAGGCTTTGCTAAATGATAATTAGACTTATGTGAAACATAAAGACATGAGGGGGCAGATGAGAAGGTGATAATATGCACGTCCATACATAACACATTGGCAGTTAGTTTGTTATTGGATGTGAAAGTAACTAACAATAGACAAAGCATGTTTTGCTATTGGTACTGAAGTTAGAGTTAATCCTAAAATGTAAAAGGTGGAATGTTATAATAATTTAGTGACAGAGTTTATCCGATTTTGGCTTCTAATGGTGATTGCTGACCTTCAATGTGTAATAAAAACACTAAAGTCTGTTGCATTCACCCACGTACTGCTCATGGTCAAGATCTTGACATTGTATAACATGAATAACACAATCACTACACATAAAAATATTAAAAGGCATCTTGATTTTGATTCACCACACAAAAATATTTGCAACCCCAGCTCCTAAATGGTTGTAAGTTGTGCCTGTCATGATGCCAGCTCAAGTGTTGTTTCTCTAAACCTGAGTACTGTATACTTTGAATTGCATTGGAGTCAGATTGCTTCAGGGACCTCAGAGCTTTCCTGATTATGTTTTTAGGGAGACCTCTTGGAGAACAGCCTTGGAGTAAGGGTTGCCTTGCAAAGAATGTCTTTATTGGTTTATGTTCTGGCAGTTGCTTCTAATACAAACAAAGCCATATTTCAAAACTCCACAAAATCAATTTTCCTTGCAGCACCCTGCTTTCCTGATGAGACAGTGAGTTCACAAAGAATTTCAAAATAACAGAAATGAAGAAAGCACATTGTCACAAGAATGACTTTCAACACTTAAAAATTGCTTTCTGAACCTGTTTGAGATAGTCATCTAAAAGGGTAGTCTTCTTTCGTAACTCCTTTATAATAATGCACAGCTGGGTGAAAATTCATCTCAAACAATACTTACTTTTGTCTTCCCTTATTTATCATCATTATCATTACTTTTTTCTTTGGTTAGCAGATGTTTCTTTAGTGCTCTGACATTCTTTATAATTTGCATATTTGTTAATTTATCTCACAGAAAAGTCAACTTACTGTACAATATGCACCTTGTATTTAACAATCATATGTATGTGGCATATGTACTAGGAAAAGCTCTTCTGATATCCCCAATACATTTTTAATGTTCAAATTTAACATACTTTTTAAAATTCACATATTTGTGTTTTTCTTTATGCCATGAAAAAGTGTCTGATTATTTAGAGCACAGCTCAAATCCGAGGAGAAATCATTTTGAGCCTACAGTATAAACTCATAGCATTCAGGCTGCGGCTATGATGAACAAATCAGTAATTAATTGGGCATTCATTCCAGTGACCTGTCAGCATTCAAATGCTTTAATTAGATGGAGAAATGGAGGCAAGTAATGAGGGCCAAATCTGTATCCTTTTGAATTCAGTGGCAAAACATCCACTTGCTGCAATAAGATTTAGTCCTAAATTCATGACAGCACACTATAGAAGATGTCGTCTCCACCAACTGTGGTTCAAGTGTATAATACTGATAATGTCACTGGCATTGTATCTTTCGTTAAGGAAACAATGATGCTCTTAGGAAGCTTTTTGTCTGCTCATGCATACAAAACAGGCAATTTTCATAAAGTATTAATTGCAAATTATCTAGTATAAATGAGGGTCCCAAAAAGAAAAATCTACTTTATACTGTATCTGCTGTTTATTTCATTATTAGTATTCTTCATTGTTTTGCTTATGTGGTATAGCTGAAAGGAAACACCATATCCTGTGTCAAGCACTCACACTTTAAATATGCAGGTGTATGCAGACCTGGAGATTTTTTTCTCTTCACGAGTTTTTTCATAAGTATTCAAGCACATATGCATCTCAATGTACACTTGAAGCACTTGTCTACTGAAGATTTTCTATGCATTTTGACCAGTTTCAGTTTATACACACAGATAAAAAATATTAAAAATTTCCACACTAGATTAAAATGCTGATGACATATTTTAAGTATTTTCTTTGTCTTCTAGAGATACTGATTGAAGCTCAACACCAGTTTGTTGCTACTTAGCCAGCATTAACTTAGCACCTGAAGTGCAGGTTTAAGCTATTTGATATGAAAAACATAGACCAGTTTTGAAAATTGACTTAACATTTGACATTCTTTCAAATTAAATGTGTATGTTTTTCCAAATGTGCTTTTAGTTTCACTATGTCTTTTTTAAACAACCCTTCTAATTTACAAGGTATATAATAGACTTCATGACAAACTGCCGTGTGCACAGAGGCACTTATGCTACCTTAGAATGAGGAACATACATCCACTCTAGAGAATCATAAGCATCAAAGAGTCTTCCTCCACTTGTGTCTCCTCCTGCCTGTTAGAAACCACATTCCCATTTTGCAGCCTATTAAGAATGTATTCGTGACCATCTTATGCAATTTTTTTCTTGTGCATATAATGTTTTCATTCTTTTTGTTTAAGTAGCATTTTTCCTTTATGTTTTTTAAACTTATACTGAGCTTTATTTATAAAACAAAAACACCCTCCAGTAGCCTTTGCTTTGTAAGCCTAAGCTACTGCAGGTCTCCTGTAAAAAGTATGTTTTCTGTTCCTGTGAACGTCCAAGTGTGTTCTTCTTTGCTGAACATAAGTGAATCAAAATGTATGCAACTTTTAGCTGGTCTCAAGTGTAGAGAAGCACTAGTACTTCTCGATCCCTCCTGAAAACACCCCACATGACATATTTGGGGATTTGGTTTGCACTTTTCACAGCCATATCAATCTGAAGTTCATAGGCTTGCTGTTATCAGCTGATATTATCCTAGGTATTCCCCTCTCCTGTCATTTCAAAATGATGAATTGTCAGCCTATAACAGAGATTCTTGTTATTAGACCTCAAGTACATGACTTTGCAATTTGCACAATTATACCTCATTGCTTCTTTTCTAGTTCACTCATCTATTTCGATATTGTATTCTGATCCCTCTTTAAATTACTATTTCCAGTGCTTTGTCATTGGCTGTTTTCATTCTGCAAATGACTGACACAAGCCCTCAAACCCTCCCCACAATATATCTTATACTGCTCCTCATAACCATCTCATTGAAGTAGATCTATTTCACCTACATTATTTTCCAGAAGAAATGTCACAAGGTGTCTTAAACATAGGGTCAAACAAACTTTTAGCAGCTTCCAAACAGATGAATCTTCAAAAATTTACAGTTTCTGAGTAGTATTTCAAGTATATAAATACTAAATTTCTGAAAGAAGGACTTTTGCAGAATCCTTGATGTGTTCCACTTATTTCTTTTTATAAGCTTTTTACTAAAATCCCCCACACACTCACCCATATCCTTCCCTGGACCTCAATAAGGTTTGTGGTTTTGGTTTTTTTCTGATTCTTCCCACAAGTGCCTCACAGAATAGCTTCCCACCCCTGCTGAAATCTGGTGTCTCAACACCAGCACTGCTAAATAACACAGAGTTCTTTTGACTATTGCATCTTAAAAACCCTCTACTTGATTTTAAGACAAGATCAGTATCTGACAGGCATAAAGTTCTGAGGCTAGAAAGGGTAGTAGTCAATATGGTCACCTGAGCCAAGCCTTAGAGACATGGTGACTGGAGAAGCTTGCCACAGCAGCAGGACACTTGGCATCATCCCTGAGGATGCTTTAAGTTGCATAACATGCATCTGAAATTGTTCCACTTGAATTTGAAACTGAATAAATCTCTGCAGAATGCATCAAACACATACTTAGCACCAGTCCTATTGCCTGAGCAAGCTCACCAGAGTCCAGTGGTGTTTGAAACCCCAGAGAGAGTTGAATTAAAATTCTCACTTCACAAGTCACTCATTTGATTGGCTTAGACCACTGGGTATAAGCACCAAGGCTTATCCAATGCGCCCATCATCCACACAACTTATGAATTTTGTCCTCCTGTGCTGCTTTATCTCCAGGCACCTCTGCTTCAGGAGCCTCCTAGATGCTTTGACCCCACCTGATTTTATGAAGCCTTACCTCCACTGCACAAAGGTTTTATACTGTGTTCAGATTTTGTTTTAAAATGCCCATGTATTTTATGCTTCTGGTTTGTAAATAAAGCTTGTGCTCATAAACAGTTTAAGAAAAATAGAACATGCCTGAGTCTACAGGCAGTCTGAAATGAGAAATCGGTTTGACCCAAGCAGCTCTGGTTTAGGACCAATATCATTTATCGTAGGTCTCCAAAGGTTATGTCCTCTCTTCATTCTTTATTTCAGATATTACACCAAGGGGTCTGAGGGAGCTACTTGGTGAACACAAGTGGCACTAAGTTACTAGTGCCTCTTAGCTGAGCATCCAGGTATTACAATGGCTTCCAGATATGACCAAGAAGAGGAGTCTTCTGTGTAAGAAGCCTACCAGCGAATCAAAATACTTGGGTTTTTTCACCATTACAACTGTGTTTCTTTTTGCATCTACTGGTGTTTGCCTGAGATTCCTCACCCTGCTGGCAGGTGTTGATCCAGCTGGGAAAGTGCAAACAAAGTTTTTGCTGACTCAATAATAAACCCAGCTCATTATTTCACAGAATCACATAATATGCTGAGTTGGAAGAGACCCACAAGGATCATCAAATCTGACTCTTAGCCCTGCACGGGACCATCCCCAAGAGTCACACCATGTGCCTGAGAGTATCATCCAAATGCTTCTTGAACTCTATCAGGCTTGGTGCT
>JAWWEE010000001.1:90242907-90260407 GCA_035221455.1 Xenops minutus
GGACCATCCCCAAGAGTCACACCATGTGCCTGAGAGTATCATCCAAATGCTTCTTGAACTCTATCAGGCTTGGTGCTGTAACCACTTCCCTGGGAAACCTGTTCCAGTGCCCAACCACCCTCTGGGTGAAAAACCTTTTTCTAATATCCAACCTAAACACCTCCCCTGACACAACTTCAGGTCATTCCCTCAAGTTCTGTCACTGGTCACCACACAGAAGAGATCAGTGCCTGACCCTCCTTTTCCTCTCGCAAGGAAGTTGTAACTGCAGTGAGGTGTCCCCTCAGTCTCCTCTTCTCCAGTCTGAGCAGATCAAGTGGTCTCAACTGCTCCTCATAAGGCTTTCCCTCAAGGCCCTTCACCGTCTTCTTTGGCCTCCTTTGGACAGTCTCTAATAGCTGCATGTCTTTCTTTTATTGTGGCACCCAAAATTGCACACAATATGCAAGATGAGGCCACCCCAATGCAGAGCAGAGCGGGACAGTCCCCTCCCTTGCCCGGCTGGCGATGCTTTGCCTGATGCCCCCAGGACAGGGTTGGCCCTCCTGGCTGCCAAGGCACTGCTGACTCACTCAGCTTGCAATTAAGGTAGTGTCTACAGATATTTGTACTGTTTGTTTACCAGTTTATTTTGGGGCCTTTGTGTTTTATTTCAGGTGGATTTCATTTGGTTAGGGGTTCCATTTTGGTTTATTTTCCTTTTCTACCTGTTGTGCAGAGTTTTACTGGGACAGTGGTTGGTCAGGGTGTTTTTCTGTTCAGTTTGGTTTGTTGGTTGGTTCGTTGGTTGGTTTGTTTTTTTGTTGTTGGTTTGTTGTTGTTTTTGTTGTTTGTTTGTTTGTTTTAATTTATGCCCATAACAGTATTTTTCCATACAGTCATTTTCAGAAAAAGTCAAAAAATATTGTCACATCCTTATTTACTTTAGCCTCTGTAACTTACCTGGACACTTTTCCATGCATGTACAGAAAGGAGGAAACCCTTGTCTGTGGCTGTCTACTGCATCTTCATTAAAACAGCAATTCTTTAACACTTTTAAAGAACTTTTATTGAACTAAATGCTTGTTTTAACATAAAATAGACTATAATTCAGAGTGTGTAATGTCTACTGAAAGGTTAGACTCGTTACCATCCAAATAGCCTGAGCTAATAAAAATTATATTTGTTACAATCCAAATAGATTAACCAGCCTTAAGGGCTTAGCTATGTATCACACTTTTCAATTTTCTTATAATTAAATTAACATAAAACAGACTTGACAAATAAATGACTATATCAGAAACAGTTAAGCTCTATTTAACCAAAATAACTGTTCTATTTACATATACAGAAACCTGGGTGTATTTTGGGAGCTATAAGAAGCCTATCTAGTTAGCAAATCCTTGGGCACTCACAGTCTGCCACAGTCTTTTAAGTATTGGTCTCAGACTTTCTGTGGACTACATATACCCTAAGGGATAGATTTTGTGGTTTAGCTTCTTCACTCCCTGTTGGTTGTCTTCCAACCAGGTAGCTCTTCTGATGCCATGTCACTCCTGAGAAACAGACTTGAAAGGCTTCATATGCAGTGTTTAGCTTTATTCACTGACTTGCCATTTTGACTGTTATTTCAGTAGGATTACTAACCAATTCATAGAATTGGTTAGATTATAAAAGACCTTTAAGATCATACAGTCCAGCCATTAACCTGGCACTGCCAAGTCCACCATTAAACTATGTCCTCAAGTGCCACATCTACACATCTTTTCAGTACCTCCAGGGACAGTGACCAAGCCGCTTCCCTGAGTAGTCTGTTCCAATGCCTGACAACCCTTTCAAGGAAGAAATATTTCCTAATAGCAAATCTAAACCTTGCCCGGGGAAACTTGAGGCCATTTCCTCTTATCCTATCACTTGTTACTTGACAGAAGAGTCTGACCTCTACCTTTCAGGTAGTTGTAGAGACCAATAAGGTCTCCTCTCAAGCCTCCCTCTTCCAGGCTAAATAAACCCAGAGAAAAGGGGATTTATGAAGCTAAGCACATCTTTTCAGGATAGTGATTTTAGTCTCTTCACCACATTTTCTCCATCAACATATATATCTGTTACCCACATATCTAAGCTGAAATAAGGTCTCAGGTAGCATGTCCTGGATGACAGCAGGCTGACTCTTTAATAGTTTTAGCAGTTCATTAATGAAGGCTGTATAGTTTACTCAGCAGCACTGACCTCCCTAAAAACACTGTGAGTCTACATAAACTATGTCTCTACCTCTAACTTTCTGGCCTTCTTTTACCTCTCTTCCATTCTACATTAAATCTTGAAACTGTCATACTAAGAACCTTAATTTTCACCATGTCTCCTACTTGCCTCTAAAAAGTAAGAATGAGATGCAAATAACACTTTATCCTATAGTCTCCTCTGTGGTCACCCCTATGGATGAAAGACCACAGGCATAATCTTGGTCGTTGGCAAGGGCACAAATATGAGATGGTAGGTCAAGATAGTAATTTTCCCTCTTGTTCCACATGGAAGGGTGTTTGTGTGCATGGCTGGGGAAGGTTTTCCCTTGAGGAGGGCAGTTGAAAAGCCTTTCACAAAAGTTTTGGTTCCATTTCTGCTGTGGATATTGAAAACTTAGTATGACACATCACCAAAGAAAAAATTTAGAGACCATACCATGTGTCTGCGATATAGGATGTGTCAGACGTGGTCATGTTTTCGAGAGCTTTTTGTGTTACACTTTCACATAGCAAGTGAAATAATTAAATTGATGTGTAACCTGGTTTTGCAAAAGCTCTGAAACTCTATCTTCTATGCTGTAATATGTGTGTGGTTTGGCAAATGGTAAAGAGAATAGTTTTCACTTTCCATAAAGCCATGCAAAATCCACTTAAGTTTCTTAGGGCTTTGTACTATAATTAACCATTCTGAGAGTGCTATTGTCTGAGGACTATGCCTTTAAGCCCCTTCTTCTCCCTGTAGGAACTCACTCAGAACAGAGTGCAAATGGAGTTGTGATCATCACGCTGGATACTTACATGCTCCTTTTGCTATCGTTTTTCTGGTACCTTAATTTTATGAACAATGGGCTGCCTATTGCAGAAATGATCAGTATTGCACCTTAGATATTCTCCCCAAATTACAGCTGTGCTGCCTGGATCTAAGCTATAAATATCAAAGTATATTGGAGAAGGTTGCTTTAAAAAGAAAAAGGATAAATGGAGACTATTTTTAAATGCAGCCCTAGAATCAGGTGGCTTCATGCTGTTATGATAAGGAGCTGAGTGGCACTGACTGAGAAGGAGGTCGAAGCAGCAGCACAACCTCTCCCTGCAACCAGCCTGATAATCAGGAACCTCTGCTCTGATGGGTGGGAGGGGAACAAGGTGATGATTATTGTTTTACCTTAGGCTTCCTTTGGGGAATTAACTGAGCTTTTGAAATCAGTTCTCCAGAGTGTAATTTTCATGGCCTTCCCTTGTGGAGGCTTGTAACAGCCTTTTCACATGGCTCCTGCAAAGGCCAATAGCAAGAAAGAGGGTCAGAGCTGTTCAAACAGCTCTGAAAGGAGACCAGGTGACCCTAACAAAATCCACTGTTCCACAACTCATGGGTAACCCAGGATCAGTCTTGAGCAGAGCAGAGACTTGATCTTGTGAGAAGGCTTGATAGCACCCTTCCTAAGGTTACGTAAGCTAGACTGAAGGTGTGTTTTTCATCCTCTTTTCCCCATCACTACATGTAGTTGATGTGTGTCCCTGTGCAAATTGGTTTTGGCTTGTATTTAAACTATAGAAGATTCGGAACAACTGGCAGTTTAGGACAGTGCAAGGGATATTTCAGTATGGAACTCTGAGAAGATGTTCTATAACCTTCATTTTTGCTTGTCAATATGGAATTTACAACACATGGGGAAGAAGAAGAAAAAAATTATATTAAAAAAAAGCAATGGTGGGAGACTGTGAAGCAATATCTCTTTAGCAATATATCTTTTGTTCTTTTGCAAACTGAAAGACATTGCAAACAGTTAACTGTCCATGACTTATTGCACACTGTTTCCTTTACATGCTACCCACCAACTCCCTCTATACTAAGCCAGGTTCTCTGCCTTCCCCTTTGGTGAATCCCTACAGTATCTGGGTTAAAAACAGAGCAGTACAGTATGCACAAACTCAGAGTTGATCCACAGCTGTACTTTGACTTCTGAGGTATTCTCTATGCTCCCTCTTCCTCAGCTTTATGTATTAAAGCTTATTTTTAACGCTGTGATCCTAAGCTTCTTCACAGCCTCAACTAAGCCGTGTGATTCATGTTTCAAAGCCTAATATTTTAGCCTCAAAAGCAGGATGAAATACTGTCATTTGAGTTTTTTAATGACTATGGACTAGTACATGCTTTTTCAGCCTTTCCTCAAAGGCTCCAAATTAGAATAAAACTAATTTCCACAGCACATGTAAGCCAATAAAAAAAGTATAGCAAAAGGAGGATATGGAGCTGGAAGAGAATAGCATGGTACTGGGATTTGAGCTGAGTTTGTAGTGTATAATGATAAATTATGTACAAATATTATTACTATTATTATGTAGTAGAATTATTCTGTGCTAGCACTCTTTGCTGGTATGTTAGTCCTGAATGCAAAATTCTTCTGGTTTTCTTTCCCTTTGCAGTATGAATAATGGGACTTATTTTGTTCTAGTTCTGCCCCAGGGTTTCCCTTCTCTGACTGGCAGATGAATATATGGGTTTAGCCTTCCAGTCTGAGCCTGTGGAGCCACCCAGCTTCTCTGCTGTGATGCTTTCTGTAGCCTAATTCTCATGTGGAGCTGTGCAACAGAGAGGACAAGTGGTAATGGAAGCTTAGCTGGTAATCCAAAGCCCCTTGAAACCAAAGGGCACTCTCCCTTTGGCCTCAGTTTGCTGACAATGCGCTCCTAAATTCTGCTCTGGGAGGCAGATGAGAGGAAAAACTGTGAGAAACTTAGAGAGGGTGCAAGAAGGAGGTAAATTGGTCAGAGAAGCTGAAATGAAAGGAAAAAGCAAAGTGGGAGTGAGAGATAATATTTAGTAATAAGGGTCCTTGGAGAATAAACTGCAGTAAGCACTGAACAGCAAGAGAGAGGAGGTGATCTTGCAGTGAGAATCTGTGAAAGGAATGGAGATGGCTACAGTATCACCTCCATCAAGGAATGCAGATGAGACTTTTGCTGCACAAACCTGGAGGCAGGAAAATTAAAAGTATTCCAGACTTCCTGAGGTAAATTGGAGATTCAGTCTGAGACTTCTCTTCCTGTGGATTTCTCTTTCTGTTCCTTCTTTTTGGCACAAATAAGGAGTTGCCTAATTACCTACCTCAGCATGGGCAGAGTTCAAGAGAGAGGTCTTGTTGTTTCGTGTCTTATCTCCAAGAACCTGAATAATCAAATTTTTGATGATACAGCAGGAAAAGAACAAGAATCTACAGGGTTGTGTAGCTGTTTTTTCATGGATTGTCCCAAGGAAATAAATACCACAGCAAAAGATTGGCAAATAGCTGCCATAGTCATTTAGTAGCTTGACTCATCCTTTTCATAAACAACCCTATAAAAACAGAATATCTCTGCGCAGAAATGACATCTGAGCCACATATATAGTCAAAGACATTTGATTTGCAGAGGATATCCTTTGGGCATTGACAAACCCAGAACAAAAGGGCTGACCAGACTGTTGGGCTGTTCCTCGAGTTCTGCCAGTGCCATTCCTTTGATGCAACTGTGGTCTGCAGACCCACCACACCCCACTGGACATATTTGTGGGGTGGATGTAGGCAAGAAATGAGTTTTCCCAGGCTGAGTTGGTCATTGGTTCTCAGTGATCACCAATAAAATCATGAGCACTTTATACAAAGAGGCAATAAGGTCACAGTCACCTTTTTTGGCAGTATAGCATGCTGTTTTAACACCTAAATATTTTCCTTTGCCACGTTATAAAAAGATGGAAGTCACAGTTAATGAAGGATGAAAATATCTAGATTGATTTTTTTTTTTCAATTGCATGAAAATATAAGCATATCTTGGTTACAAGGAAAAAAATTTATGTGAATTATTTACTATGAGAAATACAAAGAGTAACAGTATAAAAATAATAAGTGCTATTCAAATGCAATAGAAGCCAGTAGAAGGTGGGTACTTGCATTTAAAAACTTATTGTATTCATGGCTTCATTTATTTTGGTAGTGCTAGAATGTAAAGAACAAAATAAATTAGAACCAAAAATGGAAAAGATGGGATTAATATACAGTAGGCTGTGAATGATTTGTTTCTCTTCCCACAATGCCCCTCTCCAGCTTATCTGAACATTTAGCTATGTTTATTTCCATAAAGAATGTATTTTATTATGAAGGAAGCTAGCATGTGCTTTTTAAAATAAAGCAAAAACTTTATTAAAATTCAAAAGAAAAGTAAACAGAGATGATTTGGGAGGCTTTATTCATTTATTTGGGCAAACACTGCTAAAAACATTTAGGTGCACTGCATGTTTAAAAAGTAATAAATAGCTATTGTGCTTACTTCATAAACTTGTCAGTGTGTCTTCATTTTATTTTCCTGAACAAACTGAATTTCTGTACTGCTCATCCCCAGCCAGTTAATAAATACATCACCCTAAAAAGTGCTGTGGTATTAAATTTACAGCAGATAAAATATGGATGAAGTTGCTGTGCTTCAGGTACGTCAACTGTGATTTAATATCTCTGACTACCCTTATGAGGAGTAAAAGATTACTCGGCTGCTCCAACAGCAAGATACTGACCTTTGCTCCCAAGTAACAGCCACTCAGCAAATAGTATCAAATGAAGAAGTAGAATAACATATAGATTTGCCATAAGAAAAAATTGATCTATACCCATATATCAAATCTGCTGATCAGAGCTCTGCAGACAAAGTACCTCATAATCTTTGGAATTGCAAAAACTTTTTGTGGAAGCTGTGGGGTTTATTTTAAAATAAAAGATTTTGGGGGGCAAAAGTGTTCTGTATCTGTACATGTGGTGTGTGGTGACAGTCACACATATGTCCACGAATACATACGCTACCTTGACACAGCTTCAAGTACAAAAACATCTATGGATCTATTAGATCACCAGCTAGTAATTTGGCAATCAGTCTTATTCTCATTTTCCATTTTTCTGTTAATTCTTTGAAAGAATGGAGAAACGTATAACATTGTCTCTGTAAATGAAGGTAAAATTCCTCTGGGAAATCTTGTAACATTCTGATTTAATTTGTATCTTTAAAAAAAATATATCTAAAGGTGATAAAAACCTCAGGAAGCAGTGTTTGTTAGCAAAGAAAATAAATTCTTGTGATTTACATTTTGCCTTCAAAAAAAGGCAGGTGAGTGAAAGGTTGCTGTTCTGCACTTCAAAGCAAAAACAAATGAAAAATTTTCAACAACAAAGCCAAAATATGAAACAGACAAATCACTCTGCTGAGTACTTTTTAACCTGCCATGGCACATGCTTACAAAGCAACTGCTGTATATATAATAAGGATTGAAAAGGTAATCTTTAAACATGGAAGCAAAATAAGAAACTTCCTTAATTAGTGCTGATTAGTCCTACTTAAGGAGGTAGAATTTGATTTAGAGTGGTAAAATCAGTAGATTTATATGAGTATTAGGCTTGCACTGCAAGATTTTCTCTGGCCATTAAAAATTATTAAAACAATTTCATTTTCTAACATCCATAATTTTAACATGATCCAATAATATTTATGCTTTATGGTCTGATGTTAGGTACATATTATAACTTGATATTGTAATTTCTGAATCCAATGTGTTTGTTTCCACACGAATAAAAACCTTGTTCAGCTCTCAGTTCTCTGCAAGCTATTGTTTTTAACAGGCAGGATTTTTTTCCTGAAGAGGTGATTTGATTAACATGTCCAAGAACAATAATAGGATATTTGCCTCAAGTGTCTGCTGTGGTTATATTATAAATTATAAACTATGATCCCTAAAGATTATTGTGTGCTTTTGTGAAAGTTGGATCTCTTTCCAACTGAGACTTAGAAAATAATGTGATTTAAAAACGTGGAAGTGGTGACATTTGTTTCAAGCTTTTGGTTGGGCTTTTCTTTTCAGTTAAAAAACACTTTTTCCTATAAAGATGCAGTGGCTTGGTTGAACAAGAATGTGCATCCTGCCCATCCTAGCCCAGATGTTATTCATTCAAACAGACGTCAGCCCATAAACCTTTCTAAACAAGTGCTTTCTCCACTCTGATTGCACAGGGGATTTGGTTGGGCAAGATGACATTTTCTTGAGTGACAGATGCTCATGCTGCAGCACTACTATGGCCACTCATAATGTCCTTGCAGAGCAGCTGCTCCTTTAGGATGTTACACATTTTTCTTTGTGCTTGTAATAATAAAGAAAAAAAAAATTGCCCTTTAAACTTGGAATGTTAAAAAAAAAACCACACAGGAATGAGAACCAAGACTTACTAGCAGGATTTAGAAAGTCTCAGGATCTGAAGATGTGTAGATACTGTGAACCTTCTAATGGCACATCACTTCAAATACCATAGAAGTATTTTATTGGACATTCCTGCCTTGCCTGAACTGGTAGCAGAAAGCAGGCACAGGAAGGATCACAGTAGATGGAGAGAGGACAAGAGGAAGAAGAAAGGATAACCATCAGATAATCTGAGGGGCTCAGTTTTTTGCAAAATAAGTGTGTCATTTCTGAAATTCACAGATGTTTCCTAAATATTACTTTTCTGTATTTTAACTTTAAACAAAGAAGAAGAGATGAGATTTTTTTCATATGCATTTTTATCATAATAGTAGAATAATAAGCAGCAACATCTGATGTCAATGCATATTATTCCGAACATTAGGAATTTTCTCTGAAAAGTCTATTGCAGAATGGATTTCAAATTAATTTCAGAATAGAGAACTTCAGAAAAGCTGTTAGCACCCTAAAACAGAGGTGAACAAGATCAACCAGCACTTCTCAGCATCTTATTTATGTATCTGACCAACAGAATAGTATTTCCCTGGTACAACCAATGCAGTGTCAGTGACATCATGTCGTAGCCCATTACAGCATTTCCAAGCTCAAATGGCTGTCATGGAATATGACACACCACAAATATTCATAGAATTCAGATGAATATTTTTCTCATTGCTACTTGAATGTCACTTCACATATTTAATACCCAGCCTCAATCCTAGCCTATAATCAGCAAAGACCCAGCCTGTGGTGCTCGTATGCTGATCACAAGTGCTGACATGAGTAGAGGGTGGCATTTCACCTTGAAATCCCATTTGAGAATATGAAAATAGGGGGCTTAGTGTTGAAAAATCTGTGCTATTTTGATGACACAAGACATTTTTTTGTTGGACTACCGTACTGAATTTGTCCCAGTCTAGTATGCAACTTCTCTCCAGGACATCCAGGTGATATGAAAACCATTCCGGTTCTCTAGGGATCCTATAGAAGAAAGTTAATACAGTGCAAAAGGAATTTAAAACCCCTTAAGCTAGCATAAATGTTTGCCTAGGCAGGCCGAATTTAAGAGATGTGACTTGCCATCTAGACTCTGCAGTTTATCGTGTCAAGTCAGACTCAAGAGCTGCTGGCCAGGAAGTGTAAGGTATTGTTTTGCTGGTGCCTGCGGCAAACTGGCCTTGTGGCTAACAAACAGGGTTCCATTTTCAAAACCATCAAGTGTGTGAATAAGCAGAGTTTTTTTGAGGGGAAAGTTGATCTAAAAGGCAAAATGAAAATCTGTAGCAAGGACATTACTCTCAGAGAATGACATTTAATCTCTCTTAATATTGCTAGAGAGTATTCCAGAGAATACTCTTTGAAAGGGATAGTCCAAATCTACTAGCTTTAATAGCATTCAATGGTTAAACAGATCAAGTTTAAATGTTTTTAAATCTGCATTTTTTTATTAGTTCTCTCCTGAAGTAATAGTGACTCTGATATTGAAAATATAGTATCAACACAGTTTTGTGGTTCTTCCCTCCAGACAGGAGGAAGAAGGTGAAGAGTTGAAGGCAAAAGAAAGAGCAGCTGGGCCTGGATTTTGTTTCTTTAACAATTACAAAAGAGAAATAGAGTAAACAGGGTGATCAGAAAAAACCTGGAAATCAGGGTCAAGGGCTTTTGGGTACATGGGAATATATTTAAGACCACATTTACAAGGAGATAGAAAGAATGGTGGATCATGGAGGCAAAAATAAATCAAAAAATTTTCAGGAGGTTCAAGGCCATCTGAGAGGACAGTAGTAATGAAAAGCATGATACTGATCAGAAAGGGCAAAAAGGGAGCATGAAAAACCTAAGCTTCTAGGAGGTAACATTGGGAGATGCACTACCAAACCTAATATGGATTGGTTCAACCAAGGGAAACTGAAAAAAACCCTTTTGGGAGGTTGTAAACAGGATCTAAGGACTCAGAGTTGCAGCAGGGGCTTTATTAGCAGAAAGTTTGCAGCATGCTTGCTAGCTCTGGGAGACCTGACCGCAGCACTGAGGACATGGAGACTTCTAATAAGCAGAGAGGGAGCCTGTGAGGAAAAGCTCCTGTTTCGCCTTGTTGCTCTTCGTAGCCTGAAGCCGGTTCCCTGCACAAGGACTTCACAAGGCAATGACCACAGAAGGCTGAAGACTTAACCCAGATTTTATTCAGTGAGGATTGTTTGATAGCACAGTCTCCCCTGTGACAGCGGCTGAGAACCAAGCTCTGCTCCTGCAGCCGTACACTGAAGGATTGATTCTGCAAGCTGCTGAGCACACCTGGGAACCCTTCATCCCACCTGAGTTCAGTGGGGCCTGTGAGCACTCAAATCCTTGCAAAAGTGATTGGCAGATGCTGAATGGCATCCTTAGAGAATAAATGTTGCTGGATGTTCCTTCACCTCCTTATTAGTAGCAAATTATACCTGCAGCTGTCCAAGATTTTCTTACTCTGGCCTGTCCCATTCTTAATCAATTGCTGATACGTGTGTGTGCAAGAGGTGAAAAAACATATTTGTTCCTTTCTTTTTGAATAATGGAGCTAAGAGACAAAATTAAAAGGTGGGGGGAGGGGAAGTGTAGATGAGGGATTCACAAAGATTCTTGCAAATAAAATCCATTGATTTACATGGCTTTTTGCTAATTCACAAATATCTAGTTAGATCTACAGTAAGAATTTATTCACAGAAATGTTCACACAAAAGCAAAGCAAATCCTACCGTGAATAAATATTCACGGGAGTATTTGCACTGGGAGAGGTCCCATGGCTATTCAAAAAGCCCTTTTTTTTTTTTTTTTTTGGTATGCACTCTGTCTGGAAAGATTAGAATTAAGTACATTCAAGAAATATATGACCATTCCACCTTATGACTTGTTTGCCTTCAGTCATGAGGCTCAAAAATAATGGTCCAGAAAAACAGAGCACAAGTAGCTTACCTGCCTACATGGAGTAAAAGAGACTTAAATCTGAGGGATTATCCATTAGCTGTCCCAATGCAAGCTTTCCCTGGCCTTGGAGGGGGAGATGGGCATTTAGGAAGCCACTATTTACCTGATGCTGGACTCCATAGGCCCCTTAAATCATTTGGGACAGTTATGCTTACAGGGACCAGAACAGACACCTTCCACACCATGCCGCGGCTGCATTAGCAGTCACAGAGCCTCCACTTTTTTTCCCTGATCTGGCAAAATCAAAGATTTTCACCTGCACAGTGACGGGTCTCCAACAGTGCCATTATCGGGCTTACTTGTAATTTAAGGATGATGGGCTTCAAAACCTTTTGAGTGGAAGAGACAAGTGATCCACCAACATCCTTCCACAAGAGCTCAGCTCTGGGGCTCTCTAATTGAAAAATAAGTTGTGCATAGCCATTGGAGGCACCTCAGAGTTACCTGACACCCCTTGGCACACAGCTGTTCCCTAAGCATTGCTGGGCTCTGCTTGGCACCTTAAATACAGCCCACCATTGATTTCATCCTCTGATGGAAACTGCAGTGTCTGAAAAGATGATTTCCCATCACTGAGCTCAGTGTCCCATGGGACACTGAGCTGGTGTCCCATTCAGGCACACCAGCTACAGGCAGTGAGATCCCAATGTCCTCCTGATACCATTTGCCCTGGTAGTAGTTCAACCTTTCTGCAGTAAGGACCCTAACTCCCTTGTTACCCATAGAAGGGGAGACACACAGTGCCTGTGCATGCATTCAAGTGTAACAGTTGTGGTTTGGGACTGTGGCTCCAGGAGAAAAAAAATTCCTTTTTCACCCTGACAAATTCACAAATTCACCTTGCTCTTATGCACAAAGTAGCATTTCACATATTAGTGAAAAGGCCCAATTAGATTTTTAGATTGATTCCTAAAATGTAACTTTATAGAGAATTGAGAAAATTTGGTGGTGAAATATTTAAAACAAACAAACAAAACAAATAACCGAGATGAGAAACCTTGCCAGTGTTGACCATATGCCTGAAAAGCTAGCAGAACCCAATCTACAGTGTGATACATCCTTTCATTGTATAGTTTCAGTGAAAACAACAAAACTGAGAACCAGTGCTTCGTTGATTTTGTTAATACTTTTATTTAATTATTTTCCTTCCAGTTTTTCACCCTTGATGCATCTCCTAAGACTGTGAACAGGATACATAGTGCTTCATATTCCAAGTGCTGAGACCTATCTATCAAAAGCTGACTGGAGTGGGTGGTGAAATACAGTAGGAGGTGGCTAGCTACACAGTTGTACTATTAAATTACTGTCTGTCCAAGGAGAGTAATCTCTTGTTTCAGCAGCAGGTACTACTACCAGAGACTGTAAAAACCACAAGCACTCTGAAATAGGCTGTCATATGGAGCACCATAAATTACATCAGTCAAATATTCCATCATTCATTCACTCCACAGTCTTACAGTGGGATGAATAGTCTGCTCAGAAGAGAAAAACAACCACCAACTTTCTGGGGGGTTTTCTGTTTATTTTCTGAGAGAGCTTCAGGGGTCACCTTCCTATGGGAAGTTTTAATTAACCATAAAATATAATTTTCCATGTGCATAGCTGCAGGTTTCAGGGACCACATGGGCTGTTCCCCAAAATTCAGCAAAGGTGAGGGATTTTTTTTTTTTCCAAACTGCAGCTATTGTTATCCAACCTATTATTAAGAATTTAAGAAGTGCAGCATCAATGACTTTCTTTTCATCTTTGTGGAACTAAACATTTGACAGTAAGTTAAAATCCTAAATAAAATATGAAAGCTGCCAGCATATGCCAAAAGTCTCTCAGAGAGCATATATGAAAAGTTGCTCCTAAGATGCAAATGTCACTAATACCATATGAAAATTGCAAAAAGGTATATGAAAGTCACTAATGTGACATGAAAGAACAAAAGTCTTCAAATCGTGTGAAAGTTGCTGTTCTGATATGTTACCCTTACTGTTCTAGTTACTTTCTATCCTCTTATTAGTAACTTCCATTTCAAACTAATCTTCGATAAAAGTCTTATTATATTAACAGTTTTCCTTAAGTATCAGAAAATTATATTTCCAGTTGCACTGAGTGAAGTATGACCTCATTAGCAGACTTGTATTGTTGAGTGGCTTTTTGACTCCCTTTCCTTTGAAAAATACATGCATTCTTGCAGCCACACTCTCTGCTGGCTTTGTCATTATAAAGATATACACTGACTATGCTTCCCACAAAGGTTTAGGAGCTGGCTCAAAGTAGGTTTTTGGAATGGAGATTTCCATCATCTATGAGATCTCAGTCCACATTGCTAGCTACAGAGCTGTTTAAAAATATCAATACCATGACTAGGAGGAGCCTTGGTTTTTAGGAAACCCTATCCAAATGAAAGACTGGACCCACAGTAAGATGCCATATGTGTTTGAGTTCTCTTTTCAGTGGAGAGCTTTGGTTCAGGGTTTAAATCCATGTTTGAGTAGAGAGGGTGCATTTTTACTAATCCTGTGCAGACAATATTCAGTAAATCCCTACTTCTGCAGTCAGAGATGAGTGTCCTTGTGGACCCCTTGAATGACAGTGAGACCTCATGAATGTATAAGAGCGGGGTAGCATGAAGCTGAGTTCAGGGTTATTAGTACTTCAGAGATATTTCTCTATAGACCAGAGGCCATGAAAGTGTCAAAGCTGAAACAATCTAGAACATGGACATAATACACTTTGGGTTTTATGGATCCACTGGTTTTGAATATATTTTTATCAACCATGAGGCTTATTTCTTCTTTCTTTTCAAAATCTTCAGTGAAGGTGATGAAATGCATTGCATTGCTCATTCAAGATGCTGAAGTCCTGTATTTCTCCCATGTAACTCATGCAAGCAAAACACCAGGTCAAGCATGCTATGAGAAGGTCAGGATGCTAATAGGAGATGAAAACATGAGTAGATGACAAACATTTGTAGTGCAGATTTCCTCACTCCATATGTAGGCCAGACCTGACCTCTGCAAACTGTGAAGGGGGTGGCTGCATTCCCGCACAGTGCAGTACTCTGTATAGTGAGCTTGAAAAAAAAGGTAACTTTCCACAAGTGAAACAGCCTTTTGAATACTGTGTGTCAAAGCTGTGTCCCAAGATGCAGCAAAACATGTCACTGAGTGACATTAAACAGGGCATCCTATTAACAGTTTTCGCTTATATTTGCTTTTGATAGTGGGAAACTGCAATTAAACCCTATAAATATACTAGTTACATATCAGGTGACTGTTCCTAAGCAAGCACTTATAATTTTCCCCCACCAGACCCTTCTCCTTCAATTACTGGTCAGAAGATAATGCAATTTGTACATTAATAACAGTTTGAATGTACTGCTGGGATGGGTTGACCTTGGCCAGATGCCAGGTGCACACCAAAGCTGCTGTATTACTCTCCTTCTCACCTGGGCAGGGGAGAGAAAATACTGCAAAAGGCTCATGTGGTGACATAAGTGAGGAAGAGATCACTCACCATATACCATGAAGGGCAAAATGGACTCAATTGGGAGGAATTAGTTTAATTTATTACCTACCAAATCAGAATAGAATAAGAAGAAATAAACCCAAACCTTAAAAACACCTTCCCCTCACCCCTCCCTTCCTCTCAGGCTCACCGTTAGTCCCCATTTTCTCTATCTCTTTGCCCAGTGGCAAAGGGAATGTGGGGCTGCAGTCAGTCCATGGGCTGCAGGGGCACAGCTGCCCCACCATGATCTTCACCATGGGCTGTAGGGGGATCTCTGTACCTCCTACCCCTCTTTCTTCACAGACCTTGGTGTCTGCAGGGTTGCTTCTCTCATATATATTCATTCCGCCCTTCTCTGAATGCTGTTGCACAGTGACTTTCCCCTCCCCTTAAATCTGTTATATTGCAGAGGTGTGACCGCCGTCACTGATGGGCTTGGCCTTGGCCAGTGGCAGGCTGGTCTTGGAGCCAGTTGGCATTTGCTCCATCGGATACAGGGGAACCTTCTGGCAGCTTCTCACAGAAGCCCTGTAGCTACCCCTGTAGTCCTGCCACTACTGAAACCTGTCCATGCAAACCTGATACAACTGCTAAAAGATTAAAAGATGAAGTTATTATTATGCTGTGTATTTTAAAAAAGAAAGAAAAGAAAAAAAAAAAAGGAAAAAAAAACCAACTTTGAAGCTAATAATCAAAAGATTAGAAAAAGGATATCTTTTAATTAATTTCAAACCCTGGATTGAGTATTAAATAGAAACATGAAAGAAAGATTTCCAATTGGAAGGGCTGGTAACTGAAGAGTCTTCATTCTCTTGAGGATTACCATTTAATTTTAAACATTGATTTAAAATAAATGATGGTGCAGTCCCCAAGGAAAAATATATTTCAGTTGTAAACATAAGAGTGATGTATAATAAATGAAATATATAACATTCTCCTTAAGGAGATTTTTACTTTATTGTGCAGTCATGCTATGGGAATAATTGATACCCTTTAACTTGAGTCTTAGACAAAAGCTATCAGGTATCTTTCTGTAATCAGCTTTTCCATTATTTATTTGCCTGTATTTACATTTTTGAAAATTTATCTGTGATGTCAGTTCTTCTGTCATCAACACCTGTGAGGGCACATGGTGGATGGGGAAGGTTTATTCTAGATTATAATCTGAATGACAGGAATCTCATTAACAGTCCTGACCAAGTATCTCACCTTATAGAAAGATTCCCAATTCCTCATCTCACAGTCACTTTTCTCACTAATCTCTTCACAGCCCATGCAGCCTTTCTCATTCGTGACTGTATTTGTCAGCTCCTCACTCAGTTGCAGACCTCCCATTTTCCAATTTCTCATTCCTAAGTATTAAGATATATTGTACCTGAGTTCTAGGAGAAGCAGCTTTTCTGCTTCATTTGTTTTGTGTCCTGTCAGCATCTAGGTGAACACAATAATTAATTATGAATAGTTGCTTCAGTACTTTTTCTAGGGATTCTGCTTTTTATAGGTGTTCCCATAACTTTTTTTTTTTTTAAAAAAAAAAGATGACTGCAAATTTTATTGGGCAGAAAGTCAGTTTAAGTAATTTTATTTTTAGGGGAAAAATATGGCTTATTGACTCAGCTCTTGAGATCTGTTTCTAAGGTTTCAGGGGTTACGTTAATCCAGCTAAAAGACAAAGACATGCTCAGTATTTAGCTGTCCAGCCAAAACTTCATCTTCTGATCTTCTAAATCTCACATTTCCTGAGACTTTCTTGGCTCCAAGAGTGAAAAGAGAAGCACTTCCCAAGGTGAATGAGGCACAGCTCAGGAGGCACCATGAAAACCAGAATAGCTACTTAATGGGGCCTGATGGTTCCCACGTTCTGTATGAGACCGAGCTAGAAAAGTGTGAATGCACATTCAGCTGGATGGTGTCTTCCAGCAATTCTTGTTTTCTTTTGTAAAAATTCAGTATTTGCCGCTTTCAGAAGACAACTACTATTTTTTTTTCTTATTGTTTGGATGATACTGCATCTTGTTGCCCTTATAGACTGCATTTGGATCAAAAGTGCTTTGTAAATACAGTTTATTTGACACAGTGCAATGGAAAGTAAGTGAAGAGATAGAACTTGAAGAGTATTTCCTAAATAGTTACACTATTAATAAAATAGTTATAGCTTGGACATATTATTCAATGATTAGTCATGTCTCACTATGAAAATTCTTTTTGCAAGTGAAGCCACATATGGAGAATTGCTTTGAGTTCGTTCTATACATTGGGCTTTTGATTACTTGGCACTTTTGGTTATATGGAGTTCTCAGTCAAGCTAACAATGTGGGCAAAAAGGAAACTTCCTACTCTACTCTCAACACTTAGACCACTAGACAACAGTATTTTTCATCATAAAATGCATTTCTGTGTGAAATATTGAGGCCATTGGAGCAATAGTATTTTCACTGAATTTGTGGCTGAAAGTAGAAGTCCAAGGAATGCAGGTTACAGACCCTTAATATTTCCCTTTCAGAAGACTGTAGCACTCATGGAAGTAAAATGTTGCTTTTGAGGAAATTTTTACTAACCTGCT
>JAWWEE010000001.1:90265407-90273435 GCA_035221455.1 Xenops minutus
ACAGCACTGTGGTGACTTTGGTGCTTATCCTCTCATTTCATGCAAGCTACCGAATAACCACGGTGGTGCAGCTTTAAATTACTTTCAGTAATGGGCCAAAAATGAACTGCTAATTCAACTCCTTCTAATCGTGGGCAGGGGAAGGTCATGCAGATATGTGGATACTTTGGGTGCAGAATTATATCCTTCAGGTTCCTGGTCGACTATAACTCAAATACCTTGTACTCAGAAGCGTGTTCAGTCTTAGCATGGCATTCCATTTGAGTTAAAATCTGGCTTTTTCAGGGCACAGAGTCCCCAGATGAAACCTCAAGACCTCATCTGACAACATCCTCAAGACATCTCAAAATCTGAGTAATAATCTGAGCCAGAAATGAAACAGAAGCAGAGTCAGTCCCCTGCAGGTAAAAAGCTCCTCAACACCTTATTAGCCAGGTCCCAATCAAATTTGGCTCACTTTGAACATTTTTTGCCAATCTCTTGTGCTTGAGCAGAATTGTTTTGCCCCAAAGGCAAAGAGAGAGAGAAGAGAAAAGAAGAGCTTTCACCTATTTGTTCTTCATTTGTGGTAATAATTCATATTTCTTAAAGCATGTATTGCTAAGAGAAAGTGACCATTTTCAGTAGTCACAAAATGATGCTTTCACTCTTCCTTACATGATTTTTCAGGAAGGAAATTTTTTCAGCTATAAATAAGGAGAACCTATTCAAAACATTTTTATTTATTAATAGTTAGATTCTTTCTCAAAAAAAAAAAAATATACACACTCCATAACACCTTGATTTCAGTAATACTTCATATTTGCTTGCATAAATAAACCTGATGTTTTACTACAAGACAGGCAGCTATTTTAAAGATGGCAAAATGTCAGCTCTTGGATGGTTGGTTTCATTTAACAGGACTCCACATGAATTTATGAACTGTTCCATAACATCTTCTGCCTGCACCAAATGGCAGACTTTGGGCAGAAACCCAATGTATGTTTAGCTAATGTATAACAGAGTATTTACATGGTCAGTGGACCCTATTAGGTATTAAGAATGGTCTCTTTCTAAATTTACTGTTAATTCCCTTCTGCAACAACCTAAATAAAGTGCTGGCTTCTCAGAGAAAGCTAAGAAAATGTGTACATCTATGCAGGCATGTATTGGGTCTTTCATTTTAAAATGTCTTTAACAAAACTTCTGACAGTTATCTTATTTTCTTTTGCTGCAAGGGTGAGAATGTAGTTTAAGATATTGTTTCCTGACTTTAAAAGTGCCTTGTGGTTTTAAGGATATTTCAGCAGCTAAGGAAATTCTACTGCAGACACAATGTACCAGTTCATTTCTTAAGCAATAAATAGCAAGCAGGGTGGTGCTGAATAAGCATGCTTATATGGAATTTCTCTTTGAAAAGCTCACTAGTTAGGCCCTATAACACTTCAGTTGATATTTCTACAGTGCAAACACGATAGTGGAAATTAAGTTGCCCCAGCAAATTCAGTTTAGGAGAAATTTGTTATGAATAAAATGCTGCTGCTGGCCTTAGAACATTGAATTTATCCACCAAATAATATCTTAGAAATACCACTTCAGAAGAAATCAGCTCTAAATAATTGATAAATTTGGTTTGTTTAGAAACCTTTTGACCCCTGTAATAGAAAGTAAAAACACATTTCAGTTATTAAAGTCACATATATTCCCTCTGGTAGGGGAAGCTTTTAATTTTAAGCTGGTCTCTGTTGGGGCCATTTGATAAAGCTTGGAAAAACCTTTTCAACTGCTGCTGGTGGATTTGGGTCAGCTTCCCTTGGGAAAATGGCAAAAGATAAATTTGTAGCTTTTCATACCGTATAAGAAAACTTCAGAGATTTTAAACATCAAGAACTATTGGAACTGAAAGACAGAGTTTCTCTTTTGTTTCTCCCCCTCCTCCTCCTGCTCCTTCTTCTCTTTTATTTCCAAAAAGAACTTTAAATTCTCTTGTTGTTTTAATTTTTCTTTTTTTTTTTTTTTTTACTATGGAGGTTAGAAAGTTTTGACCTCTCTAAATACACTACCAATGGTCCTTATTAATGTAAGATTTATTTTGAGATAGAAACATCATTATGCAGTTTTTGTTTTTAAATGAAGCCATTTCATTCTATTGCTTTTAAAGCCAAAAGCAAAATAAAAAACCCTCTATCACTCTTTTTTTTTTTTAATGTATTTCTTAAACTTTGCTTCAGTCACTGTTACCAGTTCTTTATGTCCACAAAAATATGCCAGTCTCATTTCCCCAGGACAGTAATCACAGCTTATGAATGAGGGTACTGATTCTTCTGGGACTGCCAAAATGTACCTGACCTCACCACACTGCTGTTTCACAAGAGGGAAATGAATGGGGGTGAGAGAGAAGAAACATATTCAATGCTTACAAAAACAAAAAGATTGAATAGCACCCCATAGTCAAATATATAAGTAGCCACTTGTGCATAAAGCAAATAATCACAGTCAACAAGGCAGATCATGCTGCTCTCTGAACCTCAGACCTGCAGGTTTTTGCAGTGGTGGGTGCTGTTCCATGTCTCTACAGAAGTTACCTCCGAGAAATAATACTCTCAGTCTTTGTGGTGCATATCCATTCCTATACATTCATCTGAGACTACCAGATTCACTTTACATAAACTACTGAATGGCCATCATGCAACAGAAACAACCTCCTTTCACCATTAGCCTGGGCTGAATGAGAACAAGAAGTAATAAAAATCTATGTGTTTTCTTACAGGCTCTAAAACGATTCAACCTCTCTTCCCTCTTTTCATTAAACCAAAGTAAAATTCCCTGGGATATATTTGTGAGTACAGTGAGACAGTGGGGTGGTAGATGGCTCTAGCAAGCACAGTTTCTGCTCCTGAATGTCATGGTGAAACACATATTGACACTTTCGAAACTAAAGAGCAGCTGAATTTTTTGACAGCTGGAGAAGTCCCTAACAATCTCTCTTACACACAACTTTTGAAGAGGACTCAACAACAAACTGGTGGAAGAAAAGCTTTCATCCTAGACAACTAAGCCTTTCTTGAGCAGGCAGTTCTTTCTTTTTGTAGTTTCACGCTTGGTTGCTATTCCCAGTGTAAGACACTTTGTTGCATAGATGCAATGGTAAATTATTAAAAGGGTGTTACCAGGTATTCATTCATGCCCTCACAAATTATGTGTTTGTGTACCTCTCCCTGTTCTTGGCAGGTGCAGTTCCTCCGTGAGTACTTTAGCAATTTAAACACCTGCATTATTTCATTACGTTAGAACTGTTCTTCAAACAGTTGCACCTACAACCCATTAGCACCTTCAGAGGGAGGCCAAACCTTGATAATTTATGTTTTGGAGGGATTGTCACCTTGGACAAGAAAACAACATGTAGAAAGCTAGACTGTGTTTTTACAGCCATACTATTTCAGCTTTCCAAATAAACACACATAGCACACATCTTCATGATCACTTGGTCCACTTGAATGAGAGAACTGGGCGACTTTGTGTTTACTGTGCACCCAGTGTTCACACAGGAAATAGCTGAGGAACTGCCAGTGTTTAATATGTTGACAGGCTAGACTATTTCATGGTGTTCTCCCTGTGCAGGAATGTCTTGGAAGGATGTGACATTTTGAATTTGAAATTTACTTTTTTTTCAGTTTTTATTTTGTCACTTATTCCTGTTTATACTCTTTACCTGATGTCTCATGTTCTGTTTGCACCAAATCAGTGTAAACTGTTCATCATTTATCTGACACAGTTTCACAAATCAACACACTCTCTAACACAAAGGTTAGTTTTCATTGTAGAAGTGTACTATTCAACACCATCTAATAGTATACACTGTCCTGCAGTTTTCATCTGGTTGCATTTGATCTATAAATATTGATGACCACCATAGTCTGTCTTTTCTTTGGCTATCACTGATGCTACAGGCAGTTCATGTAGTATTTCTGCTTCTGCTCTTCTATTGTTCCTTGGACTTTCTCTTTTCTTCATCTGAACTTTTTTCTGTTTTTAGTTCTTCCCCCATTCTTCTTTTCTCTCTTCCACCCACCTAATCATAACCTCCAGCTCACAGACAGCTGCTGGAGCATCCTATTCCAATACCTTTCTCATACTTCAGCAAGCTAACTCTTCCCACCTACTGCATCACACAAACTACTGGTGGCTAATTCCTCACCCCTAACGAATGCTAGCAGTATCTTCCCACACATGTGCCCCAGCGCATATTCACCTGCTAGAAGCCTCTTGCTTTCCATCATCTGACACACTGAAATATAGTCTCTTTCTGGCCAAAACAACTGAATCTTTACACCAGTTATAGAAGAGGAAGCCAGCATATGCAAAGCACGATTGTTACAGTTACATTACAGTCACCACAAGTGATTAGATAGAATAAAAATCACCACGTAAGCAAGAATACTGAAATATTTTTAGGTCTATGTAGAATTTAAAACATGAATACAAACTTCTGCAAAGTGCCCTATAGCAAAATGTCTCAAGTCACAAAGCAGTGGAAATGGGGGGAACGAATCTTATAATTATTTCTGTCAACAAGCAGTTCTTGCAGAATGCATATAGGAGAAAAAACAATCTACTTCAAATACATAGTGTCTGACCATAATAAAATTTAAAACCATTTTACAGAATCATTTTTTTAAAGAAAAAAAACCCTGGAAAGGAAGTGACATTGTTAAGAATAGAAAGCTTTTAGTATATTTACATATTTAACATGCTTCATAGTTTCTTCGGCAAGACAAATTTTCCTGAGCACCTGTCTATTGAGTAGAAAAAGAAGAAAACCACAGTAAATTGATAAATCCAGAAGATTACTGACCATTTTCAAGACAAATTAATTGCAAATGAAAAACACAAAACAGATCTACATTTTCAATGAAAGAATGGGGTAAGTCAAGCTAAATGACCACCAGAAGAAGCAAAATTATCCACAAAATAAAAATACCATAACACCATAGTAACAAAATAAGCACTTTGACACTGTGTGAAGAACACCACTGTGTTACTGTAGCTTAAAGCAAGAAATCAGGAACAGTAGCAATATCCCTCATGGTTCTCTACGTAATTAGAAAACAGAATCCAAGATATTAAAAATAAAACATTCAACAACAAAATCAGCAGTAAATACTGTAAAGCAAATGCAAACAAAGCACTGAAACCTCATGAGATCCATGATCGTGTCAGCCTAATGTTGGAAAAGATTTATTTGAATCAAATTGGAAGGATTACCTCTTGTAATGATTATTTCTTGAGTATTTTTTAAATTGAGCTGTTGAACAGCCCATTGATGCAACAATGTAATGACACACTGAAAATCATAGTTTGCTCATCACAGGATTCCAGATGAGTTAATAGCAGATAATTGCACATATTTTGCTAGCTCGTCATTTCAACAGTTCTCTTTGATATTTCAATTTAAGTGCACCTTGTAAACGCTGGCTATGTACAGCCAAGTGTGCTGGGAAAAGAGTTTTTCCAAAGAGAAATTAACTTAAAACAACCAGCTTAAAAACAAGCTAAAACCCAACAATCCAACCAAAAACATACATTTTCTAGGTAAGAACATTTTGATCAGAAAGACACAAAATTTTATGTGAAAACAAGTTCTCTGAATAAAAGGTATTTAAACCTAAGTTAGTTTCAAAAGTAAATACACATAATCTGGAAGCAAGCAAACATGGGGACAAAAACACCATAAGTTACCTGCATTAGCAGCAGAACTTTACTGCCAGGAGTTACATCACCAGCACCAAGATCATATGCCATCACTGCCTTGTGGTTTGTGATACTGCTAAAACTTAAGCTTTTAAAGAACACTCAGGTGGACACTACTACTCTGCTTTTAAGGTCACAGAGATGCAGCCTCCTACACCTCACTAATTTTGGCTCCTGAATAAAAGGGAGAAGACAATTTTCAGGCATAATTAAACATCTAAAACAAGCTTACTTTCAGTCAAGTAAATCTGACACAAACTCACCAGCAATGACGTAAAACAGAAGTAACACGCAGGTACAGGGGCACATGGTACATCATAATGCAAATCTGCTTTGACAACTGCATGTGCCAAAGAAAAACAAATTGTTTGGGAAATGAAAGAGACCAGAGGGTTTGAACAGCAGTTACTGATGGTTGTCCTAAATTCCACCTAAGACATTTCTATTCATATGTGTGTTATAAGTAAGTGTCACAAGTTGGTAATGTCTTCATTTCAGCCGTTTTCATTACCTGCAATTCATTTCCAAAAGAGTGGTGATACAGATCTCATGGTATCCACTGCAATTAGTAAAATTGATTTCTGCCCTCTTTGTATCCACAGAGAGGCTGAGCGAGCTTCTGATCAGCATTGCTTCTGAGACTCTGCCTTGGTGCCAGTGTCTCCAGCTTTGTGCCTTTTTAATTGGCAGTAAGCGGTGGGATAATCATCAGAGCTGCAGTTTATCTGTTTAACGCAGTGCTGACACACACTGTTGAGTGTCTGTATGGCTGGGGCTCTGGGGCTTTAAAGAACATTCTTAGCCCCTTCCCTGCTGGAAGCAAATAGCAAGTTGGAGGAGGCATGTTCCTATAAGGCTTGATGCAGTGTTCAGTGCCTCCCCATGCCACAGAAGAACATCTTAACTGGAACTCTGAAGTGCATTTAGACATTAGAAATTTGTTCACATTTCTATTCTACCAGTAACCTCACTAGAAAGCTAGCACAATAAAGGACTGAAGAAACTAGTCAGTTTTTCCAAATGCAGGTATTAGGGATCTTTATATCACACCAGTAGAGATTTCTACATTAGGTTAAAAATATTTTGAGGTTTGTGCATGAGTCTTTAAACCACTACTACTCTGGAGCGAGCTAAGGTGAAGCTAGCAAGAACCACATCAACTTTACCTATCAGCTACCAAGTTCCTGAGAGCATATTTAACTTCAGAAACCCCTGGGAGAGTTCAAAAAAATCTCAGAATTAAATATCATGAGCAATTCTGAAAGCAAAATGTTACTTATATCTGAAATGCTATAGAACTAAATCACTCAATGCCTCTAAACTAGAAATTTATTTTTCACCCAACTCTAGCTCTGAAAAGTTGAGATTGAAGCTGAATAGGGACCTCTTGATACGTGTGTGTGTGTGCGCTTGTGTGTGGAGCTGAAAGTTCCCGCCAAAATCTGATGATTGTGAGCCCTGAATAGGATTAATACCTGAGCACAGTGATCAATATATGTCTATGCTAAATGCAAATTCTAGGTTTTTGTTCCAGGGCACAGAATATTCTTCTGTAAAGTCTTGAGCAGGATCTCTCTGCACAAGAAGCAAAAAATTAGGAGCATGCAACACCTTCAGTAACTGAATTCACAACTTACTCTAATGAGATGGATGGTGTGGCTGCCATGGGTTCTAGGTAGTTCTTGCAAATGCTCAAATCTTGTAATTTTTTAACAAAGGAATGACATTCATGACCTAAGATTGACTTTAATGGATAGCACACATTATTTCTGAGTATAAGAATGTATGAAACTCCAGGTTCACTAACTGCTAGGTGAAAATAATTACTTGGACTGTAAAATGAAGCATGTAAGACTAAAATATCAGCCTTTTAATTGCACATGCTAACCTTCCCCTACCCTCTGAATGCCTCCACCCTGAATACTGATTTAGACAGAATCAATTGGAAAATGTAGCATGATCATATGTAACACAGTATTGCACCAGAATACATTCATGTAAAAGAGGTTAAATTAGGGTTCAGAGGCATTTCTTAGCTCTCGAGTACTGCAGCCACAGGAAAGTTAATTTAAAGGTAATTCTGCTGTGAAATATTTTAATGTTTCTTCTTATTTCTGGCATCAGATGTTACACACAAATCTTGAACCTTCTGCATTGTAGTGCAGGACATTATATCTAGAATTATCGAGAACTTTAACTGTACAGATGCATGTTATCTGAGTGTGGTGGTTTAGTTTTCTTGGTTTTGGTTTAGGCCTTCCTTGGTAACAATGTCATAACCAAGGAAGTATTCCACAC
>JAWWEE010000001.1:90273535-90292798 GCA_035221455.1 Xenops minutus
GGCCAGCAGTTGGGCTTGGCAGGGTGCCAACTCAAACCTCCACACTGAGGAAAGATGCTTTTGTGTGTGTTTGTATGTGTATGAATAATGAAACATTTTGAGACTAGAGTGCCAAGAAGCCTAGTCTGGATTACCTTAAACTAAAGATTTTATGGAGTGGTTTGGAATGGAAATTGCTCACTTGGGAACTTTTTATAATCTAAGACCACAGACTTATCCTCTTCTTCACCTATCTTTCCATTTTCTTGCCTTCAGCTGTACCAGTCTGTGTCTCTTGGTGTTGGTGGTGTCCGTGTGAGCTTGGCCTGCAGCCTGAAGCCTAGCAGTGTTTTCCCAAGAGATAAAAATAAGAGAAGGGTAATAGCAATTTTTGTCACTTTGCATCCTAAATGGAATTTTATGGGACAAAGAGAAGACACTTCTGTGGCCTGAGGGGATTTCCTCTGCTGAATATCAAACACCTTCTACAAACAACAGAAATGTGAGAGATTCTCAAAATAAAAGGTCACAGGGATTTTCTATAATAGAAAGGCTTTAACAACAGGGTGCTGTTACCAGCTGCCCCTCCAACAAGTCAGGGAAAATCTTGGTGAAGGGCTTCCTCAGTATGTTTTTCTGCAATTCCAGATAGCTACTAATTTGAGGGATAGTCACTGGAACTCTCAGTGTTTGGGTCAGGGAACATGGTGTACATTTAGTAGCAGACCAGAAAGCAGGGAAGGGAAATAAAAAGGAATCACCCTAAAAGGGCAGATGACCATCGTACATGAGGCAGAGTAAGCATTCCCAGGCTTACTCTGCACAGGTAACATCCAGGTGTCAGACAGAGGGACAGCATTTGTTTGAGTGCTGGGAAGAGCCCAAGTTCATTATGAGAAGGGCAGGGGAGGAACATATCTGGCTAATTATTGCTGACTGCCTGAGGCAATGAGTGGCTTGGCAGCTGCAGAGAGAAAGCAACTCTTCCTCTGCTCTCCCACTACTTGAAAACACAGCATAAATGATGACCAATTCGTGATCAAATTTAGCTTAAAACGCAATGAAGGATGAGTAAGATGGGGCAAGAGGCACTGTGATTATCCTCACTCCTCATTAGTTATCCAGAGAAGAGCTACTTCTTTCTGCAGGTGGAAAGAAGCAAGACCCACAGCTCAACCAGACTACCACGCACTCCAGAACTCTGTATTCTTGAGGGGTTACTAGCACACATGGATGTTGAGTAATATCAAGTCATTTCAGAATGTGAAGAACACAGTAAGAGTAGGTTGCCTCCTGTCGTTTCTCCACTAACACTGCCTTCTTCTAGCTGTCATCATCCACATCTGGACATCACCATTGTCTCTCCCCACTCACTCCTCTCCCTGGAATTTACAAGCTCCATTCATTTGCTCTCCTTTATTTCTTTTTTCTTCTGAGTACAGAAAGGCATAGGAAGAGGCACAGCACTTGAACCCCACCCATTTTCAGAATAAAGAATCTGACTTTCAGACCTGAAGAAATGGGAGCAGGGGTGGGGGGTAGGGGAGAGGGGTTGCAACACATTTATCTGTTCTCAGGACATATCACGAACACAGCGAGAGGCCTGTTGGCTAGGTCAGTCATATGAAACGACAAGGATAACTAATAGGGACTTTGAAAATTCACTAGTATGAAAGTAACATTGCCTTTATATGCGTTCTTCTGAAGATAAAAAAAAAGAAGCAATATTGTTGGGATGCCTAGGATTTCAAATTGTTACTTCATATTAACATAAAACACATCTTAAAGCACATATTATGGGTCCAGGAGAACACATCTTTCAGTCCTTGAGAAGTATTTAAAATACTCCAGCAGATGAAGGTAAGAAAACATTCATTTCAGCTAGTCTTTCACTTTGATACATGCCAATGAGTATAGAAATGCGAAAATGAAACAACTTAAGGATGTGTAGCTCAAATTACATATGAAAATCCATTCAAAGTGTGGATTTAATCATTTTTATCTTAGCTCATTCTTTCAAACACCCGTTTCCCATTCCAGGTTACAATACTTACACTGTAGTGTAGATTACTATAATTAACAGGTTAAACACATGAAAACAGTTTTTTCCCCTTGATGTGCCTTTGGATCTTTTATTTTGCTAGCAGTTATACAGTAGAGTCACTTCCTACAAAGGAGAAACAACTGCCATGGGGTTTCTTAATGCTGCTAATGTTCTTTTCTTTCCCTCCAGTCATAACAGTAAGAAATTATTATCTGTAAATAAAAAAATATAATGGAAAGTATATGTAAGGAAAAGTATGTTAAAAGCTGTATGTTTAACATCTATAGGTACAGACTGCTTATACTGACAGAGTAGCCAATGTTGCTTTTCATTAAGACACAATGCGAACCTTTCTAACCTCATTATATAGAGAACTTCTTTTCTGATCCAAACAAACCCCTTCAGTTAAAATGTAATTTAATTCTACAGAATTAGAAAGAAAATAGACTATAAATGTCTTTTGCGCTGGGATATTTACATCAAAGATCAAAACTGTTCTTACTTTGTTTTCTCCACCAACACATGCCATGTGACATATCCATAGATTTATTTATTTTTTAATCGTATGTCTTGCTGGTTATAACATAACTTAATGTACAAGCTGCAATTAACAGACTGCCAAAAGATCAACTAACAAGTGCTGATAAGCTTCATTTAACTAATTTGAGGAGTGGAAGTTTGATTTTCTTTTTCTTTTTTTCTTTTTTTTTTTTCCAGGAAGGTAGCTTGTTTCCTTATTTCCTGTCAAGTGAGCCAACTCCTGTGACCTGTAGTTAAAAGGGCCCTTTGTAATTAAGGCAGTGAGCCTCCAAGTGAACAGTTCTCACAGTAGGAGGGGGAACAGGGGGAAGAAGAAGCAGAAAAAAAACCCAAAAACAACACAACAAAAAAAGGAGGATGCATGACACTGCTTAACTAACTAATCGGAGCTGAGCCAATCTATTTTCCTGCAGGCCAGTCAGTGTAGCATGAGTACACAGAGCCTTGCCCGTCATTGGCTTCATGTCCATTTTATGGACCAGCGAGTCTATTAAGATCTTGGTGAGTGGCCTATCCGAGGGTAGGGCTCTCTCTCTGTCTGCCCATAGACTACCAGAAACTGATCAGCCGTGTTATATCAATAACATTCTCACACCAGGTTGTGTAAATTGATCTTTTACAATTTCTCTCGGTGACAGTCTCTGTAACCAACAAGATAAATCATTCCTCCTGTGGCTTTTTTATTGATTGCTGAGACCTGTATAAAAATTACACTGTTCAAGCTGTGAAGTGAACATCCTCATAAAAGAAGACTTTCTATTTACAATCAAAATACATTTGGTCCAGATCAAGCACGGATTTACTATCCCAGCACCATAAGAGACCAGAATTAACTGAGATTCAAGCACTGACAAAGTAACCCACATAAACTTTTAATATGTGAATTGTGCACTACAACACCAATTAAAAAAAAAAAAAAAAAAAAGGCAAACAAACAAAACCTCAAATTTCCAGTGTTTTAAAATCCTGTTGAAGTAGAGGCAGTTGTAGTAGCAAACCATCTGTTAAAAACAATGGTGCTGAAGAAGGACGGCAACACAATCAGCCAGACTTTTTTTTCTTTTTTTGCAGTTGTTTGTACAAACACTAAGACAAATTGCTTTCTGATATCCTTTAATCATCCATGCAAATATATACTTTTTAAATGGAACAATAAGGTTTGATGGCTCCTTACTCTTCAGAAAAGAAATATTCCACAACTTTGGAAGATCTGGCAGCTGTAATATCATTCTAGGGAAATTGATTTAAGCTGCTGTATAGTATTGGCTTTACTGTTTTATTAAAGTAAAAGTCTAATAGTGTTTGACATAGGCAATGAAATGCATCCACATTTTTTAGGCAATATAAACTCTTCAATGATTATATTCATTCCACTTTATGTCATCATTTTAATTCTGTTAAAATAGTCACTAACTTCTGGGTTTTTTGATTATTTAAAACTCACATTGATACTGTTTAGATACACAGTTTAAAAGAGCACCTCTTGAATAAGGTGGACTTAAACTGAACAAAACTGTTAAACATTAAGTTGTCGAGTATAATGAAAGAATTATCAAGTGAATTAGAGGGCTGAAAAATACATATAAGATACCAGTTTCATTGCCTGTACTGACTCAATTTGTGGGTTTTGGATATGATAGTTGCTAGCCAATGCCTCTATTTACCCATCTGTAAAAAGGGTGCTATAGTTTCAAAAGGAAAAAGGTAATTTCTATATCATCTTAATTGAAATCAATAGAGATACATTCATGTAAGTTTTGTCCTTTAGGAAATCCTGAAGTTTTAATTAGTGTTTGTAAAGTACTCTGAAATACTTTACAACAAAGTAAGCCACTTAGATGACCAAGGGAAGCCAGCTGATGCAATCCTTTGCGATTTCAGTAAAGCCTTCAATACTGTCTCTCACTGTATGTTTCTGGAAAAACTGTCCATCCCACAGCTGGATAAACACATCATGTGGTGGATGAGTGATTGGCTCACAAGTTGAGCACAGAGGGTCATAGTAAATGGGGTGACATCAGACTGTCACTAGTGGAGTTCCACAGGGCTCCATCCTGGGTCCTGTGCTCTTCAACAACTTCCTAAGTGACTTGGATGCAGGACTGGAAGGGATACTAAGCAAGTTTGCAGATGACACAAAACTGGAAGGAGCTGTTGACTCCCTCAGACAGGGAGGCCCTGCAGAGAGACCTCAGCAAATTAGAAGTCTGGAAATCACCAATGTTATGAAATTCAACAAAGGAAAGTGCCAGATTCTGTAATTCGGATGGGGCTGCTCTGGATGTATGTACAGACTGGGAAATGAGATGCTGGAAAGCAGCACCAGGAAAGGGCCCTGGGGATCCTGGTCGATGGCAAGTTGAATGTGAGTCAGCAGTGCCCTGGCAGGCAGGAGGGCCAGCCCTGTCCTGGGGGGTATCAGGCAAAGCATCACCAGCCGGGCGAGGGAGGGGATTGTCCCGCTCTGCTCTGCACTGGGGTGGCCTCACCTTGAATACTGAGTGCAGTTTTGGGTGCCACAATAAAAGAAAGACATTCAGCTATTAGTGAGTGTCCAAAGGAGGGCAAAGAAGATGGTGAAGGGCCTTGAGGGAAAGCCTTATGAGGAGAAGTTGAGACCACTTGATCTGCTCAGACTGGAGAAGAGGAGACTGAGGGGAGACCTCACTGCAGTTACAATTTCCTTGTGAGGGGAAAAGGAGGGGCAGGCACCAATCTCTTCTGTGTGGTTATCAGTGACAGGACTTGAGGGAATGGCCTGAAGTTGTGTCAGGGGAGGTGTAGGTTTGATATTAGAAAAAGGTTTTTCACCCAGAGGGTGGTTGGGCACTGGAACAGGCTCTCCAGGGCAGCTGTTACAACACCAAGCCTGACAGAGTTCAACAATCATTTGGATGTTACTCTCCCATGAGGTCCAAAAATTATTCTTCTTTTCTGTTGATATCAAAATCTGTAGTAGATCTAAACACCTGTGATGCTGGAGAAAAAATAGATTTTTTTTTTTTAATTTTATTTTTTTTTTTTAGATTGTGAACATATATCAAGATGTTACATGTTTAGAACTGCTAAGTGCTAAACTATGCTAAATTATTTTAAATGTCAAAAACACAGGTTAAGGTTACTTTTGCTATTTAGAAGCTGATGGCTCAGAGAAACCTCAGAAATAAGGTGTGCATTAATTGAAAAATTCAGTGAGTGAGAATTATTAACTTCTTTTTATTGCCTTAAAGCTGTCCATATATGACAGAAGCACCTCCGGATTTGCTCAGTGTGTAAGATGATTTCTCTACTTAAATAAAAAGAAGGAAGGCAAGGAGTTTGTTTGTGTGGTGTTTTGTCTGTAGTAAATATTGTTATGATTGCACTCGTCTGAAGATGGAGCTGACTTCCAGGTAAGTGAGAGAAGTGAAAGTAATAAAACATAAAAATTATCTTAAAGAACATATTTTGTCTGTATTTTGGAATGCTTTGGCAAAGTACTTGAATTATCCAAATCAGAATATTGCCTTTTCATTACTAGTTTTATTAATATGCTTCCTTTTGCATCTTGGTGGTAAAATGATGAAGACAACACCGGTATTGTTTGGGATTGGGGGTTTTTGCTTGTTTCCTCTAGGCAAGAATGGAAAATAACTGGAGTTAATTTCTAGCAGGATCCTCCTGATTTCTCTTAATCCTGGACTGTGATGACTCTTCAAGCATCTCATTGGAAGCAATTGTGGGAAAAAGGCCATTCTCTTTTCAGCTGTTCTTCCAAACTCTAATGAGTTAACAATTGAAATACAGAAAGTTGCTTCAGAGGTCAGGAGAGTATATTCTACACAATGGTCACAGCATTTGAAACCATGACAGCACTATAAATTGACAAACTAAAGCAGAGCACTTGGTGGTCTGAAGTGGAGAAAAGAACATCAGCCAAGAGCGGTAAAAAGACGAGCCATGAAACCACATAGAAAAAATGAGTGATTTTTTCAGATCACCTTGTTAGAATTTAGTGTATCAGAGGTCAGATGAGTAGAACAATAATAAGGTCTGAGGTTGAATACCAGTGGGGAAGCTTAACCCAGGAGCTCCAGGTCAACCATAAGTGAATGAGGTAGAACAGTGAAACAGTAGTCGCCCGGGAAGAGAATGTACAAAAGTCAGCGGGTTAAGGGGAGGAGCCCGACGGTTATCAATTAGACTAAGAGAAAGCCCAAGCTCGAGCACCTGGGATAGAAAAATAATCCCAGTGTGATGAAAAGAGATTTTCTCCTGTGCATGGTTCTTGCTCTTTCGTTTTCTAGTTTTGGGAAATTTGAAATGTGTGGAGTTAAAGTTCTTAAATCTGTAACAGAAGAGAAAACTTAGACCAGTTGGGTGTATTTTCCCCATGTGTTATGTGCATATGACAATGTTTTCATCCTACACTGGACAGTCTGCAGAGATAAAGGAGACATAAAAAAAAAATTTTTTTAAAAATATTAGCAAACACACACATGCATATATATGCATGCACACGTGCACACCTCTATAAAAGGGGGCTCATTTAAACTTCTCTTTTTGTCTTCAGAAAAGTACAATTCACACCAGTTTTATTTTTAACTTATGAGGAGAAATTTCTTCAGATTTGTGAAGAAAATTGCTTCAAATAATGAGATAAATGACATTTTACAAAGTAGACTGTATATATGTCATTATGCAACTTCCTCTTCCTATGAAGAGGATCTTTTTAGTAGGACCTTTCCCACTGATTTCATAGGAGCTAGAACAGACCCAGAATAAATCAGATCATGTCTGATATCTCATAATTCAGAGTACATTGAAAATATCCAAGTTAAGCTAGCCTTCACTATCCACTAATATCGACACAGATTTTTTTTCTGTTATGCAAACTTCCCTTAATGATTATTATAAGATATGAACAACTATGACATTACCTTTGTACATGTCTGTGTGGGTGGAGTGAGGGCAAGAAGGAAGTGGGTGTGTGTGCCCGTACAGCAGAAGTTCTGTGTGGCGTCTACACCACATACCTGAAATATTATTGACGCCTTGGGAGTAATATGTAGTAAAAGGACAAGGATGTATAATGTCAGCTAAAGTCAAGCTTTAAACATACTCTGTTTATAACCTACTGCCCTATTTTTCTATTTATCTATTCTTAACCTCACATTTCTGAGGAATTATATCATTCTGGACAGCTGCTAAAACCAACAAAATTCTTACAGGCAGAGTATGTCTCACCAGCTTTAGTAAAGCGTACAGTATCCCTACTATCCTCTGGTGTGTACATGCTATTTTTTGGGTTACAAAAGACCCATTGTAAAGGTATTGGAATAACTTTAACTCCTTCTCTTTTGCTTCTCAAAAAAAACCAGTATTAATGCAGGTAAAGCAGAGGATGACTGCTAAACACATAGATACACGCTGGTCCACAGCCAATGTTGCCACCTCCAAAGAAGGGGAAATGGCCAAGTGGCTACTTTCTCCTTTAAAAAAGGTGAGTTTTCTGTCATGAAAGCTCCTCCTCCAGAGACTGAAACAGAAAAAAACCCAGGGACAGAAACACTCCAATCTTTTTTCATAAAAAGGATGTTAATGGTGGTCCCAGAAATCTAGCAGAACAGGAAAAAAAAACTACTTAAAGAAGCTGGGAAAATTTTAGGAAAGTAACACATAATACAAGGACTGTAGTTTTCAAGTTCGTGGATAGGTGTTATGCTTTTTTGGGGAAAAATAAATGAATATGAAGTTATGACTTCATTGTATATGATACAAGAAAAAGGTTGTAGCTCCTTTGCAAGTTCCTTGAAAGATATTATTTGTGCAAAGGAAAAGATACTTGATGTATTTCTTTCTCACTGGTTCATTTTGGGATGCCCCTAGCTAGATTCACATCCTGGAAATTATGGGAGGTCACGCCAGATGTAAGCAGGAGAATCAAGCACAAGCAGGTAAGACTGTCTCTCATTTTAAGAGAGGAGATCCTTTATAAAATAGGGAGCAGAAGCGTGGGTGGCAACAACATTTCTTTTGTGTGCAACAGGGGAAGTTGGATTAACTAGCATTAGGATTTAATATGCTTTTCTTAGGGGAAAATTTGTTTCTTTAACTTCACACAGGAGCGAAAGTGGTGCACCATTCAATTTAATGAATTTTTTTTTTTCTTCTTACAGAACAATTCAGTTTCAAATTCAAGTTCATAATATCTCTCTGGAATGCTACTCCCAAAAAGACAAGTGGCTGTTTGCAGTGTTCCCAAATACTGTTGCATTTGCCCTTATGAGTCTCTAAAAGTACTCTATATGCATTAAAGCTCATACTTTTCATATTTTTATACTTCAAATAATCCAAATTCATCAAGATCAAAGAAATAACTGATTATTTAATAGAAACAGTTCCATTAACTGACCCTGCTGACCCAATGTTAGAATAAACTGAGGTAATCATGGTAGGTTCATTGCCAATATAGGCCAGTAACCTACCAATTAGATGGCTATACTTTTCTGAAACTAAATATAACCAAGTCTTGGGGAAGGATTTGGATCCAGCTCAGCTGAATTGTTCTCCACGTTCCATCACCAGTACTAGCTACATCTCCATTGATATAATGGAGACCCTGCATCACATACACACACCCTTGCTGTAACCACCTAAATTTGAGTGTTTCAATGAATAGATTATAGTCTATACCCACTCTGTGTTAGATAACCAGGTGGGTTAGTTGGAATAGCTGTAAAATCCTCTGCATCTGAGCCGGTTTTAATATGTTTGCCTGGCAGTCGTAAGAAGAAATAATCACTTGTAAAGTGAGATTCATGTCACCCCATAGGAGATACCTGAAATAAGTCAGATTAGTTACACCACAAAAGGTGTATTGTTTTCCTCTGAAGATAATAGAAAAGTAGTTCAGGTGAAGAAACCTATATAAGTAGGACAAAGCTCTCTTTAGGTCCCAAGCAGTCAGATGGAGACATTTAAAGATTTGAAAGAAGATAATGAAGTGACTTTTAGAATTGTTGGTGAGGGTGATCTCCCAAAGGAGGAGGACACCACTGATATTCCATCTGAACTTTAACCAGTAGATGGTGGATGTCTGCCAGAGGCTCTGACGGGAACAGCATCATGTAGTACTTATAAGTTAAGTCAAGGAGATGAGAAACATAATGTTCAATGTGATGGGGAAAGGAAACCCAGTAGAAGGACTTGAGGTAATGATTCCATGAGCTTGGAAAATGGTTATCCATGTTCTATTTTTGACAGATATAAACAGGAAACAACAGCAGACATCAGTGCTTGAAAGGGAAAAAAAATGCAATTCTAAAGATAAAAGTTCAGGTGAGTTGTATGTAGGTAAGTGATGGAGACTGAGAGAAGGATGCATCTTAGTCATGCATTTCAGAGAGCTGGCAAAATAAAGATATTGCCTATGAATTCACCCTCACTGAATGTGAAGGTTGCCCCTGTAGTTGTGGAAGAGGGATTCTCAACTACAAGAAATGGCAGATGTAACACTTCAGCTCCCCTGCCCCCAGCATATTTAGATTCTGCAGGTTTAAAATGGATCTTCAGCAGTTAAAATGTCAATAGACTCTTATCAGAGGCATGCTATTAGCTGTACCTCATTTTCCTGTACAGTTAGAAAAACTGTATAAATTGGTTATGCAGATTTGTCAATCTGTTAGGCAGAAATACAAGCTCTGGTCATCTTATAGTACCTCTTAGCATATTTTTCCCAGTTGAATGAAGACCAAAATGATTGATCACAGCTTTGTTAAGGATTGCAGGGGGGGACACTGGGAAACTGGGACTCAGAGTTCATTGAAGTAAATCACGTGTACTCTCTTGTGTTGGTGAGAATGGTAGAGGGGACAGATGAGCAGCTTGATCCAGTCTGTCTGATTCCATAAAACCTATGAATCCTAAACTATTGGCTCTAAAGCGCTCTGATTATTAAAAAAGTGACTAAAAGACCACAGTTAAAAATTACAGTATTGGTGTCGGACAGCTCTGTTATTCAACCTTCAGTATGGAAAATATGCGAAGTTCTCAATAGGGAAGAAAGATAGGTAAAAATATGAGATAATTTATCCTGGAGGCCATAATTCCCTCTCCTCTCCTATCATAGAAAAGATCTGTTCAGTAGAAAAATAGTACAGCTTTCAAAGATTTTGCAAAACTGGTGATTGTGGTAAAATCAACACCAACATTGGTGTTTTAAATAGCGCTTTTTGTACAAAGACTATATTCTTTCGTGACACTGCTGGATCAAGTTTATACAATAAGAATTTTATCAGAAATAAAGTTAATGGCACCACCACTGACTTGTTTCTGTATTCAATGTAAAAACACGTCTAGCAAGTGGGCAGTCAGAAGTGAAGGCATTACCTATTCCTTTTCAAAAAGGGGCAAAAATATATCCTTAGAAAGTTCAGTTCACTCTGGTGTGGGGGTGGAATGATTTTCACCCTTTTCTCATCAACTTGAATGCTTTTCACAGCCAAAAAAATCACAAGGTGCAGTTAGATATAAGGCTACTTCTGCAGGAAAATATGTTCATGTTAAAAATGAATAGAAATTATAGCAACAGAAGAAAATGAAACTTGCAAGCCTAGAGAAATAAAACAACTTGTTATTTATGATAAACAACAGGGGATTGTTGTAGGTCTGAAGCAATCAAAAGAATTTTGCACCACAAAGGAAATCTGAACAAAAATAATAATAATAATAATACTTAGAATTCAGACTTTTCACTTATTGAATTGTTTCTGTAAAACAAGCTGTACAGAATAACACAATACAGACTAATGCTCTGGAATTATTAATGAAACAACCTAGTTGTAAAGGAATATAGAGCTGTACAGAACAGAGCTGTTAATTTGTTGGTTCACATGCTTCTTACTCACATATCCATTGTGTGTACTTTTTTTCTCTGTCCAAAATTTGTTCCTCACATTAGTTTTTAAGAGTGTAGGAGTACATTTAATGATTAACTGGGAGAAAAAACTGGTTGATAATGCATTACCATGTGTGGACCTAAACCAGATCACAGTCTTTTATTTCAGTGGCTTTCCAATTCCCTTTGTCATGGCATATGCCCCAGTACAAAATCTGACTTCTGCCATGGGTTTTCTTTTGTGCCCTCGTTCACACTTGAAACATCTGTTCAGCTCAAAGGAGTGAGTATAGTTCTTTTTCAAGCCCCAGACATAAAAAAAACCTACCAGTCACTGTCAGGTTACAAATTTTTCCTTTTAAAAAATTTACAAACCACTAACAAACCTTATCCGAGTCTGCACAACAAAAATCAACATTCCAATGATGCACAAGTCAGGGCACTATTTGATCTTGTGCCCAGTAAGGAAAACCCCGTATGCCAGTCAATGTCATCCACACACTTGAAATTGAGAAAAATTTTTAAATTCAGATGTATTTAGTACTTAGATTCTCTTGCATTCTTGCAGTCAAATAAGACCTCTCCAGAAAGATGGTCTGAAGGTTTTGTCAGTGAAGTATTTCTTCTTTTTTTATACTCAGCTGCAGTGCAAGCACAGAAAGAAGAAACATTTTCCTCCAAAAGTTTAGTGCAGCATGTGTGCCCAAAGAGGAAAAAAATTTTTCCTCCTTGAAGAAATTCAACACAGCTTGTTATCCTTGGAATAACTGGAGACAGGGAAAGAATTACCCTACTGTATAATTTCAAGTCTGTCAAAATACTTTCTGCCTCTCTCAGGATACTGATGATCCTTTGCTAGCAACTACCTTCTCCACCAGAATTTTCATCATCTTGCTCAGTTATTAAGGAATAAACACACATACACAGCAAATATATCTTAAAAGCTGCTCATATGCCTCCACAAGAAATGTATCCATGAGTTTAAATAATGAACACCTCTGCAGTGTGTGAAGTCTATCTGAACTGACCTTTGAAGCTTTTGCATTGCAAAGAGCAAAGGGGATGAAATTCTTTGCACAGATTGTTATAACTTGCTCACCTAAGTCTTTCAAAGGCTACTGGACTGCCAAAAAGAGTATTTTATCCACTGAGATAGGTGAATATGAATATGGAAAGTTAATCACACAATGTCGATAAAATGGGGAGAAATTCATGCAGTAAGATTACACTTTGTCTCAATTTTATTGAAATGGAGTGGAAAGGTTTTTGTGTGTGAAAAGAAGGTACACAACGATACTAAAACAATTTTAAAGCTAAAAGAAGTAGAAATTCCCTAGCTAAAAAGCACAAGTCATTCACAACCAAAAAGTTGTCTGGAATAAGAAGAATCAAAAGCTGTATATTTCCATAAGTGTCTTGTTCATACTTCATTGCACCTTCCTTTGAAGTGTGTGGCTTTGATCACTGTTCACAGGACAGTGGACCAAATAGGCTTCCAGTGTGATACAACTTAACATTCCTGTGATCCCAAATGCCACAGGATTCCTTCATGCTAGAAGACATTCAGCATGATGGATAAACTTGTGAGACCTTTCAGGAAGTAACAATATCCTAGATAATTTTGCTTTCTCCAAGAACTGGTTTTCTCAGCTGTTGTCCTTCCTCTATATTATTTTTGTTGTGAATAGTTCTTATTTATTATTACTGTCTAGGAAAGTAGCCTCACAGAAAAGTTTATGATACTGGTGAGTACAGAAATGATAGAAAGCCAGTCAGAGAGAAGCTAGCAACATGTGAACAGAAACCTATAGATCAGAAGTCTGATTTCATTCCCAGTTTCACAGCAGGACACATCATTCACATGTTTTTCCTCCAGACTTTTCCCAAAAGCCCCATGGGAACATGTTACATATTGTGGTAATTGAAAGTTTTATTCAGAACATAGCTGTGCCATATAAACTTAGTTCTCATGGATGCATAGAGGACAACATTTTGTTATTACTTCTCCAATCTTATATTAACAGAAAATTTAGATCTACGGAGCAGGATACATGAAGTCCAATGATGTTTTGATGAATAGAAAGTGCAAGGACCAAAGTTATGTGAGTGTGATCCTGTGATTGTCATGGCAGTCTTTTGTCCAGGATTATTGCTTTAAATTTGAACTGTTCAAGGTGATTTTTCTTTCTTTGTTTTTGGCACAAACCAGTGTACAGGGAAATGTTTCTGCAAGGAAACAAAATCTCCTTCATTTTGTGGAATCCACAGGACAGTGAAAAATATTCAATTATACTCTCTCCAAATATATATGTAATTTCCCTTGTTTCTAAAACTGTCTGAAACTATTATACTGTTCCTCTTTCTTTTTGTCTGTATATACATACACCACCACTGGCTTCCCCATAAAAGCCCCTCACTCTTTATGACATCTGGTCTTGGCCCTAAAATTATTTGATCTAAGCCAAAGTTCTTCACAGTTCAGCAACCTTTGTTCAATTCTTGTCATTCCACCACAGAGATGTTGATTAGATCAATAGAAAACACTTTATGAAAGTAACCTTTTCCTCACTAAAAGACCAGTAGTTTCTCTTTTGAAAGGGAAATGTTTCACTGAAAATTTTCTTACTTCTAAAATCTCAAATTAGTTCCCAGCTGAAACACTCATCTTCCAAATAAAAAACCCCTACTTTATGTTTAGTTTCATTTATCTCTCTCTGTGTTTTAAGATTTTATTTTTTTTGTCAAAGAAAGCAAGATCCTGACGGTGCACACTTTTTTTTCAATCTTCATTTTCCACTGATTTCTCAAAAATATTCAAACTCTAGTTTGTAAAATTGTAGCATGCAAAACCAAAGGACACTGTTGGAAGAATTGTACAGTTACCAAGAGGGTTAAAGGCTGTTCTCTCACTTCTTGGACATTGATTTTTGCATAGTACTTACTATATATTGAAAAATAGCAGAATTTTTCACCTCCACTATTCTTGGAGACAGCCCTGAAATCCAGTCAGAAAACTCCACTGTTTTAGTAATTAACTTGCACATTAAGTGATACAGGATGACCAGGTGTCAGGTAGTCTATGGTCCATTCTAGTAACCCACAGCATCCTGGGTAAATTCCAGTTTTCCAATATTTCTTTCACTAGTGAGTCTAGCTCTCTGAAAGACTGCTTCTCACACTGCTAGATTTTTCTGCTGTAGAAACTAAAGCTAGTGAAACACAACTTTCTGGGACCAGAGCCAGGTCACTCTCAGTTCAGTGGCCTTATCTTTGAATTTACAATTATGGGCTCATGCATGTCTCCTTTCATGAGAGGCAAACCTCAGTCTTTCAGTGATCCATCCACTCAAATATCAAACTAGTGTTACCAGTAGACTGCATCTTTGCACACATGATGAGCTTTGGCTGGCAAAAATTTCTGTAGAGTTTTATTCTTCCTTGGCTGAATATCTGTCACTTCCAAAATGATGTTAATTGATGCCTCCTTGCTGTGGTGGTGGAAGTTTCAGAACAGATGTTCTGAATACACCAATGAGCATGTTAAGGAATTTAAAATAAAGAGTCTAACTTGGGCCTGCAGTCTATATATGTTACTGCAGATTTATTGAAAAACAAAATAAAGAATATACTTAAGCTGCAGGGACTGGGGTCTGAAATTAATACATACATTGCATTTTTCAAACTAAAGCTGCATGAATAGACCTAATTCCCTTCCTCCTTAAGTAGTGTTTCAAATGTACCACGTATCTTTTTCCTACACCAGGTAATCATCTGGAATAATAGGGCTTTTCTGATACACAGCTTTTCAATCTAGCACTAGCATCTAGCACAAGAGGCACAAGTCAGCCATACTTAGAAAATATTGCTGTTAAATAATTATGCAATGTCTTTAAATTATGACTTACTCTTTCTGAAAACTACTGTGTCATCCGTCAAAGTATACTGTAGGCTTTTTAAATAAATAGATAGTGTAAACATATTTTGTAAGATTATGTATAAATGCTTTTTTTTAAAAAAAGAAATGCATTCATATTTAATACCAAGTCCATTATTTCAGACTCAAGATGGGATACATCTATATATGAAGGTTTTATACTGCCCTGTAAGTTATACAGTGTAGTTTAATATTAAGATTTTACTAGACAGTTACACAGTACTCAGTTTTAATATGGAATACTTCATCATGTTCATTATTGTGTATTTAGACTCATGTAAACTGACATTCCTGAAATAAGCAAGCTTTAAAATGTTAATATAAATGTTATGACTCTTTTAATTGCAATAGACATCTCATTAAGTAATTTAATACCAGCAGGACCTCTTACCAATACATAGAAAAACATACTTGCCCAGCTTTTAGATACAGTACAGTATGAAGGATATGTTTTTTTCCCACAGTGATGTCACTAACTTTCTCTTTGCTGTCCATATCCTGAGTGAGAAAGGCTTGGCAGCAAGCTGCCTTGACTGGATTAGCTAGCTTAAACCAGAGCACCTTTAGGAAGACTGTACCTGTCTGGTCAGGATTAACTAGCAGGACCTGTCAGAAGAAGTATCAAACTACCTAGACCATGGCCATGGTGGAATTAGTTCTTCATCTAGGTGGAGAGAAAAATATGCATGACATTTCCATTAGCCTTGAAGGCAGAAACATCTGGTTACTTGGTTCAGCTCATCAGCAGGAGAGCCTGTAGTTGATTAGCCCTTCTCTCCGTAGTAGGCGTTACTACAGTCAGCAGGAATTACTAAACATGGTTTCAGGGGACTGACATTAATTTGGCTTGCCAAAATAATATGCAATTTTTTAAGGCGTTTGTGTTAATTAGTTGTATAATTTGATGTGATGTGATTGGGTTTGCACAAAGAAGCAGAACAGGGTTTACTATTTGAAGCTGTAGTAGGAGAATCAAGAGGTGGCACTTAAACAGCACACAGTATGAATTTGCAGTGGTGAAAGTCTTAGTTCATGATCTAATTATACAATAGGATTCCCTTTCGGAAAAGCTAAAAGCATTTTAATTCATATTTTTTCTTTTAAGACATTTTATTTTGATTACTGTACTACTAATTCCTGTGCATCTACTATTTTACCACAGATTAAGTCACTCTGGATATCCCATTTTGGACTGTTTTGTATAATATTGAACTTTTACCAGAAAATAAATGTGCAAAGTAATAAAATGAGGCAATTTATAGTTTTTAGAATCCTTCACTGCTTCTCTCTGCCTGCCTTCTACTTTCTATTCACTAACTCTTTCACAACTGTTATTGGCAATTTAGACTTCTTTGCTACCTAGGAAATGCTAATAAGTGGTAGCACTGATGTCAGAATTACAGTTTCTGCCAGGCTAACTGATAACTGTGTAGTTTGGGAACTTATAAACACAGATGAGATAGTCAAGATCCTCTCATTAAAAGAGTTTGCTGCCTGACGGCTGTTGGAAAAACTCTGGAACTGCACTGAAAAGTATCTGCTGAGGGCTCTGGGTGAATGAAAGGGTTGTTTGGGTTTTTTCCTCAGGATTTACTGATTATGGGAGTAGACAACTGAAGCAAATCTCAGAAATAGCATACCCTTCCACGTTTCCCTGTTCTTCTCATCTCTCTTGTCTATTTGGACGTCAGATTTTTTTGGGCTGACGGCTATTTCTTCCTATGTGTTTGTACAGTGCTCTGCACACTTAGTTGCCAGTCCTGGCAGTGGCCTCCAGGCACAGCTCTCATAGACATGCCAGTTAATTAACTCACAGCTCTCTCCTATTCTCTGCCACCCCCCACCTAATATTTTAACATTTCATGTCATCTCCACTAGGAACAAGAGGCAGGAGTTTATTTATCACTATTTCCATGGGGAAAGAAGTCTGAAACATATAGTATGTAGTATATACACTACCCAAATTCAGCCACATACTTATTCAGATTTGTCACCTTAAGCTGTTTGTGTTGTTAACGGCTACTGCTTCAGATCATCCCTGATGAGACACTCTCTCCATCCATGAACTGTCAAGCACTAAAATTTAGGCAGTATGGACACAGCTCAGGATTTCCATTTCTATCCTTCTGCAAGAAAACCCTGTGCTTGAAACCCCCTCTCCACTGGGAGTAGCCAAGAGAGAAGCTTATTTGCATGTTGCTTGAGAAAGGTCATCTGGGGAGTGAGGTTTCCTACAAACTTGCTGAGCAATGGGGAGCCTTCTCACACATTGCTGAAAATTTTCCTGAACCTTGCAAGTTGATGTGCAGACTTCTCAGAGATGTTCACACATCTCTGAGTTGCATGAAATCTCATACAATGCCAGTTTTCTATGATGCAAAGGTCCCTTATAAATGTTTCACAGTGTTCTTTTCTTTATATTTCTAAAAAGAGGCACTGCATAGTTTATGGGATGCTCTGTTCAATATCTAAACCCTGTGAAAAAGCCCTGTAGTTTAGGTATAACTTCATATAGAATAGCAAGTCTACCAAAGACAAAAGAGGGAAGAATTATAATAGATTATTTGTCTGAACCATCAAGGTTTGGGAGACAAGAGCTCACTAGCAGAAAGTCTTTAAAAGCCTGAGGTACATAAAGATTGGTGTCAAAGGAAGCATGTGTAATATGTAGTGGAGTGGAGTTGGTATTACATGTAAATATGAGAAAGTGTGCTAGTACAAAAGGCTATCATTTCATTGAGCAGTTCCAGTTAAGGGAAAAGGAAGAAAAAAAAATAAACTCCAAACATTTCACTGGCACAGGTCAGGACTGAGGATCCTGGTCAGATTCCAGAGAATTTCTATTAGATGGAGCAAGAGAGCTGTTACCAATGAGTGACTATCTGTACAAAGCTGAGCTGTCCATCATGGGATCACATCAACCATTTATGGATTACAGATTTATAATGCTCCTATGCTTACTATTTATTTTCTATTTGAATATCAATTATTACTGAAACTATATTTGTTTACCTTGAGCAGTCAGCAGTTTATTGTTACTCCTCAGCCCCTTACAACCACTACCTACAATACTGACCAGTATTGTCTGTTTCTGATATGGCTTCAATTATCTGTCTCTTTTACTGTCATTGCCTGTCTTATGCCTAGATTTCAAGCTCATGGAGAGTCAATTTCTGTATTGCTTTCAAGCTTTTGCTTTTTCCTTTTTTGCTCTGTATTTTCTACCCCATCTATCACCATGGTGTACATGACTGGGAACACTAGGAACTGCTGTAATGTGAATACTAAGCAAGACTGATAGGAAAGAATTAATGCATCTGATAAACACTAAAAAATTAATGTGTTGTTTTGTCCACTGAGGTCAATTCACATAACAGAAAGTTGTAAGACCAATGGTTTAATGACTTGACACAAGCCTCTCCAAAGCAGTCCAGTAAACTGGCTTGAAAAATTTCTCATTATTAACACTTCCTGTGCTAGACATGGGTAAATATCTCTGTCCTAGTTACAGGGGCCAGGACTAGTTTATCACTATGTGGGTATAACCAAAACTGTGTGTTCTACATCCTCTATGTCATTTCTGATGAACTCTTAATAATGGATCATTTGCAGCAGCTGCCCAGGGCACACCTGACACTACAAGCTGGCTGTTAAAGAACCCTGTGAGACAGGAGAGTGTTTTTGTCTTCACACCAGTGACTCAGCTGTGATAACTCCCCTCTGGGGAGGCATTAGCACTTTCATATCCAGCCTGGGGGGTCATGTCTTGCTAATGGGCCATTAGGGACTGGCATAATAAGCAGCTGCAATGACCTAGACCATCAAAGATTCCAAAAATATCCCATGACTCACAGAGTTAAATCACCCATTGTGAAACTCCTTGCCCTG
>JAWWEE010000001.1:90299691-90375469 GCA_035221455.1 Xenops minutus
GGGAAGGGAAGGGAAGGGAAGGGAAGGGAAGGGAAGGGAAGGGAAGGGAAGGGAAGGGAAGGGAAGGGAAGGGAAGTGTGAGACCCACAAATATAGCGTCCAGATGGTATGCTTCAGAAATCAAATAATGAAGCAGTGGTTTTAGGAAACCAGTTTGGGTGGATAACATTGCTTCGGCAGCTGGCTTAAAGAAGAGGTACAAGTTAGATACTTAAATAATTTGGATCATTTTCCTTGTTAATAAAAGTTGACTGTGAGCCTTAGATAAGTTGTTCCTATACTAAATAAAAATGTGATGAGTTAAGGTTATCTAGAAATGGTCAGGAGGGATGTTCTGTTTTTCATTGAATGCCATTGCTCTGACAGAATACAGTCAGACAGTCTGGAACTTGGGTCACACTTTTTATTGCACCCATGTGCAATAAAATTAATTCAAATTGGGACAAACACCAAGAAGGTGTACTGGGAGAAGGAAGAAGGGCTATCTAATATGGGAGACTAAAAGTGCTTCCCTTGTTTACATAAACAAAACAAAGGCTGAGAGGGAACATAACTGTTGTCTATAAATATACAAGGAGGTAGAAGAGCTATTTAAAGGATGATGTTGACATAAGAACAAATGGTTATAAAATAGCCGTGAATAAACTCCAACAGGAAATTAGGAGGAAGCAGTGGAATGATATCCTGGAGCAGCCCGCCAACAGGAGAAGGGGGAGCAAGAAACTTCACTGGTTACCACATGAAACTTGAGCACTTCATGAAACCATTTATGTGATGTGTGGTTGACAACAAAAGCTGAGGTTTGAACTTGATGCAGGAGGTCCTTTTAAATCCTATTTCCTATGTTTCCAGGGAAAGCTGATTTAAATCTTCAGCAAGAAATGTCATAGATGCTGATAACAATAATTAATACCTTACACTCCAGTAATACCCTTCCATCTAAAGACCACAAAGCACATTGAACACATGTGGGAATTAAACATCTAAATATCCACCTGTGTTGTTTCTGTTATTTTGCAGCCAGGAAACTGCAATGCCCTGAGCAACTCTTTTTTTTGGATCACTTGTAAAGCTCTGTAAAAATGAAGAATAGACCTCACAGATCTCCTAGTTTTAAGAATAAACCTGTAGTTCTGAAAATTGTCATCATGTTTCCAAGGCTTTTTAATTCCAGAAAATGTATGAATTGTATACAATTGCTTGTACAAAGCTATAAGCCATATGCTGTTTAGCTTAAAATGTCAATGAGTGAGTCAGCAGCAACAAGAAAATGAAGGTGTTTGTAAATGTTGCATTTAAAAAGCATTTAGAAAAATGAGAGTGGTCCTCCGTAAATGTACGCATCTTCAAAATCAGAACAATGCAGTATTTCACAGTCATTAAATAACGTGTCACGTAGCTAGAAACAAGAATCATATAGCTTGAAAAAATGTTGTTTTCCTCTTGGGGAGTTGGAACTGCACCAGTTCTGTGTGTGTTAATTCCCACTTTGACTTCCACTGGGAAAGGCGTCAGGGGTGGCAAGGGATAGAGGGAAGTCGTTCCCTGGCTCTGCTCCCTGCCCTGAAACTCTTCCCTCCCAAACCTGCAAAACCCCAGCTGCACTTGCCAGCATTCAAACGGGCATTCAGTGCACAGAAGAGACTGAACACAGTGGCTTAAAGTCCCCTGTCTTATACCTACTCTTCTACTTCCATTGTGGAAAGGTAAGTCCCTAAGTCCATCTGATTTCTTGCTTTCACTACACTGATCTCTAAATAGTGAAGCTTTGTATACAGAGGTGCATTCAGATGAAGAGCTGATTTGTGTAATTCCCACCTGCCAATGTCCTCCTGCTTCTTCCAGTGCCATGGCAGATGCCAGGTATGGTCCCCAAACAGAGCAGGAAAGCCACTGCCCTCTGTTCCTTCAAATTCCTCTACTCTATTTCCTCTACCAGTCTTCACAAGCCCCAGGCAAAGGTGAGCTGGATGCACTTCCATGCCTGTGTGGAGTCATATCCTGAAAGAACTGTCTCTGCTCAAAAAAAGATATACTCTAAGTCAAAGGAAGCCACACATATGTAGCTGAGCACAGAAGTTGGCTACAGTAGTGTGTAGACCCTGTTGAAAGCAAGTGCTTGAAACAAGACCAAGTACCTTCCCAGTGTAAACCAGCCTTAAAGATGAAGACTATAGTTCAATAACATTGGGGTGGGAATTAGTGTTGTGCTGGGTGCAGGGAGGGATGGGAAAGACAGGCATAGAGAATTCATCAGGCATCTGAAACCATCCATTTCAAGAAAGCCAGTTATTTTCTAAGTGACTAAAATTTACATATACTGGTTTGCAACTGAGAAAGATGCAACCATGTAGAGTTAGATAGATAGGGAGAGAGAGAGAGATAGTCAGACTGCTCTCACCCTTTACATGCTGCTGGTTCTTCTGGACCACAATCCCTCCAGTGGACAGAACATCAAGCCTTATTTTTCCAAAGCTCGAAAAAACAAGGCCATGTTATAATAACATACAGATAATTTAAAAAAAAAAATCAGGAATCCCATATACAAAAAGTCCAGATTCTGCTCACATAAATATAAGCTCTGTTTAAGTCAAAGGAAATTGCATGTGTGTAGCTGAGCACAAAAGTTGGCTCAGAGCCCTCTTGTAACTAAGCCATGGATGTGAGGACAGAATAGATCCCATTGTCTCTTGAGAATTTTCTAATTTTCCTTTTTTGTTCTCTAGGACATGAATTACCTAAACTGAAAAATCTAAAAGAATTTTTTTATCCATTGTATCCAACATAACTTGCCTCTGACAGGCAAATTTCTCTTTTTTTTTCCTTTTTTTTTATTTTTTTTTTTATCAGTTACCACTTTAGAGACTGCTCATCAAGTTCTGTCCCGATTCATTTCATTCAAGACAAGGGGTAAAGGGTTTTCTCCCTTGAGTTCCTACAGAGCCTTTTCAAGGCCACATTTTCCACATAGGGATTAGAAGATAGAGTGGAAAAGTGTCTTTTCTGGCCTTCCTCAGCTTATAACATAGTTTTACCAGCCTTCCCTTGGTTTCTGCCACTGCTCCATATTAAGAGCCTTCTGAAAAGCAAAGTGAAATATAAACATTAATAGGCTTTCAAACAACTTTATCTTCCAAGCAGTTTTTCTGCAGCTTAGAACAGTAGTGTCCATTTCTTCCCACTCCTCCCTTCCTACTTCCAGCATTTTCTCCCCCTCTTCACAGAAGATCTTCATGAAAACTCATGGAGAAGAAAAGTGACAGGAAGTCTGTTTTCTCTACTTTGCTGGAGAAAGATGATAGTGTGAAAAGGACGTTTAGGCTAAAATGTCTTTGTGCTGCCTCTGACCTGGGACATACTGAGGTATCACCTCAGATCAGCTTTTATAGAAAGATCTGTACACATTTTTGATTTGAGAGTCTACCTTGGTTCTGGATAAGTCTCCTAATATCTAAAGAGGAGAAAGCTAGAAATCTTGAGGATTGTCCATCTGGCTGAAGCAACCTGGGACCAAATACACTCAACACTCAGTATTCTAGTCCCTGGACCCATTTTCTTCTCTCCCAACCTCACCACCCACCTGAGAGGGCTCCATTGAACAGGCAGAACTGCATCACTGAAAATAAATCCTAAACTGTGTTAACAATCTTCATCTGTCCACTATCTCACATCTAAAACAAAACAAACAAACAAAAAAGTGTGTTCGTTTTGGTTTCAAAGTAGCTCAAGTAGAGCAGAAGACAGAAAACTTGACATAAAAAAAAAAAAAAAGAAACTTGACAAAATTCTGCAGAAATAGAAAAACTGATTATGTATGACTTAAAGGTATTTTACCAGCACTTAATAACACTGTGAAGGGAAGCAAGCATTGCAAGCGCAGTTGTTTACTTATTATTTTCAGTTTTGGCATTCATTTGATACGTATTAGAGTGCTCAAATGCAACCACATTAGTGGTTAGGAGGTGCAATCCACTATGAGCCTGTGGGAGGTCCTGTGTTTGAAGACACCGGAGTATTTTGCTTTTAAATCTTGTGCCTTTTTTTTTTTTTAAAGAGTTATGGGATTTAATTAAATTGGTGGTCTGCTGGCTTTTTTCACTCAGAAGTTACACATAAGCTGTCTCCTATTTTCGTCTCTCTTCCTCTGTCTCCTTTTCCCTCACAGAACACTTTGCTAGGCGTGTACATCAATTCCACAATCTAATCATAGACAACTTAAATCTTTCCACCATTGCCCACATTAGTAATTGCAAAATAATAAACATGACAAAATTCAGATTAATAGGGCATCCTGCACAACTTGGATGGCAGGGAGAGCCCTCTGGAATTCTAAGAGTAATAGGTCTGTGTTTATTTCTCAACCAACAGCATAATGTGACTGATTTACAAGAGTTTAACTCAAGTGTTAATCTGACAGTGACGAAGAGCTTCTCAGTGGCAGAATCACTTACACTATCATATTAGTTGCCTCCTCTATTAAAGCAGTATGGTCGATAATTGGAATGCTTTTATGTCTAGTGGTTCTGACAAGGCTCTCTTTAGGTCACATATGGGCGGTCTGGCTTGCTGCACAGCTGAACAGTGGCAACTGAGAAAGTATTGTTCTCCTTGTATTATGGAGCAAGGGCAGTTCAAGGAAAGTAAGGCTCTGCACTGGCTACCTGCTGGTGTGTAGTAAAATAAGATGGACATGATACTGGGTTGGGAGTACAATTAAATCTATTTTGCACCGATGTGTTGGTGGACAGATGAGTTTCCACATGGCAGAGCTTTATGATCTTTAAGGTAGACTGAACTAATAGATTGGTGTGGAGCGCACTGAAGTTACTAAGGATGAGAAAGCAAGCAGCAGTACATTTGAACTACAGGTTTCTCATATGCTCCACGTCATGCTGAGTTTTTATAGCTCCTGGCTTTCAAAAAGCCTGTTTCAAAGAGGTTTGCGCTAGACTGGGCATGCAGTTTTGCTCTGCAGATATTGTCGCTACCGATTTAGTGGAATGCAATTAGGAAGCCTAAATTAAGTGGTAATGGAGAACCAGCTCTTGAAACTGGGGTTTCCACGGCAACCACTGCTTACAATACAGCCTTCAGTTAGTTTTCCCACTTTATCTGCAAAATGCACAATTGAGCTTTAAAACAGCTTTGTGCTGAAAAGCGCACTGTAAACAACTGTTTGCAATGAGAGTTTTACACTGTCTTTAAATACAACAAGCTATCAAATAAAATTTACTTGTCCCCACTAATAAAAAAATAAATAAATAAAAAATCCACACAGTGCAAAACAGTAAAGAGTCAAAAAACTTATTATTCATTCTGTAAATTTATATATAATTAAAAAATTCAAGATCTTGTGGGTCCTCAAATTGTCTTTTAAGTCTTATTGTTATTCCTCAATGTTAAGACACCTAAGCCCGTATCTCTCAGTAGTGAGAAGAATGGAGCATTTTGGTACAAATAGTGCACTCATCGCAATAGCAACCCTATATAGTTATAAAGTGCTTTTTGTCTAATATGAACTAATAAATGTGCATTTTCATCAAACTTCCTTTTACATCTAGCAATCTTTTACAGGTTTTGGGGTTTTTTTTCCCTTTATAATACATTATTATATCCTTCATAAATGTTCTTATTTTATGACAAAGTAATGCAGTGCCATTTCTGAACTGCTTAACATTCTTGATTGCTTTAGGATCACAGCCCAACTTCTACATCTTGTCAAAGGCAACCACGGGTGATTAAATATGTGCAAAATACAGGAAAGTGAAAAGAGTGATGTTAAGATCATATGTGTAATTTGTATTGACCGCCCTTTTCATGATAACTCCATCAAACTGAATCTCTAAGCTGAAATGACGCATTTACAACCAATTGTTCTCCTCTGTTGTACAATCACAAGTCTTGGATTAATACTGTCAGGTGATTGGTAAGAGTTGAGAGCTTGGCAGGTTTTAATGTTCCTTTTTTTTTCCCCCTCTCATACTTGTTTGTTTTAACAAAGATAAAAATCACAGAGAAAACATGGTGCTAACTTCCCTAAGATAATTTCAGAAGAGTCATCACATAATTTTGATTTTTGGCCTCTCAGCTGATACAGTATGCTTTTAAAGCACTATTAAAAAAAAAAAAAAAAATAAAACAGCAAATTATTCTACAGCAAATCAAAACAGATCTAATTTATGTCTCAGCTTAAGTACATCAACCCAAGCATCTAGCAGCCTTTCAAGGCTGATACATTTTGTGTGTGTGTGTTACAGCAACCATACTGGGTCGATGCAGAGAGAGAGAGAAAAAAAGGGTGTGGGGGTGAAGGTGGCGGGAAGGCGAGAGAAGGGGGAGGTGTGGGTGCCTTCCCTCAGGAGCCTGTTGGTCAGAGGACTGCATCTTGACATCTGCAGTCATGTATAAATCTGGATTTGATATAGTCTCTGCAGACTTTGAACATGCCAGGCAGGGAAGCTTGCCCTTCACAGTACGGGTGCACTTTCAGACACAGAGATCGGGCTGCAACTATTCTGATCTGCTCGAAACAGCCTTTTCAGCACTAACCAAAACCAGAGTGAGGATGGGAAGGCTGATTGCAAAGTTCACATCTTCTCTGCTGTGTGCTGGTGCTAATGGGAGTTCCTCCTGTGATGGGTAGGTCATAAAACAGACAGCTGCAGAGACTGTGCAAGGTGAACAAATCAAAGAACTTAGTAATAAAAATTATGTGTGCGCCAATATTATTTAATATTAACTTGTGAAAACTGTTGAAGAAACATATCTTTGTCATATATCAGAATTGGCTCTAAAGTTGAATCAACAGATTAATAGGGTTATTTGTATTGATATTGTCCTCATAAAGGCTTCATTATTTAGGAACCGGAGTCGGAAATTGTAATTTCTTTAATGAATTTTCCTCACATAAATTAGCCCGCCTCAACTCCTTCGTCTAGAAGGCAAGAGGAGAGGTTGAGCTGGTCCTCTTCCTCATTCTTACACAAAATCTGCTCATTTGGATGGATACCAAATTTTAAAGAAACAAGTTCCTGGAAGAAATGCGGAATGCAAGTGTGCACAAGACTTTCACAGGGCATCTCGTTTCAACACCGACTGCCTGCATTTTATCGGAGTATTAAAGGACACATTGAAATTATTTTGTTCTGGCACTGGCGTGCGTTGTGATGTGTATGCATTCAATTGCACTTGACAAATCTTTGGGGCAAACAAAATGGTCTAATGTAAGGAAATATCTTAACATATTCCAAAATGACATTTTTAGACCAAACATGTGTTCGATTGATTTGCCTTCTCCAGAGATCACTTTTGAATTCAGGCCAGCGATAAGCAGGGGGGGCAGGCTCTCACTGAAGGCCAGGCGGGTCAGCCGTGCTTCCGCTGGTATTTCCTGCGCTGCAGAGTCCCGTACCTAACTGTACAAATAGCTCCACATGGCATCCTGAGAGCGTGCCAGGGAATTTTATGATCGCACGCCAAGTATGGTTGTCAGGTTCCACTCCACTGCTGTGTGTGTATGTGTGTGCTCATATGTGTGTGTGGCTGGAGCTAACTTCAGACTGAGTAATTACCATAATCCAAACAGGGCCTTTACCATCTTATTTGCATTCAGCCAGCAGTGCTGTTTTTATCAGCACCACTACTGAATTGTTGCAAAGTTTTAATTATCTTGACAACTCTCCTCTTTTTTTTTTTTTTTTTTCCCTCTCCCCTCTTGGGTTGAGTTTGGATTTCAGCAGTCATCCCCCTATGGCAGCAAATCAGATTTCTGCAAAGGGAAGTTTTCTCACTTTTTCTTCTAGTGGTTATAAGGAGACACAAAGGGTGCTTAGAATGGGGACAGAGATGGAGGGAAGTTGTATTTATTAATTAATGCCTTATATTTTTTGCAACAAAAGTCACTCCAGATGCCTCTTTTTGAATAGTATTTGAAGCCCTGGTGTAACTTTGCACATGTGTGTAAGCTTGCAGAATTGAAAGAAAACCATTTCCTATGCAGACAGATACCCCCTTGCATAAATGTTTGCCAAAATAGAGCTTTAGTTGTCATGTTTTCTATATTTCCATAATCTTTTGATTTAGGATTAGTATAAAGTGTATCATGTCACTTATATTTGCTCTCTCTCAAACACTCTGCATTTTCAGTATTTGAATGCTAAGTTAGACAAATTCAACCTTGAAATAAGACACCGTTTCCTAGCAGTAAGGGTAATTAAACACTGGAAGAGCTTACCCAGGGAGGAGGTGGACTCACTATAGCTTGGAATCTTTAAAATGAGATTTTAGAAGATTAGACATCTTTCTGAAAGACAGTATTTAATCCAGCTTCTGGGGAAAGATTCTAATGTACGTATACAGGAAGTCAGACGAGACGATCTCCCCAGTCCCTTCTGACTGCTCAGCTTGTTGGTCTAAATCTGAGTTCAGATAGGTTTTGGTTCACATTTAAAGATCGATTATAACATCTACCTACAGAAATTGCCTTTTGGGTATATTAAGACTAAATAAATTTCAAAACTTTGTTGTCTGCTTCAGACAATAATGTTTTGCCTGCTAGGTTTTGCACTGTCTTTTGTTTTGCTTTTATAAGTAGTTACAAATCACAAAGGTTAATGGAGATTAAAATCTTCCACTACGAGATCACTATGGAGGAATAGAAGGCTTTAAAGACTAAAGATTCATGAGCAGAACAAATGCAAAAATGTTTTCTAGTCTGTTGGCTTCTCAGGTGCAATAAATATTTTGAAAATAAGCACAATTAATGTATTTTTCTAACCATGGAATACTATGATTGCATATAATTGCCATCAAACAGTGCACTAGTATTCTATTCATCTGAAAGGTAAACAAATTCTGTTTAACAGTCACTAAATATTTGTTTTGCTGCAGTTTGGCCTTATGAACACCTTATCCTTGTTTTCTCTTTAACAGGAAAAAAATTAAAGGTAAGAACCATTAGGGATTTCTCTTTAAATCCAGCAATCTATGCATACTACTAAGAATCAATGCTCTGTAAGCTGCCTGGTGTTCTGCAATAAATTCTAGCTTTTATAGACTTTTTCTGGGCCAGGTAGCTGCTAATGCCATAGAAATTGATTATTTGTGGTGTTCTTATCACTGCTTAAAATATCTAATTGCTTTTTCTCCCCAGATTTGGATTTGGCTTGCTTGATGCTGGACGATTAATGAAGGAAGCCCTAACTGGACAAATGTTGGTCTCCTGAGACAATGTGTTGTTGATAAGAGGTCTGATTTGAGCAAGTCTAGTCAAATTCAATTTTAATAGAATTTAAACACACACACAGGACACATATCGCTGAGTTTTTGACTGGTTTGTCAGGTTTTTAAGTTTGTTCAGTTACCAAAGCTTATTCCCATTAAGTATTAATCTTTGCAAAGAAGTAAAGACACATACCTGCCAGCTGCAGAGACAAAAATTTTGCCTCAGTATAGCAAGTTTTATTCAAGATTTACCTTTATTCTTTCACACTTATGCAGACTGGAATATGTAATTCATCACTGTATGACTGTTCCTCTAGAGAAATTATTGCACTCTGATTATTTTGAACCCTAAAAATTATTGACTGAGGTAAAAAAAAGACAAGAAGGTATTGCAATCAGTTCTCAATCTAGCGAGGGCAGCCTTTTTAAGGGCAACTAATCCTTAGCCTAAAAGCTGCATGCAGTTGCTACTGCTCCTGTAGGATTTTTCATGTAGCTGTGCCTGTGTCATTTATGCGAAGTTAAGTATGAAACGCTTTCCGCTGCACTACTAAATCAAGATAAACACTAAATATCAAGTCACTGTCTTACTGGATTGCTGAATTCAGTGTGAAATTCAGCTCACAGCTCAGCCCCAGTTCCAGCTGAGGAGGAAAAAGATACCACATGTCACCAGAATACTGGACTCCAGGACAGGACCCTTCTCATCAAGTCAAAGCAATGACATCTAGAGCCAGTAAGGTCTAAAATTCTTTCCTCCATTCAAGAGCTCCTGTTTTCTAGAGATAGGTAAACCAGAGGGAGGTGAAACTAGCATCCATGTCCCTTGCATCCTTTCTAACCATGGTGCCAGTGTCTGTTTCTTTGTCCCCAAAGGGGGTTATTGAAAGACAGCCTAATGGTCAGTTCCTGGAGGTTGAGACACAGCATTGTACATGATTTTTAAGCACCAGCTTGCAGAAGTGACTGCAGACCCCGGTGTTTGTGGTCTTTTGAACACTATGTAGGAAAAGGCAGAAATTTCAGAGTGGGAAGCAAAATGGACGGACATGGAAAGCACATGGTCCATACTGCAGCTCCAACATATATCTATAATCATAGCCCTTTCCAGCAAAGTGGCCCCTAGCCAGCTGGGGGCCTGGAGTCCTTTCCTCAAGCTGACATTAACAATATTCGATTCAAATAAATCAATAACCCCATTCTTGTCTTTTGCAGCATAATCACAGTCACAGCAGTGATGCTGTAAACTTAATTCTTTACCTAAAAGCCTAGTAATGGTTTAGGCAACATTTCATATATGAGGACACCCCAGATCAGTTCTCTCTCCAGTCCCAAGACAGTCAGCCTTGACACTGGCACCTTGCAGTGACAACCCCTTAGATACAATACTTCGAATCAGGGTGTTCCCTCTCTGTTGGAGGCATGCAATATTTTAGCAAACAATTTAAGGTTTATTAGTCTGGAAAAAAACAAGAGACACACCATAGTTTAACTTTTTCCTGCTGTGCAGGTACAGAACCTAGTTACCTAGAGGGAGCTTATCCCACAAGACAAGATGTGGTTTTGTTTATCCATTTTAGCGAGATTAATTTTAATACAGACTATATTCAAACAGCTGTGTTGGTGCACCTATCAATCAATTACTTCTGCATGTTTTTCAAGCATTTCTATAGAAATAGCAAGAATGCACTAGAAATGTGCAGTCCTGCAAGTTGGTTGCTTCCAAAAAATGTCTCCTCCATTCAATGCTGCAGTGATTCTCCAGCAAAGCAATGGCTGAGAGTTACACCCCTGAGGGACAGAAGCACTCTCCCTTTTCTCTGGATCAGTGTTACATGTAAAAGGCACAGCAAGGAAGTCTGTTTCTCAATATTGTACCTACTTGAAGCTCCTGAAGGTGTGATTAATTAGGTGTGATTAATTAAATCATGAGTCATGACCTTTTTTTCCTGTCACATTACTTATGAACAAGAGGGCAGTTGGTGATGTTAAATAGTATGAGATAGTAAATTTAGAGGAAATAAAAAGAAATTAGTTTTGTTGCCTGTGATCAACCTACTGGATTTGCTGCTACAGGTGGCCAACTGATAAATAGGGTTCCTTGGTTGGAAAGAGTACTTGTATGCTATTACCATAACAGGTGGAACCAGTGCTGGATTTCTGGGATTTCTGGGTGCACTGCAAATGCAGAAGTGAGTTCTGCTTGGCTAATAAAGTAGGGGCAAATTCTGCATGTGCCAGGAGGTCAGGCAGGAATGCTATTCTCCATGGACAGCAGTACTGCACTATTAGCTTGACCTGTGGCTTACCATTTTGTTGTTTGGTTATTTGTTTATGTTTCTGTCTTTGTAATTCTTCTGGAAAATACTGTACTGGCTCACTGTGCTGACTGAATGACCAGGTTTTGGCAGAAGACATAGAATTCTTCTTCTCTGACCTTAATATCAAAACTGATTAACAATAGTTCTTCTGCAGAAAAAGATTGACAATAAGATGTGGATGTTTACCTTTTATGAACTATAGTCACCAAGCCAAAAGAGCTAACTCTGATGATGCAACTGACCACCTTCTCAGCAGTAGCTGAATATTTACTCCTTCTCAAAATGGTAAAGTAACATTATATCCATAGATAATATGAATAACCACCTATCAATCTAGTTGGATCTTTAGTGTCTCACAATTTCTTGGGACCTTTCTCATTAATGGCAGTAGCAGGATGTGCTGGCTAGTATTTATGCAGTCAAAAATGGAATAACTTACAATTAGAGCCTGTGTAATCCTGTCAAATATTTAGAATTTTATGTTTATATATTTTAATCTATGTAAAGTAAGGAGTCCATTCGTAATCTAATTGGTTTTGTTTATTATCAAGTTTGCCATTTTACAGAAGAGTTCACAGGAAGGTGTCTGTTTTATATTGTTCTCACTTCCTAATAGAAGACCTTATTTAAAGGAATCTTTGTTTCAATTATGAAAATATCTTCCTGATCTCATTAAGCCAAAAAAGGATGAAGTGCTATTTTTCCTTTTTATTTGTGGCAATACAAATTCAACACACCTATGGCAAACCAATTACTGTATTTGCTTTTTTTTATACAGAGCAAGCCTGTTAACTGTGAACGTGAAGATATGAAGCAAACAAAAAACAAAGAGAAGTGTGAAGAGCTTTGCTGCCATATCATCTATGACACAGTATCAGTTCCTAGTTTTAGGATTGATGAGTGAATAGGTATATAAAAGAACACTTTTATTCTACAAATAAGGGTTATTTCAAAGAAATAAAGGAAAAAATTGAAAGTCATGTCAATATATTTTCACACCCTATATGATGGCAATATTAGAGCGGGAGCTTCATTCGGTCTTTCTCTTAATTTTGGATCTATACAATGGAACAGTACTACAGAGAGATCTAGATAATAATGTCTTTGATCTTGCCAAGTATTGCCATAGTACTAGTATTGTCATTTTCTTGTTGAATTAACTCATTCGAGAGAAACCATTCTGTTGTGTAAGTTAAAGGTTCACATTCTGTCCATCATTTTTACACTTTACATTATTGTTAGAACAGAGACAGAAAGGGACTAAATGAGGCAGGAAGAGAAGCAAACATAGAGGTGAAGTAATAGCAAAAAATAAACATTAAATATTTCCTTTAACCGCAGTCAGACATGGGGATTATATTTGACCAAACAACCAAATCCTCCCCCACAAGTCAGCAGTAAGTCTGACTTCACTTTTTATTTCGATACTCTGTGTGCTAAATAGTATACTAGCAACACTAATACACCAAGCAGATGGTTTTGTTTTATTGTCTGAATGGGGTAATATTTTACTGTAAATATAAATAGTGTACTCACTTGCCTTATTGAAGTTCCCTATGCAGTTCATAATAAAACACGTAATTTTGACAGAAATATATTTACCAACCCTAGCCTAACACCATTCACATAGTGAGTTCAATACTGACACAAATCCCATCCATTAAAAAAAGTCAATGGTATTGCATTTACTTTTACAATTTGAAGGATAAAGACAGAAATGCAAGAGATGGAGCAATAAGAACCATGTGGTCCCTGCTCTTCAAGGGTCTCATGCAGAGCCTGTTAAGGTACATACTCTTTTTGATTTTAATAGATTTTGCATAAGTCAAAATTCATTGAAAATTAAGAACAGAAAAAAATCACTGTTTACATGTGTTAGGTTATACCCATAATAAACTTGTAAAAAATGAAAACAGTAGAAAATATTAAAACAGATCCAAATACTAAATTTATTCTAGAATTCAAGATTACCTCATTTTCTGTTCCAACATAAGTGCATGATGCCACAAGCATTAGATTTTTTCAAAGCCTTTATTTAAAACATTTCTCTTCCCATCATGGAATACTTCACCTTGCTTCTTCTTGCAGCTGTTCCTTCTAGAAACGTGTCTTTGGACAAGTAGTTATGAATATCAGAGGGTAGTCTGGAACACACCACCTCCTGGGACATCAAAGCATTACAGATTTCTCTCTGGGAACTGTTGGTTGGGAAGCCGTGGTGGGTCAGAAAAGCATCCAGTCAAAGCAGTGCCCAGGAGTACACCAGGGACCAGAAACAAGGCCAAACATCACTCTTCCAAACAAAGATTTCTAAGCTAACCTAGATTTTATACTTACAGTGGATTTTTATCTCAGATAAAATCAAGGAAGCAAAAGGACTATAATATTAAATCCCCTTTCTTCATTTCACCAAAGGAGAACTGAGATAAAAACAGATGGAATGATTTGCTGGGGCAAGTTGAGCCCCAGGTCAAACCACATCTCCTGTCCTGTTCAGAGGCTGTCCTTTCCTGACTGTGATGTGGAAGAAACACATCCATTAGTAGGCACCTGCAAAATCCCTCCACCTGTTTTTGTTCAAACTGACAAAGCCCAGAGGACAATGTCTGTGTTCCCTGCTGGTCTATAGGGAGTGTGATGTAGCCTATGCAATTCCCAGCTCCAGCACACCTGCAAGGTCTCATTGATCTGCTGCTCAGTGCTCTGAAAACTCAGAAATCTATTATCAGTGGGAGCATGTGCTTATTGATCAGATTACCTGCTTCTGTTCCCTGTGTGCACCGAATTGTACCAGCAAACACACACACGCACACATAAATACACACACACACATGTGCACATATGCAGGCATGCACACACAGATTATGGGGATATGTGTATGTTAAAGGCTTTACTTTTTTTACTTTTTTTTTTTTTTTTTTTTGCTCTACAAAACTGCACATAAATAAAAAGAATGGACCTTCTTCATGAAACGTGAGCACAGAAACACTCACAAGTGGCCAAGAGCTGCTAAATAATTAATCAATAGAGCAGTGTGGCAGTTTGAAATGTAAATGTGATGGATGAAGGTGTGATGCTTGTCATCAAGCAGAAAATGATGTGACTGGAATGGATAACCCACAGTACCTGCTAACTGGCACAAGCTTGGACACAAAGATAAAGTAAAGCCATCAGAAAGCAGCCCTGGCAACCCCTAATTCTTGCCTTTGACCCACAATTCACTTTCATGTCTCTGTCCCAGAAGAGATGTTTAAAAAAATGATGAAGAGAGATCCTGGGGTGGGAAAGGGGAGAGAGAAAAAACCATCTGAAGAAATGCTACCTGACAAGGCTGCAGGCTACATTCTTGAGAACACCTTTCTTTTCTTTATGTTCTCCTTCTCCTGTTAAATAAAAATGCGGCTCCCTTTTTTCCCTTTCCTTTCTTCCAAAACTCTCCTGAGCCGTTCCTGCAAGTGGTTCTGTGACTCGGGAGCTGACAACAGCCGCATGCAAAGGAACAAAGAATGAGAGTGACAATTCAGAGTGCACGCAGGTGAGAAAGACACCTTTTACTTATCAAACTAGGCTGCAAAAAATGCTCTTTTTACTCAGCGAGCTAGAAATAGTGGTGATCTAACAAGGCACTGATCCAAATTCTTTATTTATGCTGAGATGTAATGCTAACAGGATTTTTAGGTTGACTAGTAGTCTGTGGCCCCTCCATTCAAGTAAGGAAGCATTCCTCTGATTTGGAAAGAGGAAAATACATATAATTACCGCATATTATGTGACAGGAAAATGTATGCTGTGATGGCAAAGGGTGACAGAAAATGTCCATCAAAAAATTTGTTTTCAGCGACTTCCTATGCCAGTCATTGCATTCTCTCTGTGGGGAAATGCAACATGATGGAACTCAGTTTTGCAAATTTGAGAGAAATTTACTTTTTTTACAAAAGGGATTTTTGGATACTTTTTTTCCTTTTAAAATTGCAAGCTTGCAAGTAGGATTTAAAACTTTCAGGGCTCCTTCCCCCTGAAAGAGACAATTCTATTTCTCAGTAAGGACCATTTAGCAGGTGGGGGGGATTTTTTTCCTCTTTTGTTATCAAAAGCCCATTCTTTACAGAAAGTGAAAAATACCACAGTTTAACATTAGATTTTTGAATGCCCCAAAGTATACATTAGCAGATAACACCTACTAAAAGTGAAAGCTAAATATAGATATATAATAGTGCTTTGACACACTAAATACATGTTCTACTATAGACATAAAATATACATACAAGTATTCTCTTAAAATCCTTGGAGTTTTTTAATACCTCAATACATATGAAGTGGCCTAGAGAAGCAGCAGATCTCCAGATGAACTTGCCAGTGTTTTCATATTTCTTCGAATTTTTATTTTTACCTGTTTTTTGTTAGGATTGGGTTTTCAATCTTTATGATACATTTATACAAGAAACAGCAAGAAAACATATCAGTATTTAAACAACATGAATTTTAGAAGTCAAGAATTAGAGCTTACATTAGAATGGAACCTCAGCTGGCCCAGCTACATAGAAAACAACATACTTTTGGTCTGGGACAGGTTGCTGATATAATGTCATTGGAGGCAAATCTTTCCTGTAACTTGGCTACCTGGATAAGCTTTAAGCAGAGTGCCATCTATGTACACAGGAAATCACCACACTCCAAAAAATATTCCCCATTTAGAATGACAAAACTGTGGTCTGGTAGGTAATTAAGCTTGAATTTCATTTCTGGGGCATTTTGACTTGTGTTTTCAGATTTGTGCTTTTGGAGCTTTCGTCTAGCTTATGCCAAAGCCACTCAGCTGTATATCTTTCCCTTCATGGCAGGTATATTCATATTCAATTTTAGTCGTTTTGCACAACTACAGGAATGCAATATCACCATAAGTAGGAATTAGGCCCTACAATTTGGAACAATCTGGGTACACCAATATGTGGGATGGAGGAATGGTCCCACACCATATATCTGGCGTGTTCCTGACAGGAAACATTCATAGACTCGGCATTAGACCAAAGGAAGTTGGTCTAATGATTTGCAGAGATTGATGATGAGTTTAAGCAATTACTGTATCACAGTAATGTAACAATATTTATCACTACTGGGACTTCTCTCATAAGCTGCTGTAGAAGTGGAAAAGAGCCATCTTAGGACCATGTTGTCTCTAAGCTTATGTGAGTTCATTTCTATACCTTCAGTCTGCCTCAGCTACAGAGGAACTTACAATAGAGAAATTACAGACTAGGCTGCAAATGTGCATCAGTCTCTGGGAAAGAGATGCACCTACTCAAGCTAGAGAGAGCTGTGATGCACGCTGTCCTAGGAGGACCAGCTTGCTAGGACCGTGAGATATGCTGCCACATGAGCTCTGTACTATAGAGCTGCCCACATGTAATGTAAAGGTGCCTACCAGCCTAGCAGTAGGAGCAGTGATTCACTGTGATAGAGATTGTACAGCTACTCCAGCAATTAATTAGTTTCAAGAATCATAGAAATACAGAGGCACCAGCAGGACTTTGCTTTCTTCCCCCTTTAAATTTGCTGGGTAAATAGAGGAAAGGGACATAAAAATTGCCCTGAGAAAGGCAGATCTAAAAAAATACCTGTGTTTTAACCCCAACAGTGGCCACCAGCAGCTGGCTACTGAAGAGAAGAAGCTGGTAACCTTGGGGCAGAGTGCCCCAGATCACTGTCCCAGCCTCCAGCAATTTGAAACTTGGAAACTTCCCAAGCTCAAAAAATTTGCCTGACTTGCTCTAGTGACGGTTGGTTAAATATGCAGCAACAACACTCCTGTACCAGCAGGCTTTGTTTCACCCCAAGTGTTATGCCAAACTAGTTGTATATCATCATGAATAACTGCATTTCCCCAGAGTTGATTTCCTATGGCACGTTTTACTTAGACACTTCCTCAACACCCTCACAAATATGTTATAGATCTAAAGCACAATCTCCTTTTCAAAATGAATGGGTCTGATTACAGGCATATTCATTTTGTAAAGGTACAAAAGGATACAAATGTGCCTTTCCATCTCATATAATGTCAAAGTAAGACCCTCTTGCCCTTTTATTTCGATCCCTGCAATTTGAAAATAAAAATTACTTGATTATATGATTTCTACCATTAAGTGTATAATTGCTTTTGTGTTTTGACATTTAATTCCTCTTACCAAAATACATGATAGGAATTAAAAGTCAAATCTTTTATATATTTGATGCACAGGTCCTTCCCTGTATTTTAATAAGAGAAATAGAACAGTAAAACCTTATGGCAGGTACAGCAAAGCCATTTGAAAATGAAGGCACTTTTTATACTGGAAATTTGACTATGGCCCCAGTTCTGCCCTCCCTTATCTAGGTCAATGGCTCTTTGAAATCACTGCAAGGTCTGAATGAGTCAAAAGCAAGCAAAACCTGCCTGACTTGACCTTTAAAATAGAGCTAAGATTATACCATGCCCTGTTGGGCAGATTTTAAGATTATAGTCCAGTCTGAAAATTACTTTTGAGAGCCATGAGAGAGAAGCTAGCCAGGAACTCGAGTGTATTGACCTGGTCTGGGATGGCACTAGTGAGGAACACAGGTCCCAGCAGGGAAGACCAGGAGCAGCCAGGGCATCAGTAGGGTGTCTTGGCTGGCCCAAGGCCAGTAGGAGGGCTCTGATGCTGAGAGAGGAGGCAGACTCTGCAGGCTGGTGAAAAGGTGTGGCTGCACATACTCGCTTGTGGATGTTTCAAGTGTTTTTTATCTCCTCTTTGTCTTAACTTTCCCCATAAAGTTTTTCCCACCTCATGCACTGCCCTTCCCTTTACTGCAGTCTTCCCTCTCTTTCTCATAGTTTTTACTTCCACTACTTGTGCCCCTTAAACTAAATTCTCTCTCATTCCTTTCTTCCCTGTACAGTATGCCAAAGTCTTCATCTTTACTTTCTGTTCATACTCATCCAAAACCTGTGTCGAGATTTCTTCTGGCTCTATTTTCTCCCATTGGTTACATCACTGTGATTTATCCCCATTCACTTAAGTCTTAAAGTGGCTTGACCCTACAGCCATAGATGGAAATAGTCCCCTGAGATCCAGATTTATGCAATCTAGAGCTGTCTGCAAAAGTTTTCTGCAATCCGCCAAGTAGACTCTAGCTGGGACCTCAGATGAACTGAGTTTGGGACTGGAAGAGACAGGAATGTTGATGGCAGGCACTAGGTAAACGAGAGCTCAGCAGTGCTCTTCCCAGTGTTAATATTCTTACCCACAAACTTTGTCATGCCTTCACTATGCCTGTTAACAAAAACTGCTGTTCTAGGTGAATTTCCTCTTGGAGTAAGACCTGTGCTGTCTTTCTCCTTTTCCCAACACAATTTTTCTTTCTTTCATCTCAGTAAAGATGCCATCAACAAAGGTAAAGGACAATACACAGGTAACCAGAAAGAGAAGTAAAGGGAGCAGGAAACAGTTGCATCAGGAAGAAACAGACAGGGAGGGGAGGGAGAGAGAGAGGTAGAAAGAGAGGGAAAGAGAGAGACAGCTGAGTGTATCTCCACACAACAGTTGTAAGTGTTACCATATCTCATGGAGACACACTTAGCTTCCCATAATGAAAGTAGCTTGCATCTCACGGGTGCCAAGCACAGGGATGCTAGAAGTTGTCTCCCATTGGCCATCACATGCTTGCCCTTTGCAGGAGGAATGAGACCGCCTGGGGCTGCTCCAGCCCAGCCATGGCTTTGAAGGGCCTGCTTTCCATATATCCTACTGCTGATAGGACTGTGAGTGTGAAACACTTTTCAGGTATGTGTTAAGGGTGTGTTTAGGCATACACACATGTATACATGTACATGCACATTTTTTCCCATCATTTTTTGCACATGCAAAAATTGAAAATTTAAAATTAAAAGGGAACAGAAAGTCCACAACATATAAATCACATAACTGGCTCCAGCCCATTTCTTCAGGAGAGGCAGAATGTAGGCCTTTCAACAAAGAAATGAAGCTCATGCCATTTTTGTTGAACAAGTAGCTGCAAATAATAGAAGTCATAGATTTATACCTGTGTCGTCCAGTCTTTGAAGAAGTCTCTTGATTAAAGTTTAGAGCTAGGCATCCAGAATATCTTGAGTTTGTTCTTGTGAGTAGCTATTTTACCCACAAGGTGGGTGTCATTTGAAAATTCTGTACCCTTGAAAATCTGTATCTTTGCTTGAGGGCTCTGCTTCTCAGTAGTCATCAACTCAAGATGTTTCGAAGTTACCTACTTTTTTTTCTTTTATGATCATGCAATTCTGAAATGGGAAGGTGCAAAGGAGGTGAAAATTATGCTTTCTTCTAGTTCAGAGTGACCAAAGTCTTCAAGAGGTCACCCTGGATTCTACAGTATTTCAGAACACACTTGCATACAAATAAGAATATTAACTAAAGCTACTCATAAGGGATTCTCTGTTCACACCAGTCATAGAATGGCTTTGGGGTCATTCACACTGCCCTTTTAAATATTTTTTTACAGCAATAATGTCAAACAACTACAGAATTTACTGCTTCTTAGCCTGAAAGGGAGCTGGTTCTCAGAACGGGGAACTTGGAGAAGATGTTTTCACTCAGCTGGAAGCTTTATGGGGCAGATTTCATCCATATTCCAGAAGTAAATGTCACCTCCCTTGAGATTTTGAAACTCAATGCATGTTCAGCCCCAGAAATCAGGTGATGAACCAGAACTTCAGACTCTCAGAAACTAAACACTTTGTGCTTCAGAGAGATTTGGTTTGGTTTTACTTTTTTTTCCATTTTTTTTCCTTTTTCTTTAATTTTGATGGATGATGTTTTGTTCTGCAGTGAGTTTTAATGTGTGTCGCTGTGAAACATTTTCAATTGTCGCAAATAACAACAACAAAAAGCAATATTTCAGTATTTCTCAAGAAAAGGCTTCAAAGGTTTCAGATCTTTTTAAAATGTTTCTGCTTTATTTTGACGTGGCATAAAAGTTTTGTATGCATTCTCGCATTCGCTATTGTGACAGCTGTATTTAATGAGTGCAAAATGATCAGAAAAACATCCTTTACTGTGGGTTGCCATTGCCAGCAGATGACAGGAGAGAGGCAGTACTGTAATAACAGAAGCGATGAAGTAGTTCATATTACTCCTGATGAGGTATTTCTAACTCAAATGCCTAGTTATGCCTTTTGAAAATAATATATTGGTCACATTACTTAATCTTTTCATCAGATTTTGTTTCCAGGTCCTTTTTGAAATAAAATTCTGCATCCTTAGCCTTGGGTCATGACATATTATTTGGGGATAACACAGTCAGTTTCCATAAGATGAAGAGGGAAAGGTCCTAGTCTTGCCTATAAGTACCAGCCTTTCCGTCAAACTAATGCTAAGCATGAAGTGCAGATTCACAGACTGTTAGAATCAAAACATCACACAATACGTTTGATTTCTATTTTATATGCATATTTAATATCAGAGTATTTTAGTCCAAATTGGAGTGAGTATAAAAATAAATCTAAATGGATTTGAAAGGCAAGATATTTCTTTTTTCAAAGCTTTATCATTCCTGACTTCCTCTGGTGACTGTTAACTTATGCCTTTGTACAGGAGATCTAAGTATTTCATTCTCTCTTGTGTCTCCATATGGTACCATTTCGCAGATAGTCTTCCTTTGGTCACAAGATGACAGTGAGAATGGATTGTCAAACTGGACCACTATGACAATTTACTCTGGGGGAGAAAATCCTGAGGGTGTTTGGAAGCTTTACTGTAAGATATATTTGATTAACTTATCCTACTACTGACAAATAATTAGGTCAGCAATTAATTTCAAAATGCAAATGTGCTACAGGCCTTCATGTTTTAAGAAATTCCCTTTGTCTTTAGTTTCTACTTGTGTTAAAGTCTTAATGGATTTAGCTGAGTGAAGAAACAAAATTATGTTTTCTAATGCTTTATTTACTAGGTTGAGTTGGACTTTTTCAGCAAATATTGACAGCAAATGTTTGTTCAGAAATGACCATGTGGGATGGAATTTAATGGAGTAAAAAAAACAGCAGAGTAATGATGAGCCACTCATTTAAAAAAAATATATATATGTATATATTTTCACACTTCTCCTGCAAAATATTTATCCACACAAAATAGGAACAGAAAGACAAACCAGAGGGTCAGGAGCAGATCATCATACCAAAGTCATTAGTACCTGCGTAAGCAGTCTAAGAAACCAAGGTGTATCAGAAAAAAGCCATGCTTAATATTGCTACTAGTGTGGCTCAAAGAAACTTATCTACCAGCCCATCTCAGGAACTTTATTATTAAACAAACACCAATTAAAGGCTCAGCCCTTCCCAAGAGAAGGTCAAGGAGTTTTCTGTTGAGTTTAAGGGAGTGAAGCCGCTAAGTGTAGGTTTTCTGTGATTAAAGTCCTGCGATCTATAGAAAATACTCAAAATATCCAGCTATAAACAAGTCCAGTCAGCTACCCTGGTGTCAAACCTGAATTAATTTACATAGGTGATACAATTATATTAAAAATTCCTGGGAGTTTAATTGTTTGAAGTCAGGAAAGAGAGTAACATCTCAAGAATAAGGTGAGGGTTTTTAACAAATTTTTTTACCGATCTGAAGATAAAAAACTAATATTTTTATTCTTACCTATTCAAGTCTCTTTGTAAGGAATAATGATTTTTAAAAAAAGTCAAGTTCTGTTTTTTCTGGGGTTTTTTTGGTGCAAAATGGTACTTTTACATCACATTCACTTAAATTAACATTGCCAATAATTACATGAGGAAAAAAAAATTCAGGAAAAGATGAAACTAAACATTGCATTTTTAGTAGATTTTCATTTTGGAAGGAAAACAAAAGGAGAACTACATGGGATAAAAAGTATATGTCTCAGCTACACAGAAAAAGCTTGTTTTCCAATCTCCTCTGAAGGATTACGTCCAGGACCCTCTTTCCGTCTTAAGCAGTATCTGAAGAACTTTGAAGATTTCACTAGGTAGGAGCAGGCAACACAAGGCTGAAGCTTGATTTGACTGAGGGAGAATCTCTCTCTTTCTGCACAGAGCTGTTGGAAATAAAATCAGAAATAAAACTGGATATGAGAGGGCTGAGCAGTTGGGAGCTGGGCAGAAAGAAGCTTTCTTGTAAGATAAGGCAGTGTTCATGCTGTTCAGCTGTACACTGGCATGGACCCCCATTAAACCATCACTTTTCAAAAAGATACAGCTGCCTTTAAAACTGTCCGAAGGAGAAGAATGGGAATGATCAGAAGTCTGGGAAATGTCACCTGCAAGAAAATCTGAACTGGAGTGATTTCATCTGGAGAAGAAAATGAGTGGACATAAAAACCAAAGCCTTCAGTGTTAAAAGCCTTCTGCAAAGAGGCAGGCAAGGACTACAGTCAAACGATAGAAAGTGAGAGTCCTACATTGAAACAAAGGAGAATCAGGTCAAATGTTGGTAAAAATTTTCTCACAGTGAAGACATTGAAGATGTGGAAGGGATTGTCTATGGAGAGTCTGGAGTCCCACTCACAGAAGACCTTTGAGAATAGGCTGCTCAGACTACTTTCCAAAATAATGTGAACATTGTTTTTAGATGAAATCAATATTACATTAATATTTTTAATTTATTTTAATAAGCTGATGGAACTTCCTCTTTTGTGGTAGTATAAGATAAATTTAAATCAATCTAGGGAAAGAAGTATAGGATGAACGCCGAGCATGGCTGACATTATAAGTGAGAGCAATTGTAGATGGGGTTTTTCTGCTGAAGCAGGACAGATAGAATGGTCTGCATGACTAAAGTTGAGCTCATTAAAAAAAGTAAATAAAAAATTCAGTGATGAATAAGCTGACAATAAATTCTATAAAATAAAGGAGGTCAATATGCAAGAACTTGATCATTAAATTTGGAGTTTATTCAACAGCTTTCAGAATCAGAGTCACTATAACTGTGACCAAGTAGAGAAGTATGAGGCAAAGTAATATCAGATTCTGTCCTAATTTAATATCAATTTGATATAATAGTAATTTGGCAAAGATACCTGGAATGCAACTGGTTTAATGCAAGTTTGAGTAAAAAGGATTATTTCTTCCAGGTAATACTGTACATTTGATGAAAATAATAAATAACATTCACATCACTCTTACATTTAAAAAACCTAACAAATGTCTTATGTTGTTTAAAACATAAGTCTTTCAAATCAGAATGATCTCTGGAGTCACCTGCATAAGTGTTAAAGTATGTAACAAGGTAGCAGGAATTTTAAAATATTGCCACACTCTAAAATTAGGATATTTCACGTTACTTTATTAATGAATTTGTGTCTGTTTACATTGAGTGACCGCACTAAATATCCTAGTTGCTTTACAAAAGTCTTCTGCTGTATTCCCTTCCCTTGGCTGCTCATGTACTAGTGTTCTTTCTTTGTCTCAAACAGAGAGCAGCACATCCCACCCCACACAGTCTGTCTTTCTCTCTTTCTGTCACCCTTGGGAATGGAGGGATTTTCCTTATCCTGTAAAATGGTGATTGAAGATTGCCTTGTGGGGATGAGAGGGGCATTTCCCCTGGGATTGCCAGCCAGTGGCTCAGGCCTGACAAGTATTTGTTCCTCCTGTTATCCATTCTGAAGTGCATAATCCCAAAGAAATCAGTAGGGAGTATTAATATGGACCTTGAAGGCCAGATATGCCTAAGAACATAAAGGTGATCTAGAAATTATTCCACTGAAGCTTTCCCAATAATTTGGGTTTGACTTTTTTTGAAAAATAAATCAAAATAAAAATGTTTTGCTTTGTTTTTCATGAATATCAGATGACAAATCTTAGCCTTTTCTTGTAGCCTAAAATACATTTGGCATACAACTGCAAACACAGGTTCCAACTTCAGGTAAACTTGTTACACTAAATCCTCCCAGTGTTGTCATTTGGATCCCAAGTGTAGTTTTGAAGTTGGCTTGGTTCTTTTCTTATGCGGTTTCACATCTAGTAAGGTTTGTTCATGTGTATGTAAACAGTGGTAGAACTGTATTTTTTAAATTAGTGGAATTCACAAGCTTCACCAAAAAGAAAGTTTGATTTGATAAATATGGGTTTTTTTTAAAAAAATCTAACATTGTGCTTTGATGAAGTTTTCTCTTCATCACAGTATAGCAATGTCTCTTTTTTGTATAATGAGGTAGAGTCAGACTCCACAAACCGACTGGTGTCATCTCAAAGCACACACCAACTCCACACCTTGCAGCAGCCCCACAACCTCTTTTCGAGTGTCTCCCATCTTTTTGGGCACCACATACTAGGCATCCCTTTGTTTCAGGGGAGAAATCTCCGAAACAAGGAAGCATACACAGACTCCAAAGGACCTACTGCCTTTCAGAACATGCTGTCAGTAGAATGATGAGCAAAGGGGTAGCTTGTCACTCTTGAAAGTCCTCTTCAGCGCCTCTCATAATCACTTGCTGGCATCAACATGACTTTACAGCTACCACTGAAGATGCTGAAGAGTAATAGAGAGAAGAAAGATACCTTAACTCAGATGGGACACTTTACTTTTTTGAGGAATAGCATAACCACACACAAGCCAACCAGCAAAGAAGCAAGAGTAGATAAACAGAGGGGAATTCATTACCTGGAAATAACACACATTGGTCTGATAAAGGAGATGAAAGGAGCATCTTCCACTTCCACAGAAAATACATATTGCAGCATCTTCATTCTCATAAGAAATAAATATGAAACCGTGAGAGTGATTACCTTAGTGCTGCTCTCTTCCTTACCACCCTAGTCAGCCACCCATGACAACAGAGCTAGTTAGAGAATCCCAACTGGCAAAAGGATTAAAAAAGAAAAAAGTAAAGTGGAAAAATGCCTCAGGCCCCACACATGTGACTTCACAGCAAAACCTGGAGCCAGCCCTGAGGGGGTCTGATACAGAGAGCGAAGTAATGTGACTGTGATTAGGATGTGTGAAAATTAGAAACCCTCTTGTTTTAAGAGGGCAGGTTATCTTCCAAGCCTGCTCTACACTTCTTTCAACTGTAATGTGGGGAACAAAGGTTGTCTGTAGAAGGTTCTGTATTTCTCTACCCAGTCTATGTCACATAGAGCTTTTTATGCTAGACTCAGTTTAAAAACTTCAATTTAAACCAACATGAAAGGTCCTTAAACAGTAAATAGCATATTATACCAAAAACAAATAGACTAAAAAGTGAACAACCATAGCCAGTATATTTCTTTCCAGAGGAGTTTCACTTTTCACGCTAACTAAAATTGTAAGACTGGCAGATCTGGGCCAGAGGTTTGTAATGGGCCTTTTACTTTTTTTTTCTTCCCTCTCCAATGATAAATAATCAGTCTTAGAGAATTGATAAAAAGAGACAAGAATGAAAAGTGAGTATGACACATTTATGAGACGGATTTTTCATCTGTTTCTTAAATACAGCACCTTTATTTCAGATTGCATTAAAAAAAAAAAAATACAGGAGAGCCAACCAATTTATGTTGTGCTGCAGTAGTGTATGCATATGGATGTATGGAGCACATTCTGAGAGAGTCAGAAAATTCACCCCAAATGCCTGACAAGTTGAAAAAAGTTATGTTATCATTCAAGAATCATTTATTTGAAAAAGAAAAATAAAACACAGGCCACATGACTAGAGGCAGAGGATAAAAACACATTGTTTCCAGACAAATTCCCATCAAAAACATATGACTCAGGACTCTGAAGTCAGAATATCTTTGTATTTTAAATTTCCATGACCACTTTCAGGAAAATCTGAAGTTCTGCTACAGGGTTTGCTGCACACTTTTCACTACTGATTGATAACAAGAAGCAGCATTAGCAGTATTTTTCCCCATCGTTCCTCTGAAGCTAATGGAGTCGAGGATTCGTTACTTGATCTAATGGCAATAGCTTTCCAATAGACATGCACAGAATCATTGATTAGTTTGTCCTCTCCTTGTTTGCGTTGGAACACTGTTCAATTTACACCAATTAAAGAATGCTTGGTTTGTGTATTGAAGAATAATTAAGGGATGGAATTCCCTATAGGCTACTAAAAATGACATCTGACTGGAATGGTGATTACAGCATGAAGACAGCATTAGTATTTAAATAGTTTGACTGTTATATAAAATCATTACAGCACTCACCATGAAAAAGAGCATTAGTTAATTTTGCCTATAACAAAATTAGTTGTATGTATTTGCCTGGTCACTTTAAGTAAATTTGACAAGGCTAATCTTAAAGCGAGCGTTCCAGGTTTGGTGGAAGGAGCAGATATAGCACTGTTTAAAGTAATCATCTTGATAGATATGTATATAATCTTCAACCAAAATACAAATACACCCAAATGAATAGCAGAGCTTTGCCAGAGATGCTCAAATCAAATGTAAACATTAAAAACACATCAGTTGCTGAAACTGAAAATCCAAGCGTAACTGGTGTATTAATTATACAATAATCAAGGTTTCACAAACTGTAAACACACAAGAAATCTTTATTTGTTCACCACTGTGGTTGTCAAACCTTTACTACTCTTTCCAGCACTGCGTGGAACAAGGAATCACAGGAAGCAAATAGATAACATGGAAGGAGTCATCCTTGCTAGTAGAACTCCCTTGTGAAATATCCTAAAGGATTAAAAATATTGGAGTGGCCTAGTACATCCCTGTAACACCTCCTTAGACAAGCTTGTTTTTTTCTTTGGATTACAAAGTAGAGGAGAGGTTCATTCTCAAAAATACTGTTGAGGAAAGAGGGCTTTTTATCCTCCATTTAAATTTATGCTATACATATTAAATTCTGTCTTCTAGCCTTAGATTATAGTATCTACAGTAATGATCTATCCAAAACATGACAGAAACATTACTGTAACATAAACTGCTTGGGGCCAGTCCTGAAGCATATTTATATTTCCATAGCCTACTTAAATATAGTGTATTTGTTTTACTAAACTTAGATACCGTAGTATATTTTATAAGGTCATCTGCCTGTCTCAAGGCCCCACATTGTAGGTACTATCCTTCCTATGAGAATTTATGCAGTTTTGATCGAAGGTTGTCAAGACCCTCTTTAATTCAGTAAAGGGTTCTTTCTCTGTGAAGGAACATAAGACTTTCCCATATAAGCCTCTAAGGGTATGTAGACATGGTTATTAGAATGTCTACATTGTGCAACGTACAACTGTGCTAAAGACACCCCAGGCCCCAAGCCCAAGTTCCAAATGAGGTTATACACAGGCACAGCACAATAGCCACTTAATCTGCTGGCCCAGCACCTCTGCCCAATCTGCAATGCCTCTTTATAGATGAAATTAGCTTTTGACACCATGCTGTTCTTGTGACCATGCCAGGTTCTATGGGTTGCTTATGGATATCTTCACTGCACCATATTTCACCAGATGGATCTGATCTAGAACTAGGTTTGGGACAGTACACTTCATCACGTACTACAACCACTGACTTTCCGTAGGATTTTGTTTCAACATTTCAAAAGTCTTCTGTTCTGGATTTGGTTTTCATATTGGAGAAGTAGTTCCTGCCTCTATACCAGACCTCCTGTTGGGTTCTCCCACTATAATCTGCCTGACTAGACCTTGGGCTTTCAGGAGTGAGACTAGCACTTCTTTTCAATGAATAATATTCTTTTGCAACAGGGCTGATATAAGGGTGTATTCTTCCTTCCACCCATGAGAAAAAAATCCATTAATTTCAACCGAAACCCTCCATGCAGAAAAGGGAGAACTGTGCCCCAGGGAACACTCATGGAAGATTAACGATGAGGAGAGAAAAGTGATACAGTACAGGCAGAAGAAAATAAGGACCCACCACACAAATAAAACTGGACAAGGGTTTATTTTTAAAAAGTCAGTCAGAAAAGGCAGGAAGACTTTGAAAAAAGAGTAAGGGCTGTTTCAGTGAACTTTTGCATACATTGCCTTTCAGGAGACATGAATAGAAACCTAACAGTAACTCTTTTTTCATACCTCCTTTCACAGGTCTCACTGGCAAAGAGGGATTTAGCACTTAATTCTTGTACTTTTATGTGGCAAATTAGGAATTTGCACCTTTAAAGGAAATTGCTTTTCAAACTCCCATAAATTCTGGATTTTATTTTTTTAAATGGTGGAAAACATTCCCTAACTTCATCCCAACACATAATAAATAGCACTCTCCACTACTTCTCCTCAAAAAGGTGTAGGAAAGTGGACCTGGACAAAGAGAGGTGTTTATCATTCCTTCTGAGGAGATGCCAAGAGTCTAGACTGTGTCCTTAACCCTTTCATCTCCTCATCCCTTTCTAGTTCAAACTCGCACATTTGCTCTCTTCCTAAATATGAAGTGTCTGTTGAAGTAAATATTTGACTTGAGACTTGGTTACTTGATGAAGTAGGGCATGATGGAACTGAATAGTTCAAACCAAAACTGGAATATGAACAGAGTTGCAATGTGTTTTATTTTTCAGTTTACAATTGGCTAAAAGTAAAACCCCTACACCATTTTTTGCATCATTTTAGATAACAAGTGGTTGGTTTGTGACTGCACCAAGACAGAAGGAAGCTGAAGGAGACTGACATAGCATGAGCGCTTTTAGCAGACAGTGTTTGGTGACTCTCTGGCAGGAAGCACTGAAGATCTGGATGGTTATGCTGACTCCAGCATAACGTCCCATCTCTGTGAGGCTTGAGGACAAGGTAGTGCCCACCAGAGTGGGAAAGAGGACTTGATCAGAGAACCTCTGGAGTGCTTTTCTTCGTAAGGACAAGACAAGACTGAAAGACAAGGAAGCATGACCCAGTGAAAAAGTGTTCTCTCACAACGTGGCACTACACTGGCAACCGTGGCTGTCAACAAAACATCCCCCATTCTGACTGTCAACACTGAAGTGAAGATAAGCTAGATAAGCTTTCAAAAAGGTTAGTATACATCCTGACTTGTTTTGTTTTTGAGTCATTTTTGGCCCAATTTCTTCCTCTCTGCATTTGCTAGCATGACAAAGGACCAGAAGTAGGTGTTGGGATGGCACTGGTTTTTCTCATTTAATCTGTGAGGCAGCATGAAAAACAATCAACAATCATGGAACATGTTCTGAATTTGTCTAAAAATAATTTGGCTCAAATATTAACATGTGAATTTAGTAAAGTTAGAGTATGTGGAATGGAGATAAATTACATCAGCAATTGAAATTGAATGTGATATAGAAATCCAACTAACAGAAAACTATCAGGAAACAATTATTCAGAAAGCTGTTGATCCTCTATTTCTTTAAAGAGTTAAACATTTGGATTGGGTAACTGACAGCCACAATAATAGGCATATCTTTGATCAATCTCTGAGTTTGCAACTCTTTGTATGAGATCACAAAGATTTGCATATTTTTAGGGATCTATAGGGAGAAAAAGAAGAACAAAACCTGCTTTTCTGAGACGCTACTTTCAGATCACACAGTGTGTCATGGGTCTCCTCAAGTACACTATTGTTCAGAGCCAGTTGCAAGACTTACAGATTTTATAAATGGCCCTAAAGCATGACATTCACATCTGAAGATTAATCAAAATTCCTCCTAGACCTGAGCATTGTAAGCTGTGCGAGCTTCACAGTTATGTACATCTACATCTCCTTTCTACATCCAAATCTGTGTCAGAACTTACCTAAAATCTTAAAGTGTTCAGAAGTAATAGACAAATCGAAAAATGCTTTGTGACCAAATGAGAAACTGTTGACTAGACTCAAATTCATGATCAGGTAACAGATTTCTGCCAGGGTCTTGACATCATCTTCGGTTTGGCAAAATTTTTCACTGTTGATGAAAATTCTGCAGAGACAAGACAATCTTGAATCATCCCATGAATAGAATGGATACTAAGCAACCAGCTTTTTTTGGTGTTTAAGGTTCATTTGTTGTTCATCTCTGTTTTCAACTCTAAGGGAAATATGTTCACTAATCACTCATTTTGGATCAACAGCCATACCTATGCCACAAAAGATTTCATCCACTTGGTAATATTTCCTCAGAAAGTAGCTCCTTCTGAGAGATGTGAGCAATATACTGAGTACTGTGAAGAAGTAGTCATCCCTGCAAATATTCTCAGTTGTGGGGTGTTTCAACATAGGGACTATGCAGACATGCACAAGGAAGGCAATGCAAAGAACACTCTTCAAAAATTGTTCTGTCTAGCTTTCTTATAGTTCTCTGCAGTATGCCATGCGGGGGCATGGAGGTATTGTAGAGGAGGTAGACTAGAAGCCTGACTGACACAGGAAGCAGCACTTCCAGTCACCATCTGCCTTGTCCTGTGGGCAGGCAAGACTTTGTAAGGTCCTGGCAAAAATCCCATAGAGAGGATTGGTAAAGTGTAGTGAGAAGGTGGAATGATGCAATGGTGAGTGTGGTCAGATCATTGACAGGTGAAGCAGAACTTTAGCCAGCAACAAAGGTTTCAGTATCCTAAAGAGGGAGACAATAGAGAAGGAGAATAGCCAACTTTTAATGAGATAAATTAATTGCTGATGCAGAGTTTTTGAGAAGGGACCAGCCTGTGTCCTAACAGCACAGAGGTTCCACGTGATAAGCAGACTCCAAATGTAACCCAAAAGCCAAAGCAAAGGCTGGCTACTTTTTGCACCTTGCCAACATCATCAGCAATGAGAGGTACTCTTTGCTCACCAGCATGTAACATGTAACAGGCTTTTCAAAGTCTGAAAGCATGATTAAAATAAAGGGCCAAGACTTGCCTTGCTTTTTTATTAGGATTGTTGTATTCTGTTCTTTGTATACATTTGGGTGTCTCTTCCTAATTGTCTCTGAAAGATTTCTGATCTCCCAGAAACTTATGTTTTAGGGAGTTGTGTAACCTGCTTGTTTTGTGAGAAGACAGACTGCAAAAATGGAGAAATAGAAATTGCTTTCAATGCTGTAGAGTATGATTTCAATTACTTCAGTTTGTTATTGCTAGCCATATTTTATAAATATCAACATATTATATTTGTTCTGGCTATTGAGATGATACTTTCAAAGCAATTCAAAAACGTATTGTGATATGTTTTGTCAATATAATATTACAATTGTACAAGATTGGTTATATTAGTTAGGAGAAACATCTTAAAAGTTAAGTCTCTACAATTTATTCCCTGTATCAACTTTGTAATGCACTACAAGGCCATTTGCTAAGATTTTGCTCATGCACTGTTAAGTGGGATCCTAGTATATCACCACATTCAGTAAAAATATTGCAAGATAAAATATCTGTAGGTTATGAAAATGAGACCAAAGAAGCAGCATTTCTCTTCACACAAAGCAGAAAATCTGGAAATCACTTCAGTAAAAACAGACTAGAATTGGACATTTGGGAGGCATTGCAATTATTGTGGACTACAGTTTAAAAAAAAAAATAAAATCAGAATCTCTTACCTTAAATTAAAAATGTTAATCAACCAAGACATTAACAATCAGATAATATCATCTTAGTGGTTTTGTCTAAGGCAATTGCCTATACTCCTTCAAGTAGTCAAGAGAGAGAAACTCCACCAGTAACAGATACTTATTTTCCTATGGCCATCTGAGATATCATCCTAAAAGGGCCATATGAAATAGTTGAACAGAGTGAGATCTGGAGGTACCACCCACGACAGACAGGGAAAGGAAAGAGTAACCTGAGACTAGATAGCCAGTTTTAAGACAACTACAGCAAATTATAATGAATCTTGTGCTGTGAATTACCAAACCTTAGGAAATTAAGGGCCCAAATAATTTATAAGGGGTTTTGTTGTTTTTTTATTTTCATTTATTTAAACAGAGTAATAGGGATGAGAATGCTTGTTTGTATCTTGACATAGATTTCATAGGTTGGACTTCAACTAACAGCTCCAGAGTTACGAATCTTGGGACATATTTTACATCAACTTAAGAAGCTCAAGGTCTTTCATCTGTTCACAAAAGCCTATGAGAAATAGAACTGTTTGGTATCAGATGCTAATTCTTTATTTGAAATAAGTTAGTGAAATAAGGATGCTCACCACCCTTTCTGAAAGCTAAGACAGCCTCAACAACAGCATTAATACTTTTCTCATTGATGGATGAAGTCATGGAACTAGTTTCAGATATTGTTTCCATGTATGTGTCTTAAGCAATTATAGTTAACATTGATCTCATATCCATACCATATCAAAGGGATTTTTTCTGTGTCTCAAATAAGATATATTTATCTTTAGTGACTGCAATACAAATTAAGCTAATATCTGGGGTTTAGTTCTACAATCAGACACAGTAACGGTCATCAAAATTCATTAAAATAAGTTTTAAGTCACAAAGCTCAGTAGTGTTTGTGAGTATGCACTTTTATAAATCTGACCTTCTTTTGAAATATCTGGACTGAAGGCTAATCTACACTGGCCAGAGAATAAAACAGGATGTGAAGAGTATTTCTGATGTTCCAGCTCTGTCCATCAAAATCATTAAAGACTGGATTTGTCATACCACAGTTTCTGTCTTTCTCAAAACAGAAAGGGAGTGGGAAGAAACAGAAATAAAGATATACAAAGAAAAGAGCAGAAAGGATAAAAGATTGCCACAGATCTCCAACTTCCCTTTATCAAAGGCTGAAAACAAAAGGGCTTTTCATTTGATTGAGGGCCAGGCTGTGGGCTATGATAGGGGCTTAGCTCCTCCTGAGTTGTAGTGCTGAGCACTCAGCCTGCCCCGTCAGTGTGACATGCCAGGGGGTTTATTGCCATAGCACTATGGAGGAGTCTCCTGCAGGGCCAAATCCTCACCTTCTTCCTAAGGGCAGTGCCAGTTTGCATCAATGAGAATTTAACTCACCTGCAAGATCAGTAATGCAGAGGAATAGTTTAGAGCTTAATAAACCAGCCAAATAAGATGGGATACAGAAATAGCCTTCAGTAGAACAGCAAGAGAATACCACCTGAGAGACAAGCCTCACCTGTTCATGAATATAGCTTAGGCTGGACTAGACATCAAAGCACTACAGAGATCCCCACAAATCCATATACAGTGGATCAGGAAAAGAGCACAACAAGCTATCAGAGGAGTTAAATGAATCTCTTGCATCATGTCTGCTGTTGAAAGTCATGTAGAAATTCCTGTGCCAAAGGCACTTTACAAAGAAAATCAGAGTGTGGCCTTTATACAGATTGAAGTCTCTAAGGAGGAAGTTGTAGAGTAACTTGAGTAACTCAAGTGCAGTAAATCACCAAAACCGGATGGTGTTCATCTGGGAGTTCTGAGGGGAAATAAAGTGAGAAAAAGCCAGGATACTGACAAGGAGATGCCTTCCTCCCTTGAAAAATGCAGCAGCACAAGAAGGCTGGGAAGTCCTATTATGTGTTGCCTGTCTTCAAAAGGAGATGAGAAAAGTCCTGAGAATAGCAAAGCTTTGAAGTTTGCCACAGTTTTAGGGAGTCCAAGAAACTGGTTCTGAACAAGAGCTCAAGAGAGAGCTTTCAGACAAGAACACCCCATGAGGGTGTTCTTCACTATCCCAAACCAAGGCTGTTACAAGGGGGAAAAGTTCCTCTGTGTAGGATTGGATTGCTTTGAAAAACCAGTGAAGCAGCCTTCAGAGGGAGAGTGGAATAACAGGGACTTCTGAGAGGAAGGTGGCAAAATGATCCAAATATTCAAAAGTGTTTACAGAGATCACTTATAAGCAATTGTTGAAGAGAATCTTGAGACATAAAACAAAGAAAAATACTTTGAAGGTGATTTAATCCTGGAATGAACTACAAATCATGAAGAAGTGAATATGGGAAGTATTTCTCTTTCAATTGAGTTGGGAAAGGACAACACCCAGTAGTGGGTAACAGAGCTAGTGTCATAACAGAACTAGTGTCATAACAAAGAAACGAGACTGAATCCCAAATCCTAATGCATTCAAATTAGCTTATCCAGAATTCACCCCAGATCTGAATCCAAGTCACACATGTGGTTCCCATCTTAAAGGAGGACAAATCAGTTCCTGGATTGAAACTCCTTGTGCTCTGAGGTTTGAATACTCCATGTTCAAAGATTCCAGCCTACGCAACAGTTACATATGAACTATGGGGGGCGGGAGGCATGCATGTGTACACATAGCATGCAAAGGAAGCAATTAAATGTAAACTCAAAACAATTTATAAAGTGATTCATGGCAAAAAGCGCTCTGATGTAGAGACTGCATTATGTGAATATTTGCTCTTGACATTAACTTGCTGCATCTAGCTGAAAGAGCAAAAGATTACAAGTAATAGGACAGTGGGAAATTTGCTGGGTTTGGTGAGTCTGCTCACAATCAAATATTTTAAATTATCTGGATCTACATGACTCTCTATCCTTTTGTTTTCTCTCCTAGTTTTTTTAGTTCCTGTAGGCAGAAATCAAAGCTGATTCAGTTTTAGTTCACTTTGTCTCTTGAATTCATTAGATTTTGAAAGCTTTCAAATGAAGTCAGAGGTAAGAATTAGACAAAATATACAAAGTGGGACATTTCTGACTGGGTTGTGTGTTTTCAGTGTCTAAAAAATTTTTTTAAGCAAACTGTAGGAGGGCTCATAAAAATAGGTATTTATATTTACATACTGGGACAGATCCTCTGCTGTCACAGAGTAGTATTGCTTTATCTTCTTGAACAGATCTAACCCTATCCAGTACAGCTGAGAACCTGCCTCTCACATCAGTGTGAAATACGTTTAAGATTCTGTATTTTTTGGAATGTACAGTAGCTGTTTCTCCCTCCAGGTGCTTTTGCCTGTGCCTGAAGTTGTGTGAGTTACAGCCCATCTGTTTTTAACTGAGGGTGGTGTCTTCAGGGAGGCAGGGTGAGGAGGAAGGTTGAAATGCAAGAAGGATGCATGCACAAAGAAACCAGCATGAACAAAGAATTCAAGAGAAGAAGGTGGGGGAGAGAGACAGGAAAGAAGACAGTGTCTCACATAGCCATGACGTGGTCTAAGGGCAATACTTCTTAATAGAAACTGAAAACCAAGCAATACCTGCATTCACAGCAATGGCGAGTTAAACTGGAATTGATCAGCAACGATGACTTTTGGGAAACACTTCAGGTGTTTCCTGCTAAGTAGCAGGAATAGCAGGAGACCTGCTACTGATAACAAGGTGGAGAAAAAGCAGCTCTGCCCTCAGCTGTGCTGTTGCTGGAGTCATGTAACATGGGACAGAGAGTAGGTGTCACATCAGATAGTGCTAATAGGTGCCAACAGCCACCTTCACTCCTTTCCCCTCAGTCTCTCCCTACATGAAAGTTGCATGAATATCACTGTGGAACAACTGGGTATGACTGCTTCTGCCACACAGTGGGACCCTGGTAGTGATTCAGACTGTACTGGACTCTGGACACATAATGTACATTGAATATCCATAATAAATATTAATTACCACAGTAGGGGGCAGCAGCCAGCTGTGGAGGAAAAGGAGGGCCAGCTGCTGGAAGAGATGTAGGCACTGGCTGAGCATGCAAGCTGGGCACTGGGGAGGGCGAGAGGGCCATGGCTGGGAGCCAGTGGCAGCTTACTGCCAAGAAGAGGGAGATAAAAGCACAAAAGAGGTTCACCAGAGGGAGCTGCTCCTGGCCACCCCCTAGCAATCGGTAACGGCCCTGATCCAGGAGGGAAGGCTGATGGCAAACAGGAGCATCGCCAGACTGAGTGTGTGGCCAACACTGCTCTCACGTACAATGTTGGAGCTAGCAGGATGGGAGTCTGTAAGCCAAGCAAGCCTGGTGCAGGGAAGCAGCCTCACACAGGCCTCTGGCTTGCAGAAGACATATACTTCCTCCAGAAATGAGCACAGACCCATCCTGTTCCCCTCAACATATCCCCAGATGCGCCTCCAATTAAAGCAGGATCAACACTCCAGGAATGAGGGCTGCTCTGCAAGAGACTGATAGCCACCCAGTCAATGTTTTCTGAAGCCCCCTGATGCTCAGGTCTCCTTGATTTTGTTTGCACAAAAGTGTCCTGGCAGTTCTGAAGATCCCCAAACAGCAGCACTATTACTTGTCTGAATTCCTCTGAAGGTCTGACTCTTAGCACTTGGGGTTCCCAGGTGACATGGAAATGAAAAACTGCTTTTGAACACACTGCACACACTTATCAGCCCAGTAAACCAGTAGAACTAGAATTTATCTTAGATTTAAAATATTTTTCAAACCACTCTGAAAAGTAATTTCTAAGACCAAAGCAGTTTGCCAGACTCATTTTCATAAGGCTGTTCATGGCATGCTCCCCACATACTGGCTTCTAAGCAAAGTCAATAGCACCAGTAACCTCCCCTACTTGCCCTATAGGGAATACTTAACTGTTTCACCAGGACAATATAACAATTAGTACACATCCTCTGTTGAAAATATAACAGTGTGGCACATTTCCCTTGAATTCACCTTAGTGAAATTTAGCTTTACTGATATTCATGTTTTACCTTCAAGCACGCTTTCCATGCCTGGTTATTTTTCACTGAGTTCAAATGCAAATAGCTAAACCCTATTTGCTTTTCCCTCCAAAACAGGAATACATTTACTTCCAGATTCTATACATATCCACCAGGAAAAGTCACACACGACAACTGAAGTTTGGTTGGTTGTTTTTATGTTCTTTTGCTGTATTCCTAACTGGTTGAGCATAGTGGGTGATGTGTGGGCAATGTTAAAGAGAGGCCACTTTTCCTCCATTTCTCAACAGAGAGGATGAGTGGTTTTTCAGTCCCACTAAAAAGAACGAACTACTATCTGAGTAGCAGTTTACGTAGTCTACAAGAGAATGGAGAACTTGACAGAGGACATTTCAGGCAACTAGTGAACAGTATCAGGGAGAAACATCCATCATTTTTTCAGGTAGCAGACAAGCATAACCCATGTGTGAGCTCAAGTGCAAATTCATGGGCAACAAAGAGCCTATATGTTGAATATATATACAGTTCAAACATAAAGAACCATGTTCTTTCTGAATAACTTGCATCTGAACATCTGACCTTAAGAACCAGCCTCAGTTAAGTGCTGGCAAACACCAAGATTTGGAAGGAAGTTAGGGGTGTTGCACTATTTTGAAAGCTCTGTTTTGAACCAGCTGTCATTACGAATGTCTGCTGGTACCCCCTCTTAGCATACAGCCTGTCACTGTTGAGCATAATGAGGATGAGCCAATGGAGTGTATTGAACTATGCTTTCTTGCACGTTCTTGTAGCTCAAATTATCCCTTCATACAGCCATAACAGGTAAGTTTTGAATCTATTTATGCTACCTGTTAATTGGTTCTGTTTAATTTGTCTATATGTCTCTCAGTGTGTGTTTGTATATACATATATGCATATTTATATGCACATATGTACATTTGGACATCATTATTAAAAGTAAATATGCATATTGCCACAGATTATTGTCATGTTCATCGCAGATTCTTAGCATAGTTGGCTTTATTATACAATAAACCCATACAAATTTATTGGGTTTTTTAGAATAAATAAGGAACACAGGACTCATTGTACCATATATGTTTAATGGTTTGGACATCTCAGGGCCCACATGAAAACAAGGAAATATATATTGCAATAGGCAGTATAATTATTTCAGCAAGGAACATCCATCCCACACTCCTAGAAATATGAGATTCAGCATCATGAGATTCTAGAATTATGTCATCAGCTGCACGAGTTTCACAGTTTATCTTTCTGATTTTATGTTACAGAAGTAAACTCCAACAAAAATGTATAACTGCCAATTTAACAGCACATTGATGTTAATACTAGCTGTAATGATTCCAAAAAGGTGAATAGGATCAACATTTCTATACATCTGTGTGCATTTGCAAATATATACAGTCATACACATACATGCACATATAAATGCATACATGTATGCATACACTATGTATATAAACTGTATTTAGCGATACCATTATTTTACAAGGTTGATTCCAAGTACATTAAACTTGAAAACAATGTTGCATACAGTCAAGCAATTTTAAGAAGTCCCTGCTGGTCCATGGAGGAAGATCAAGTTAACTGATATCATTAAACGTCATCAGATGAGGCTGCAGGTAGCTGAAACATTTCCTAATGAAAATTTAAAGACAGTAGATTAAAATTATATTCCTCCAATCCAACAGAACACAAAGGTAGAGACAGTCAATTACAAGCAAGATCTAATTTAGCACTAAAGGAGGGATTGTTTGTAGATCAGAATTTATTGCCTGGGTGAACAGCTAGGCTTGTGACTATGTATATAATTCCTTTCTACAGCATACTCTCGTAGCACTCAGATATAGTTATGAAAGATGACGTCTTCCATAATTTTGGAATATGACATCCATATTCAAGACTTAGAAAATCTCAAAAACAGGAACAAAGATATTTTTATCTGTGCTACTCCATCTTTTTTACATTATGAGAAATAAAATAAATCCATAATGACATACATTTGTCTTTTTAACTACTAGGTTAACTGTTTTAATAGGGGTTTGTTGTCCAATAGAGTAAGTGGCACCAAGAAAGTGGTTTGAGCACTCTACCTGTGTGCCTGTTCAGAGTGCTGGCAGCTTTCCTCTGGCCAGATCAGGAGGGGTTTTCAGTGAGGAGACATGAAGGGTGCTCAACTCTATACAAGATCTACTGTTAGTTTAGAGAAATGTATCACGTCTTTAAAATCTTGTAGATAGAAAAGATGCTGCCAGGCAGCTGTGTGACTAGAGTAGGTGAAGAATAACGAGGAAACTGAAAAGACTTCTAGTTTAGGGAAGATTAAGAGAGCTAAATATCTATGGGTTGGCTTAATGTTAACTAAACACAACATCACACTAGTTAAAAGATATTAATGAGGGAAAAGAAGGAAATTTGCAAAAGGACATAAAATGAAGAAAAATTATGACTATGAGAAAGGGAAAAAGCCTCCTGACGAGATACTCTGGGCAGTACAACCTCTCCCTAGAGACATGGCATCACTTAGGGCATTTAATCTAGGCACAAAAAAACCCCTGAAAATATGCCATAAGAAACAATCTCATTGTGTCAGGGAGCTGTATCGGGTGACCTAAAGGGTACATTGCTAATTGGTGTGCACCTGTTATCTGTGATTTTCCTTGCTTGTATGGCCAACTCATCATTACTTGTGTGTATTTGGTTTCTCTGGGTCCAATCCAATTCAGGCTGCAGTCAACAGAAGTTTCCAACAGGAGCAACAGGACCTCAGTGTCTTTTCCATGTCTTTGCTGTTCTAAATAAAACAAAAAAAAAAAAAACCAAACCAAAACAAAACAAAAAAACCCACAACCAACCAAATTAAAAAAAAAAAAAAAAAAAAAACAACAGTTAAAAACCCCACACTAGTCTGAAAAACCTATTACTGCATTTGCCATATGAATGTCTATGCAACTAAAAAAGATTGATCCCTTAATATTTTTTGGATACTTAAACACGTGTTTATCCTTACAGATATCTGGGGAAATGTGTGTTTGTTTTCATACAGTGCAGCTAAAATGTTTCCTATGGAAGAAACTTAGAGTTCATCTAAAAACAACTTCTGATGAAAAACTTCTTTGGTCATGAAAGAATGAAGAAATACACAGAAATGGCAGAGCTCTTTCTGTTGCTAAAGTAGTAATACAACTGATGAAAAAAGAGTTAACAATGAATTATGAACTCAAGGTAGTTTTCAAGTACTTTTACCCAGTATCTTAGTATATATAATCAAATAGTGCTTAAAATCCAGATTGCTTGCAGGTAGGGCGTCACTGTTTTGTGGCAGCTCACTGCTGGCCCCTTGAGAGACACAAATATCTGTGTAAATGGGGCTGAACGTGCAGGGGTCAGGGTTGTGTGTTGGTGTTGTCTGTATATCTAGCAGCTGGTATAGTAAATCTTTAGAGCAGCATTTTTTGAAAATACTAAACAGACATTTTGGTAGCCAGTATTGAGCCTGTGGCTATACTGCTTCAGGCTGTGATCTTGTCAGCTTTTACAAGATAAGTAGGGTCAGGCAGGGTCACCACTTGGATGGTAATTCTAAGGAAAGGCAGTAGCTGCAGGAAGTGTCTTAGGCAATAGAATAGCCATAACCGTTTTCCCTGAGCCTTTTCTAATAACTTGATGAAGGCATAATGCCAAGCTGTGACATGAGAGCAAGATTCTTACCCTCTGCAGCCATCAAGTGCCTCATTTTCAAAGGTGTCTTCTCTTGACCTGGCATGGTGGTGTGTGGTACAGTAAATGGGAGACAGCAAAAGTCAGGTACTGCTTGCACACGTGTGCGGTCCTCGTTGAACGGCACATTCAATTCCACGTATGGCTCCAGCATGTTTCATCAGAAAGGGGGTATAGGTGAATGACATTTCTGATATCTTTGGGGATGTGGGCAGCCCTAAATTAGTCTTTGCCTGTGTTTATAAAACAAAATACAAGTCTACTGAGTCAATACCTTAGACACCAACTTTCAGCCTCACACATTTCTACAGTAAGTATGGAAGGGCTGATAATGAAATCCTTGCCCAATGGCCTACCTTGTCAAGAATTTTAAATTGTAAGTTAACCAATTTCTCCTCTAAAGTTCAAACAATAAATAAAATTCTATGTGAAAAATGGAGCCTTTTATTCCTTTGTTAAAATCTGATCAGAGTAAACTACAGATGTTAAAAGGCACTGTAGTTCAAAGAATTAAAAGAATCTTATGGGGTTTGTACAAAGAAAAGAGTTTTAGAGAATAATGTAGAAAATATTATAACGCTATTATATAAATCAGTGGCACATCCTCACTTTGAATACTGTCTTCAAATTTGGTCACCTCATCCCTGAAAAAAGAAAGTAGAAATAGAACGAGTCGAGAGAATGGTAATAAAAATGACAAAAGTCAAAAGGATGTGAAATTTCTTGAGAAAAGATAAAAAACATAAGCACCACTTTTCCTCTCAGGAAAGAATTATCCTCATGGGACATTCATAGATACGGAACTTAAAGACATGGTTTAGTAGTGGACTTGGCAGTGTTAGGTTAATGATTGGACTCCATGATCTTAGAGGTCTTTAATGATTCTGTGGTTCAAATGATACACAATCTGAATGATCTCTCTCCATAAACTTGGAACACATGTTGTTGTCTGAGATAATCTAGAAGATATCCTTGAAACCCAATAGTCCTTCTGGAAGGCTCTGGGCCCTTGCATGAATCAGACATTGAAGGTGTTTTCCTCAGTGTTTTCCTATTCTCTTAGGCGACTTTCAGCCACTGGAGGCCAATCTGACCCATGGATAGTGGACAGGACACAGAGCTATGTACTAGCAACACCTTTTTTCCTATAATAACTCATCAGGTCATAGAACGGTTAGAGTTGGAAGGGGCCTTAAATTCTGGTTCCAATGCCCACACCATGAGCAGGAACACCTTCCACTAGACCCAGTTACTCAGAGCTCCATGCAACCTGGCCTTGAACACTTCCAGTGATCAGGAGTCTGGGGAACCTGTTCCAGCGCCTCACCACCACTACAGTAAAGAATTTCTTTCTAATATTTAATCTAAGTCTAATGTCCTTCAGTTTAAGGCAATTCCACCTTGTCCTGTCACTACATGCCCTTGTGAAAAGCCCTTTTCCAGGGACTTGACTATATCCCTAACTTATTTTTTTGCCTAACTTTTAGAAACTTCATTTTTCCCTACCTTTCTTCCAAAATTCAGAAAAGCATAAGTGATTGAGAGGTACAAATCCATTGATTTGACTGGCTACCTTTACTGTTAAATTACTCATCTTCCTCAAACATGTGCCTTTTATCTATTAAAATAGTCCAAGCCCCAAAGGACTTGCACAGTCTCCCTTACTTTGTGTGATGGCATCCCCAGGCTTCATCAGAGTTCTATTTAAGCATGACTATAATATAAATAACATTTCATGCTCATGATCTTCAAACTTAATTAGTAGCAAAGGAAAAAAAATATCTTTCCTATCCTGCAAGGTGAAACGAAAAGGTATTGAATTTCAAATGGATAGCAGGTATTGCTTTTCCAAACAATGTACAGTTAATTAACGGAACTTGCTCCTGCACAGTTAGTACTGAGAGAAACAGCATCATATTTGTAAATGAGGAGGCATTTTTAGGCATAAAAGCAAATCTTTGTACAAGGTTCAGGTTGGGTTAAATTCAGTAGCGCCTTAAGCAGAAGATCAGATTAGATAATAATGGTTGATCCTAGCCTTGAAAAAGTTGTGAGTTTTACTAGATGCTATTATGTAATAATATCTAATCATCTCAGTGGTTCATGGCATATGCCAGTGAATAGACAGTGTCAAAACAGCACCTTCATCCATGGTAAACTGTTACACTGTTAAAAGTGCAGTGAGGAGAGAGAGTCTCCTTACATACTGTCTGGTATTGGTCTCTGCCAAAGTCCAGGCATCTTAGTATTGACCAACGCCAGGGACTGCTAAGGGGCAGCAAGGAAGGCGCACTAATGCAGAGCATCATTAAACATCTATGTGAGAGAAGCAAGGGGCTCTCTGATCTGCTGATGGATTATCAGGGCAGGTATGGGTTCCTACACTGAACCTTCAGAGGATCATGAAAGTCTAGGAGGTTTTTCAAACTAGTGGCTATCACATCTCTTTCTATAGCTGGACAAATCCTTTCTCCTCCAGCCCTGTGTGGGAATGCTGAAGACAGCAGTCATATTCATGCTAGCATAGTATGTCTTCAGCCCTGTCTGCAGATCAGGAAAACGTAGACCAAGTTCAATAAGGTCTTGAGCAAAAAAAGGTTTGAAGAAAGGTGAGGAAATCAAAACTCAATGGCTGAAGTTAACTGTATTTTTTGATCTATGTGACATGGCACACTGGAGTCCTAGTGCTCCTTTACCAAAACCAACATCACTTCAGAGTACCCCTAGTCCCCATCTAAACCCCAGATCCACCCACTGAAGCCTGTGGAGACAGAAAGTCCATTCTCATCCTGCCCATGGTTGAGTTGCATAGCTGAACCTCAGAAGCAGGACAATGTTCCCCATGAGCATGCGTTCTATGATATCTCTGGCATTCTTTTCTACTTCAGATATCCTAAGGAGGGGGTAGAATCCAGGAGATCTCATTTGTCCTGAGAAATGTTACCTTATTGTCGTGATGCATGATAGATACCTGATTTATTTTTGAACTGCTAAGAATATGTTAATACTAAAAAGGTACCAAGAGAATAGAGGCCTATTTTTTCCCTGATTGCACTTACCTACAACTTCAGTCATCTTACAGACCCCATAAGAGAACAAGAAGGGTGTCTTCTAGACAATAGCTGTTCTGGAGCCATTTCAGTTAAGGGAAGTTGTTTCAGCCTTGTGGATTGAAAAAGTTATCTACTGGGGGAAAAGGAAAGGAAAACAAAAATAAAAGGAGGAAATCAGCTTCTTACACCAGTGATTTTACACCAGCAAGCTATACTTTTATATAAAGTCAGAGCATATACATAAAGTAAGCACAAAATGCATATACAGTTGTAATTTCAGGATGTTTATAATGGCAAGTTGGATTGTAAATTATTTCTTTGGAGTGCAGAAAGCACAGTGGAAATAATGTATATTATTCATAAAAATGATTGTCCTGTTCACTTGTATACCTCTGCAATTTATTCTGTAACAGCTTTTTACTTCAAAGAAATCACTAGCTAATGACATCTCAAACTTAAAAAAATCCACTTATTCACAACCCTGTCCCTGAGGGAATTCCTGCGTGTTATCAGAAATTTTTCCAAAGATCATTAACAGATATTACAAACCAATTGAAACTGAGTATTTTCTTTGCAAATTACTTTTAACTTTAGAGCTATTGAAAAAAAAAAAAAGACATTGAGTGATTTAATTTACTTAATCTGTCTAAAGATTGCAGCTATGTGCATATCCTGTGATTGCATTTCCAACAAAAAGCATATATAACTATCCCTAATAGGGATATTTTTCTAAATTATCATACAAGATCAGTAAGATCTCTGCAGATATTAATGTTTACTTTTTCATTTAGAAAATTACACTCAGGAAAGAAATGGGCATCTTTATTCTGTTGTTATTTTAGAAATAATAGCACACCATAATACTTATTTTACCTGATATTTTAATTAAAACTCCAATAATCATCATATCCTTTGAGGATATATTCTACTGATTTTTCTGAAAAATCACTGTGTTTTCATTAGGCTGTGAAGACAATGTTTAAGAAACACTTTACGCAGCAGTGACTATACCAAAAGAGATTTTCTATCTTGCACCAATCCAAAACATCAAGCTAATTCAGCAGAGAAGGGCAGGAGAATGTATATTATTCTCCGCCTTATTGCCTTTAACTCCTCCCAGAGAATCTTATGCATACCAGCACCACTTCTGCAGGAAGTATGGAAAATGTCTTCCCGCATGAATATTTAGCTTGTAGCTTTCTAGCCAAGGTTCCTGCTCTCATTGCAGATAAGAGACAAGGGCTTGAAGCCCCTGAAGTTTGGGTGGTCTTTGAAGATATTTATTTTGAATGACAGTGAACACGACTGCTGTACTTTATGTACTGCTCAGTCCTGATTCTGTGTTATGTGTACTTTGCTGGGACACTCTTGACAGACATGGACCAAGCAATGGATAGTTTGAGGTGGTGAATCAGGATTAACTGCTGGGAAGTTCAACTCAGCTGAGCTGGTGACTGGCCAGAGGCAGGAGCAGAAGGTGGATTTCAGATGTCTTAAGATCTTTCTTACCAAAAATGCAGGTGATGAACTCAGAAGGTGTGTAGGTTGGGAATCTGGACTTGGACATCTATATTTCACATGAGTCTCAGTCATCCCCTTCTGTGGCTTTGGGTCCAGAGATGGCTATTCAGAGAAGGACCCATATTTTTCACATCAAATAGGTGTCTAAACATCTTTTCATATCTTGCATTAAGTGATGGGAGAAGTGACAGGTGGCAGGAAGGGTGACAGAATTTGCAGATGGTGGCACATTCAAATATTCTGCATCTTCCCATCAACTGGGTCAGAGGTCTGGGACCAGTTTTCTCCACTCCCAGTATTTTTTAACTCTCACTCTCCTGCTGTTTTCCTTTCCTGGGTTACAATAAAAAGATCTCACAATGAAAAGATTTTTTTTTCCCAGTGCATCAAAGTGCATGGGGTCAGTTTGCTTAAGCAAATTTTGAAACTGTTGCTGCTACTGAGCAATTAGTATCTGCACAGGTTATTGGCTTAATTTTAACCCATGTTGCATTCATATAAGTGCAAAAGGAGGGTATTACATTCTTTTTCCTATTAAAGGTGCAGCCTCTCAAATTTTTCACATTCTTGGTCTTCATTCGCCCCCATGACCTGTTCAAGATACTTCTCTGGTCATGGTCCAAACCCCTAGTTTACAGCCATAACAGCACTGCAACGGTCAGTAGCTGCCTCTGTGAAATTTAACTGCTTTTTAGGATCTCCTCTTTTTAGATGTGTCTATCCTACCCTTCTGCCACACATGTGCAACTGGCATTACAGTGTCAGTTCATATGGAGCACATGGAAAGCCAGAGCCCCAACACATTTGTCAATGGCTTTCGCTTCTCACTAGCAGTGTAATCTTGTGCATACCCAGCTTCAGGGACGAGTCAGTTCAGTGCTGCACACTCCCTCTCTTCCCTCCCTGTCTTCCCCCTCCCATGTGCCTTGTGTTGCTTCTGCTTTAATACAACCAGCTGCCTGGTGCTCTGGGCTCTGTCTGGGGCTCCTTCTACATGGAGACTGGCAACAGAAGCCACCACCATGCCTCCTTCACGGCTGACCTGGACTTTCCACCTGCCAGCATCGGGTGCTGTGCTGTCAGCTGCCAAACTGGCACGGCTCCACTGGCTGCAGCGGCTGAGCGCTTCTCTTGTCACTCAACCCAGGACATCTCCATGGAGTCTGATAACACATCTGCTAATTAATGCCAGTTGTGATCACTGGTCAGATCCTCAACCGGATTAAAGTGAAATGGGCCACTTAAGTCTGTGACAATTAGTGGCAGTTTAGAGCTGACCCGGCAGTTTTCTCTATAACATGAATATATGTCTTGTTGAAAGTGAATAAAACCCAATAGCAAAGAGCATAAAAACTACAAAATGAACAGCAAATGAAATGACTGTCAGTAACTCCCAGCTCAGGCCAAATTACAATGGTGACAAAGAAGTGATAACCCCAGGTATGTTAACAACTCTCTGAGCTATCCAAGCTCCTTATAATAAAAATAACTAATAATAATCTTGTGCTTCTGGATACATTCATCTTTCAGTAAAGAAACACTAATGAATCTGTCTTTAAAAAAAAAAAAAACAGACTATCAGGAAATTTAAATGCAATTATTAACTTGTAAGCATAGTGTTTTACATTTTAACAATAGAACCGATCAAATCCATTCTTTAATTCCATTTTTAAGACTTATAAACAACATAAGTGAAAAGGAAAAGTCCAAGAATTTTCCTGGTATTGTTTTTTCTGCCATTTGTCAAAATTTCATTTCAACTTATACTTCCACCCTGTTAGGTTCATCGCCAGTCTTCTCAACTTTAAAAAGAAGAATTGTAGTAGGTATTAAATCGTAAACAGAGGTAAGTAAGGCATCCTGGAAAGAAAGAAAAAGTTTGATAGGTTGTGTCAAAAGGAACCGCTGCTATTATTATAATTTATTATTTGTTAAGCACTGACAATATGCTCAGTTCTGCTGATTAAGTTTTTCTGAGCAAGTTCTGCTGATTATCTTCTGAGGACAACACACTGTACTACAAAGAAGATATGTGACAGCTATCAAGACTTTTGCTTTCAAGACTCACTTAGCAAAACAATTACACGCCAGTTATGCAGGTTTTATGAAAAAAAAAAGAGAGAAAATGCATAAACTGAGTAAATATCCTGACTTTTGTGTTCACTAATTTTCCTACTCCAGATCTCTCACTTCAGCACTGTCTGACAACCTCAAAGTTACAATGAGATTTAAGGAAGATCTAAAGCCTTATCCCTGCTTATATTCAGTTTTAAGCATCATGCTATATTAGAAGTAAGGCTGTATTGTTAGGATCTGTCTTTGGATCCGGGATTCACTCTCTGGGAAGGGCAGAGATGGCTGAATGGGGCCAGCCTGAGACAGACAAAAATCTGAGCAGTTCCAAACTCACACATACCTTTCCTTCATGTCATAAAGACAGAGCTAGACAGTACTCTACTCCTGGATGGTGACCAGACCTTAGAAAGACTTTTCGAGGTACAGGTGCCACAGGGGAACATCTTTCCTGTCCTGATGGGTTCTTGCTAGGCTGTCAGGTCTGATTCTTTAGGAGACTTACTGGTACGTCTCTCCGCCCTGAGATATAGGCACAATTTTGCAAGGCCTCTAGGAGTTAGGGATGTTGTGTTCCTGTTGGTCTAGAGCTGTTGCAGCTATTCTATTCCTGAGAGTCCAGGTGAACTTTGTGCTTGTTTTGTATCTACTTTAGCATGTAAAGGAATCAGAGTTTCTTCCCACCTTTACCCTTACATCATTTGTGTACAGTTTACCTCCAGGGTGGAAGATTCCCCAAAACAGGCATTTGATGGCAAAGTAATATACATGCATCAGTGTGGGGCTGAGGACTGCTCTAAGAACATCTGGCCAAATTTGCATGTCAGGAGTGTGCCAAAGCGACTTTGTCCCTCGCACCAGCCAGGCAACACCTATGGGCATTCAAACCACAGCACTGCCAGAGTTCCAGCTGTGCAGATGTTCTTAGAAGAAAAACTTCCTTTTGTCTACTGATATCCTTTAGCCTGCACACTTCCCTAAATCCCACCAGCATGCTTTTTTCTTTTCTTTTTTTTTTTTTTTTGTCACTGACAGAAAGAAGTGAGTTCTTATATAAATCCTTTGTGTGAAGATCAAACCGTGCACATGTAGAACTATTATTTTTTTAGGGAAAAATCTGCCCTAAAATAATCATTTCATGTTATCCTCACAGAGCGTCTGTGCTGCCTTTAAAATACAACCAAGGCCACCCTCAAGACCTGACTCAATGCTGGCAGGCAGTGAGCTGCAGCTGCTCTGTGCATGCAGGGAGGGCAAAGCATGGGCAGCCCAGGGCAGGATTGGGGTCAGGGGCAATGCAGCTGGAAGGGACCGTAATCTGAGTTGCTCCTTGCAGACAATGTCAGCCTTTGTACTGATAGAAACTTGTGGGGTAATGTGGGAGCTGGGCTGGGTCATGTGAAAAAGGTGTTTCTTTACCTAGCCAGCTTGGACTCCTCAAGCATCCAGCTGGCAGATTCTGACATTTCAGTCAAATCTTGTAAGCTAACATTAGTTTGCTAATAGACCAAGGAGTGGCAGATTTCATTGAGAAAACATAGCCTTTCATTCATAAAGTCGGAAACCACTGTAATGGAGAGAAGAATCAGCAAAAATTATCAACTGATAACAGTACTATTGGGAAATCCTTTTAAAAAAAAAGAAATACTAAAGAAGAAAGCCCCCAAATGGTAATATAAGCGCAGTTTTAGGATCAAGTTCAGTGCTGCTTGATGTTTCACTGTTTAACAATTTGATTACCAACTAGAAAATTAATCAGGTGTTAGTTATAGTGAAGCCGCCCATGTTACCAAGGAGTAGCACAGCTCACAGTGGCAGATTATCTTTGGGAAGCTTCCCTCTCTGCCTCTTTCACTCTTTCTCTTCTTCTTTCTCCCTTCTTATGCTCCAAATTGTCTTGAATACAATATGGTCAGAGTTTTACAGCCAGCACTAATTTTCCCAGGAAGTGAAGCTCTTAAAAAGCAGCACAAGTTCATTTACTCAGGACAATAAAAATAGACTTGCACTCCAGTGAAACCATCTAAAAGATAGATGAACCAATTCCATCAAAATAAAAACATTTTACCTGTGTCCATCCCCCAACAAAGTTTCTGTCAAAGCCAGAACTAAGCCCTAACCTAGCCTATGTTAAAGTGGAGAAAAATCAACTTCCTTTCACCCCTGATTCATTTTTCACCACTGTGATTTTCTAAGTTTCAGGCAAGCCCACGATCAAAGGCTGCAGGGCCAAAAGGGGCTGGATGTGCCATATTCCTGGCCCAAATGGACGCAGGAAATACTAAACATCTTTCATGGAAGCCTGTGTTCATGGGGTTTATAGCCCAACTCTTTCTATCAAAAGCAGTGAGGATAGTACAGAGTTACGAAATGCATCCAAGCATATGGGAGTCTATCTACACTAATCCGCCTTTTGAGTTTCATCCAGCACTAAATCAGAGCCACACCGGAGAGAGGAATAATGGAATAACTTGTGGAAAAAACATGACTCTGCTAGGGTAGGGAAAATCAAATATGACTCACTTTTCTCATTTAAAATTGTTGGAGGAATATTAACAGCTTAAAGCATGGCAGAGACTGGTAGGAAAAAAAAAAAAAACAAAAAAGCATTGGGTGCCATTTAAACTTGACTGCCCTGGGACTATACATCCCTGTGCACAGCAGGCTACATGTGCAGGGCAGTCATTGCTGAGAAAGCAACAGCAGCCCTGGATGAGTAACACAATAATGACACAGGTGACAAACTCACCTGCAAGGCTATGAAAACACCCTTTTGCAGAGTGAACCTCCAGTATGCTCACAGTATTGTGGCTGCAGCCACCACCTTCCTCAGTCCTCTGAGAATATAGCTGCAGAAATTCAGAGGAAGGAGGGGTGCACAGACTTATTTTCCCAGTCAGAATATATGGAGCTCTGTCTGAGAGAGAGAAAGGGCTTTGCTCAGGAGAGGACAAGATGGCCCTAAGGCTGTGGTGAGGCTCAAAGAATGTGCCATCAGTGCTGGTCTGGATATGGGAGCAGAACAAGCACAGCAGTGACACCCCCCTCCCCACCACGCACTCTACTACTGAAACTACCACGACCTCACCTACTGAAAACAAAAGCAAGAAAAAAAGCAGCAAGACAAGATCTACACCAACTACTTGAGATGCTGTAGCAGCAGTAGCACACTCTGACCAGGGTTTGTGCCTCTCATTGCTTTCTCCCTATGTCCAAAGCAAAAAAAAAAAAACAAAAAAAAAAACAAAAAAAACAATTTCTCTAAGAAGTACAACCCTGCTCCATAGCCCTGCTCCAAATGCCACTCTCTGGATCTCAGACAGGGGACAGAAAGAAAGGTTTTCAATAGAGCTTGCCTCAGGAGTGTTGATGGGTTAGGGAGCTTAAAAAGAGCTGTCAGCTGACAAAATGACACAGGTAGCTAGGGATACAAGTTAGGAGAGGGTTTGGCTAAAAAAATTAGCAGCAGGAAAAATAAATGCAGCTCCAAGCACACAAGCAGGTACAAGTCCAGAGCCAGCTTAGGAAGTGCAAGCAGCCTGTTGTTTCCACACACAAATGTCTTCAAATTAGAATTTTCTTGCTCACATTTACTGGCTTTTCCTGAGAGAAATAATATTTATTTGTTTTCTAAAAGAAAGAAATCACTATATGACTCCCAGTTCTTGAAAATTGCTGACTAGAATCTTATTTGGCATAACTCAGTATCACAGAATCATAGAATCACAGAATTGTTTGGATTGAGAGGGACCTTAAAGACCGCCTCATTCCAATCCCATTGCCATGGGCAGGAACACCTTTCACTAGTCAAAGTCCCATCCAACCTGGCCTTGAAAAATTCCAGGAATAGTTCTCTGGATAATCTGTTCCAGTACCTCACCACCCTCAGAGTGAAGAATTTCTTCTTAATATCTAAACTAAGCCTACCTTCTTTCAGTTGAAAACTACATTGACATCTACAAAGTAGAGCATCTTTAACCCAGCCTAAGATCTACTCCCATATGCTCTTTCTTTAGAACAACTTGTCTTCCTCTTTTTCTTTTTTTTCTTTTTTTTTTTTTTTCACAATATGCATCTGGTTTAAGGTGACTTTTTCTTTCCCAGCATATGGAGCTGAATGATTATGATGATTTACATTTATTTTAAATCACAGCCTATTAAATGGAAAAATAAATGCTAATATGTTGATATGGTTTACTTCTGAATGAATTATTGATATGAATGAGTAGTTGCTGCTATCATAATTACTGTTTATTAAATAAATATATTTTGAATTAGAGACCCTTGATTAAGAAATCACATTTTTGTCTGAAAATTGTTTCCCTGCTGCTAGTATAAGAAATACCTCACATTACTCTACATAAAATAAATAAATAAATAAATTTAAAAGCTGGTGAAATGATTCTATTTTTTTATCTTTTCTTTTGCTCTGTGAACTTGGCAGCACTTTGTGCATATTCCCTTTCACTGCTTTGCTCCTCTAATCAGTTAAGTGAGGCTCTTTCCCCTCTGTTGTTTGTGTGGATCTGTCACATAGCACCTAGAGACACAAAAAACCATTTTGAATAGGAAAATGCAAAACACAAAAACTAAAGGATTGAGGATCAGATACCTGAAACTCCTCTCAACATTTTCTTTCAAGCTGAGCACGTTTCAGATTAATGGTGACTCTTTAACATAAATAATGATCTAATGAAATAAATATGAAATCGAAAGAATCATAAAAAGAATTTTACATTTAAGAATGCCATCTGTGTAACACTTAGCCTAACAATGAAATCATTTCAGTGCCAAAACAGCTCACTCCGCTTCCAGCACAAGTTACAGGAGAGGGTAATGGCTTTGCAGAATGGCATAAAAGTCTGAGTTCAATCGCAGAAGAGCACCTGGGTTCAAACTCACTGCACTTCACACAGACAATGGATCTCACACATGAGTTTTGAACTCACCTCTGCTAATGTTTCCACTTCAAGTCATCACAAATTTTTCACACAGCTGCCGATTTTTATCGCAAGGAAGTTTAGATATTGGAGAAGATTTTGTGGGTCATTGTGAGGGGTTCTTGCAATAACTATTACACTGATTCTCTGCTTTCCAACTATGCAATTCAGAGTCAGTTTTGTCTGACTGAAGAGCACAGGATTCAGAAACAGAACCCTCTTTAAGTATATCTGTAGCAAGAAAAAATCACCCATAAAACACTTAGGACTTAACACTGGAGCTAATGTTTTTTAGGAAAAGCATCCTAAGGTAGAAGTCTGTCTGGGCGTGCAGTAGGAAGCTCCATGTTGCATGATGGAGATGCCATTTTCGTGAACAGGGAAGCCAAGCTCTTGCCATGTGTGAGGCGGCACAGCAGAGCCGTGGGGAACACAATGGAGATTGTTTGTTTATACCAGCCGGGGAGAAGGGAACATATTTGTTTTGAGTGAGCTGTGTTAGAATACATATTGTTTTATATGCCCAGGCCTCATTACACCATGCCAGTCTTCAATATGGATCAGATCCTAAAACTGCTCGACATACTGAAATAAATGTGAGTTCTACCCACAGAACATCTCCAGACTTAGGCCTCATGTCTGTCAATGTCATCTCAAAAAAACCCCAAATGTTCAAAGAAGAAAAACAACAAAAATGTCTTAGAGACTGTAGAGGATGCTCACGTGTGGTAGATGCTATTCAAAGGGATGCTGAGGAATTACTTGGAGAGGGAGAAGTCCACGTACCAAGACTGGAGAACAGAGTGGGCCTAAAACAAGAGAGAGATAATTAAGTTTCATTGAAAGAAATATGACTGGTTTGTATTTTAGAAGTTATTCTGAAACTGAGAGGACATTATTCCTTTGCATGAGTGATGCTGCCACAATAACATCTCCTCAGGTAAAGGTGGCCACAGTCCATATTTTGCTTAAAGATATAATTGTGAGGGCATCCACAGAGGAAGAGTTAAAACGCTGTTCAGTAAACAACCTGAAGTGCTGTACAGTGTATTCATGTAAGGGAAGGTATGAGCCAACAGAAAGAGATATTCAGCTGCAATCAAAGAGGATCTGAGCCTAACTGAGTGTTCACATGACAGTTGGGATCATTTCGGATCCCTTCCAATGAAGATAAAATAGCATCAAAAGCACGGAGCCTTTTTTTCTTTCTTTTAAGGATAAAACCACAACATCATTAGTCAAATTTACTCTGAACTTCCACCTCCTCATGTTGATTTGTACTCAGGTTCAGTAAACATATCTTTCCATCAAGGTAAATAAATGTAAAAGCCTATCAGTAACTTAATTGCTTAACGATGGATGCAGTGTGGGGTGTAACAGTGTTTCTGACTACACTGTTGAAGTTAACGACCTCTCAAAAACACCTATTATAAAGCTTGGCAGTAAAAAAAAAACAAAACTGTTCCTTCTTGAAAATCTGCTTATAAAATTTCAACCACTTTCCAATTATTTTTTCTAGCATTCGTGAGGGAATGGAAACCTCTGAGGAAAATTTTCTAGGTGGACCAATGTAAAATGGAACTTATGCATTTAAGATGCCATCCTTTGAGGGCCTGCATGACACAGGGAAATTAAGCTTGAGAGAAGTGGGGAGCTCACAGTGAAAGCAGAAGTTACACAGCCTGTGGAAAGTATCTCCAAATTAAAATGGCCATGGTACTGAGTGGGACCTTTCATTGGGATGAGTGGAGGGCTCAGTCTGCAGATGTCAGGCAACAACCTGATCTCTGCATAGCACACAACGAGGGACATTTGGGAATCTGCCCTCCTGTGTACTTGCACACCTAGTGCCCTGGATTGAGAGGACCCATGGGAGAAAGCAGTTATTTGCATTAAAATCAAGCCGTTTAATAGAGGTGCAGACAAAATCAGTTCTCCAGTGAGAGGATAGTGAGAGAGGAGGGTACGCCAATCGTCTGAGAGTGAAATCTGGCTTGTGGTGGGCAGGCAGGCAGAGTGCAGAGGCACAGCTGCCAGCCTGACATGATGGATCAGAAAAGCTACTAAGGAGCTGTGAGAGTCCAGGCAAGTGAAACAAAGCAAAACATGAAAAGGCAATAGGTCAGCCCATCTTTACAATCTATCAATTAACAAACATCCACTTGCAAAGGAGTATGATGTCCTAAGCAATACACATCCCAGCACATTATTGCTACAGAGATGGAGCCACAGGCTTACCAAAAGCAATGAATAATAATAATTACTAGTAGCACTAACAATTTAGGTTAAATTGTTCTGTAGTGAACCCCCCTGAGGAAATAACACGGTTGGACATTTTGGCTTCATTCTCTAGTCCCATACTAGCTTTGCTCAGCCTGCTGAAAAACAGAGGTGTGTTCAAAATCGCCCTTTACTTGGGAGGATTGCACCAGAATCTAACTCTTCTTTAGTTAGGCAGCACTGGTGAGTGCCACAGAGTCAGCCTCAGCTGCTTTCTCCAAAACCCTGATGCTTCCAGAAACATTCATTTCTAGTGGCATCACTCAACAGCTCATTGTTAGGATTTGTCCTCATTGGCATGCATGAACTGAGACTGATGTATGAGACAATCCAGAATGACAGCCTTCAGCCCCAAAAGTGGATACCTGCTTCCCTTATAGAGTCCAGGGACTCAGACTTGACTCAGAAGGATATACGCAAAAATTATCTTTCCTCTCTCATTTGCCTGTGTTAAGCCTAAGTGTGTTCAGCCAAATTAGCAATCAAGCAAACTGTGCATGCAGAAATCTGCACTTGCTTGTACAAACTGTGCGCTTTTTTCTGTAACATTCCAAGATTAAATATCTTGACAAAAAATGAAAATCCTTTAACAAATCTGCCCCTAGAGAAAAGTAGCATTATTTTTATTCCATTTACTGTCAAATGATATATAGTTGAATGCAATCCTATAGGTTGATTTGTTGCTTTAAATAATGTCACTAACATCCAGATATCAATGTGATGGTGCAGAAAAAGAGTTCACATTGAGATAGATTCAATTACAGACGTAGAAATTGAAATTAAGTCTGATGCTAGATGCTTAATTCATGTTTGTGTGACTGAGAAAGGGAGTATCTGGTTTACCTTGAATTTCCTGCCTTAGTGTGGTGAAAATATGACCCATCACATTAATTAAAAAATAGTTTTCAAATGTAACTTAAGTGGTATTGCACTGGCAGGAGGATACAAACACCTTTTTGTCCTTGACATGTTATGTGATATAAAAGAAGCTGTTCAATAGCTTTTTCCTCAATTCCTAGGTAGGTCTTAAAATTCTCAGTGAAAAACAGTAAAAAGGTATAATGTCTCACAATGAGAAGCCAAAGATTCTTCTTCAATAAAAAAAAACCTTAAACGTTTGTCCCTCAAAATCCACAAGCCTCTTCTGACCACAACGTTTGAAACAGGTGTCTGTAGGCAGTTATCACATGTGTTACGCAGATCTATCCATATCTCATTTGTGTGTTACACCCAGGTTGGTATGTTCATGTTTAATACTCCAAAATACTCTGTCATTGCAGTGGACTTTCAACCAGCACACGTTTGACTACTGATTTCACATATGCGGCTGGGACTAACTTTTTTCCTAATATGGTGATGGCACAGGCACTATTTAAATGATTCCTGAGCCTTGTAAATATACACCAGATGTATCTTTTGTAAATGTTACATTTTTCAACATCTCAGCATTTGTGAATAGTTGAAAGCGATGCCAGCCATGCTTTAATGGGGCACAGAAGCATACTGCATTCAAAGAAATAGCACACCATTGCAATAGTCAAAATTACAAGGGCTGTCAAAAAGCTACATTTTCGCTTTATTGATTAGCACCAGGTAACACAGAACTACACATCGCACCCTCATGCATGCCTCTTTCAGCTGATGTTGTTTCCTGGCACATGGTTACGCAGAGAGGGATGTGGATCTTCCAGATCTGCTCTGGGGAAGAAGAAGGGCAGAGAGCCCTGGAGAGCCACATGTGTGTCATCACCCCCCAGCCACCATGATGGTCAGAGGTGGAGCATAAAGGGCTGCAGGGGCTGCCACTGGTCACCACCCACTGCCAAGAGCAAGCACAGGGATGTACCCACTGTCCCAGAGTTCCCACTGGCACTGATGCACTCTGAGGCTATGATATATTTTCCCGCAGCCTCAGGCTCCTGCTCCTTGGTCCTTCCTTGTTGCAGAGGTAACTCAGCACGGGGAGAGGCATCTCCCATTAGGGATTTCTTCTGGAGCATAGGGCGAATTCATTCAGCTGTAAGAAGAGGCCACCTCCTGGATTTTCCCAGACGTCTCTTTTTCTCTAAGCTTTTCCTGGATTTCCTGTGTCATTGTAGAAATCTCACAGAGGACTCAGGAGCATATGTGTAACAGGTTATGGGAAATGTCCATTTGTACCTCCTGGCACTTGCCCTACCCATCACCACCACATCCTGACTGCCCCAATGGTCTCTCTGTTAGCATCGGGCAGTAAAACGAGCTGTCAAAAATCAGCCATCAAATTTGCCTGAAAATGCACTTCTTTGCAAGATTTGTCTCCCAGCTGTCCCACAGATAAGAGGAAAGGCCTTCATAATATTGCAGATACTATTATTTGCAAGGCAGGCTGCTTTCACTCAGTGAATTTTGTGCTAGAATTGCACAGTTCGACTCAGTCCAGCAAATCAGTTAAAATCAGAGCTAGGTGACACAGGACAATAAATGTAGAGGGAATGGACTAGACATAATGCCCCACTAGAAGTATTATTTCCAAGTTCACAGGCTTGCAAATTAAAATGTCCCTGGATCACTGCCATAAAAAAGAACATTAAAAATCAGGAGAAGAGGTCTGGGCATCTGCTAGAAGCATCTAATATATACCAAATGTGTATGCTGAGCTTCTTAGATATATGCATTGCTGAAACATAGCCTACGATTAATGTAAAAGCAGAAATATTTTAATTGTATTTTTCCATTTGATATTCAAATGAAAAAATATATCTTATTAAACACAACACTTGCCTTTGCTATTTTAATAAAAAATAAGTTGTTGAAGAAAAGAAAAGCAAAACTACAGATTCCTTTCCTTATGATGATCAAATGAGCCTTTCATGTTTGTATCTTATACTTCACTTTTTAGTATTTTGAGGCAAATAGCAGATATCAAAACTTAGTAAATAATCAAAGACTTATTCAGTTTTCCAAACTGTCATGCTGCTTATCTTGTAATAACTGATCTCTTAGGTAGCATAAGCTATTTAATTGCTACTGAAGATTATTTGAATGAAAAAAGAGACGACATTCTTCCTTACTCCTCAAAAAGACAAAACTATATTCTTCAAAAAGACACATGCCAACAGATAGATTCTGATCTCTTCTACACATGCACAAGTGCAGTAGCTAATTTTACAAGATTTGATAGGAGCTGCATATCTGAGATTACACCCTGTCCTCCTGACTGCACATTCCACATGGAAAATGACTTAATTTGGAAATAAATTTTGTTGCTGATAAATCCAGACTCTGGGCATCTGAAGAACCAAACCTATTAAATTATTTTTCAAAACTGATCCTGCATTTTAAAGGGACTTTTTACAGTGTTGGCAAAGTGCGTATTCATGTATCCCCCCTGACATGATAGACTGTAATGGCTCCAGTCTGTCATGTCAACCATCTGCATATTAAACAGTCCCTAAGTACACATTGACACAGCAGACCCTAATAGCTCTGAAGCCGTAACAATCTATTGAGTCAATAATATGCATGTTAAAGAGCATCTCCTGTACTTCCATCAATATCTTTTATCTTTTCCTTAATTTGTGTCTTCTTTTTATATGTATATTCAGAGTTAAAGTTTTAGGAACCTTTATCCTTTAACGTGCTGTTGCAGATGTGAAACATGTGGCACAGAGAAGCATATGCAGTAGCAAAATCCTTCCTTAGTATCTGAACCAGATCTTAAAATAAGGACTGTAATATTTTTATGCTGGCGGCACACATTCTTCCAGATAAGGTGGAAATCGCCCCTTTTTTCTGCTGGGCCAGACCCAGTGCTGGTGAAAGGCCTGGGAAAGGTTCCTGATGATTTTGCAGGCTTTGGATGGAGACCAGTGTGATGATACTCATTTTCCATTATACATTTCCTTCTAATTAAATGAAATAGGTCACAGGGGGGAAATGAAACAAAAGACAAATGTATTTACTTACAGCAATATCAACCCCCCAAAAAAGACAATCAGAAACAAGAGAAAAGATAATACAAAACACACTGTCTCTTCATTAACTTGAAATTATGACTGGTACTGCAATCTTAATTCATTCCTGTGTGATCCCGAGATCTTTTATACCATGGAAGAGGGAGAATATTATTTAAGCATATGGAAATGGTGACTTAACTTCTTTTGTCTAAATAACTAGATATAAAAATAGTAATTTTCTTTTCCTCAGCTTCACATCACTGTACTGCTCTGTGATCCTCTCGCACCCTGATCACAGGACTTTCCCACCTTCTTGTGCTCCTCTTGCTTTCTGTAAGCATCAGGATTTGGCTCATTTTTAAAAGTGAAACCAAAGTGCAATTTGTGTTTCCAAAGGTAGACCCAAGGACAGGGAGGCCACTTGACCCTATCAGCAGATCTTAGCTGGCCTGAATTCCCCTCCTTTCCACTAATTTGACACCAATGTATCTTTGATGCACGTAGGGATTTATTCCAGCATATTCTTGATTAACTTTCATTCCAGTGAAGGCAAAATCATGCTACTCTCCCTGTTGCTTTCCAGGAGCACGCAATTCATTCTCCCCCTGCCTTGCACCATATCATGTCCCCAGGCACACCAGACCAGATGATTTACTTCTGTGCCTCATTCAGGACAGCATCCCCTCACCGCATGACAAGTACTGAAGGCACCTGCCCTCTCTTAAGTCCTCAGTAACTTCTTGTAGCCAGCTTTTCTTCCCAATGCAATGGTAGGGAAGTGGATCAGATGCCCAAATGCATGCCCAGGTATTTGCCCAACCATGAGGCCAGTCCTCAAAGCCCCAGGTGAGTGCATACATTTGTTCCTATATTCTACTCTGTGTGTTATCATGGTAGGACTTCTTAAACTGTGGATAACACAGTACTCACATAGCCACAGTAGTCATTATTTGACCTTATCCATTGAAGATCTAGCAGTTTTGGACAAGATATGCTTTTTTCCTAAATGAAAAAAAAAAAAAAAGCTATTGAAAAAATCAAATTAAATTAAAAAGACTAAAGAAGGGGAGCCATTAAAAAAAAAAAGTCACTGAAAGTCCTGCTATCTGTGTTGCCTGTATTTCTTTTAGCTGAGGGAGGCAGCCCAAGTGGAGCTCTGGAAATCTCATTTCTGAGGGAAATCGTTCATTGCCAGCTCCCTTCTGTGATGTTACAGTTCAACACCAATTTATAGAGGTATAGATGAAGTGCAGTCCTCTCTCTGCAATATTATGGATACAGCCATGTCCATTTGAGGAAAGTATGTCCTCTCTGGACCTACTGACTGCAGGAATTCTCCTTTGTTATTCACTGCAGACAGCTCTGGTACCTGCTGTATAACAACCCGACTGCCCAGACCAGTCCAGCCGTGATGAAGGTAGGAACGTCACACAGCAACAACACAGCAGGTCTGGATCCTTTATGACACCTGTCTACTCCTTTGGCTCTTCTGTTTGTGCCTGACAAGTCTTGCAGGCTTCCCAGAACTTAACAGTTACCAGGCAATGGCAAAGATGGACAGGAGGAGGGCTGCTGGTCACACAGTCAAACAGTCCTTTAACACAAATCCTCTGCACCGAGGATTACTGGGTTGGGTAACACTCACTCTGGGTGGCCAATGATTCCAGGAACTGTTCCACTGATTTACATGGATAGGGCACCCAGTCCAACGCCATGGACTTAGAGCAATCAATACCTGCCACCAAGTGAAAGAAGATCCACCAACCTTGGTCAGTAAATGAGACAGGTAAAGGCAACAAGGAGAGGGCAAGTCAAAGAAACACAATGTCCTAGGTGAAGTGTTCCATGTTCCCCCAGCAACCTCCTTGTGAGTGCTGCAAATACAAGGTGGGTTCTTCAGGAAGGTCCTGCCTTCTTCCCACTTTGTTCCCCTCCTGCACAGCCTATCCCATGCCCAGCTGCAGCTGAGTCTACTCCAGGCTGGCCTGTCCCCTAATGGAAAAATTCCCAATAACTTCAGTGAAGAGAGCTCTGTATCCTCAGGCAAATGTGGGAGATTAAAATTTGGGCAGGGCTATGATTTCACTGCCTGTGATCTCTTTTCCTACACGGAGGAACACTGGCCACCCTTCCCACTTTTTTGGTTCTCAGTGTTCATCACTGCACCTGGAGTTATCTCCCATTTACCAGGGAGTTGATTTAAGTGTCTGACTCAGTCACATATGTTTGGCTCCCTTATTCAGAGTAAGATTTGGCCTACTAGCTGTGAAAACAGCTTATATCACATGTGCTGCAAAGCCTAGCCAGAACAGGCTGAATAAAGGATGAAGTTTAATCATGGAAATGTTGACCTACAAATAGAGAACAAAATGTTAAACCACATGGTATAGGGTGCTGCACGCCCCAAATATCAAGGAGAGGAAAGAAGAATTGAACACATTTGGAAAGTAAAGCTTACTGTTTGGGGTTTGGTTGGGTTTTTTTTTTTTACTTTTTCTTTCTGCATATTCAGAGAGTCAGACCCACACTGTTCCCGCTCGCGATGACACCCTGGCATCTGAAGAACAACATGACACCCACCACAAAATGCTGCTGTTGGCTGGCGCCGTCTAAAGAAGTGAGGTTTGGTGAGAAAGGTGAGACTGCCAAAGGCAGGCAAGTGGGGGTGTCACAGAGAGTGGGACCCAGTTGACAACATGACTCCAGTCCACAGGACCTGTACAAACTGCAAAGAGGTAATTGTGACGAGGATAAACACCCCTTTCATCCCACGTCCTTGAAAACTAGCCATGGGCTACCTCTGACAGCTGGGACGCGGGTGTGTCATTATTTACACACCACCTTTTGGCTGGGACTTTCTCACCTTCGTGGGTTTCACATAAAGGGTAGGTTTTTTTGTCAGAGAACCTATTTCCATTTTTAATCACAGCCATCACACAAACAGTTCATCTCACAGGATGTGAAAACTTTTTCATAGGCTTTATTTAACATCATTTGCAGGGTTGCAAAAGACAAAGAATAATTTTTTTAATTGACCGTCTTGCTTCCCATAACTCGCAGGCTTTGTCTTTAGGTACACTGCATTTTAGACAAATGTAGCAAACAGCAGCCGGCCAGGCCTTACTGACTGACAACTCTTTCTTTACAGGATTTCTGTGTGCCAAGGAGCTGGACAGTAATATTCATTTGGTATTCATGAAAAGTACTTGCAGAACAATAATGACAATAATTGCTTCTGATTCTTGTGTTTACAACACTGCCAAAGTATCATTAGAGCCTTATTTATAGATAATAATGCTTATTAATCACACATATTTGAATTTTGGAATGTATTAGATTAATATTCTTTTGTAACTTAGTTCTGTACTAATGCTATGAAAAGTACTTTCTGAATGCAGCTCACTGGGAAGTGTTTGCCTCAGGAAAGTAAAAGCATCCAAGCCATCTGCAGGTGAGGGACAAAGGGCATACCTCTTCCTCCACAGGCAAACGCCAAAGCTGGACACGCCATTTCCAAAACAGTTCCTTTGGACTAAAATCAGGGGCAGACTCCTGAAAAAAAATATCATGAAAGGTGTGATAGTAGTGTCATGCTTGAGCTTGCCTTTCGATGTTCCATGAAAGGGTTTGCTTTCCACTTCTTTAATAAAGAAACTAATTTTGGAAGGTGAAGAATATGTCCATTTATCATCTCTCTCTTTCACGGCCAATTCCACACTATGAGTGAGTTTAGTCTGGACCTCAGGATTCCTTATCCATCAAGAGGTTGGTAATGAGAAATATACTACAAAAATCACTCCTAATTTTGGTTATTAAATAATTTCAGCTTTTCTATATCAACATCTGCTGCAATTCAATAACATGATAGAAGGAAAATAGACTTTTTAAAAAGACAGTTACAACAAGCAAAAATGTCACCCAAATCTAAATACCAACTGCCATGTATTCATATTCTTCTTTGTCTCCCTGTAGCCCATTACAATGACGACAAATACACCAAAGCAACTGCCGTACCAAACTCTCCAATTTTTAGTGTGTGGCCAGCTCCATAAATTTGTGTTCAGATAAATAAAATCCATAATAATATAGAATTTCTATTATTATTGTTACTGTTGTTATTATTTTCCTTGAGACAGTTCTTCAAGGAAATTTACAAAGACTGTCAGTTTAGAGACCATATTTCCATCTGTTTGTTTTTTTTCCTTTTTACCCACTGCTCATGTAACATAACTACTGTAACAGCAGAAAATAGGGAAACTGGGAAAGGGCAGTGGGGAGTGTTGTATTTTATTCTGTGTGTTCGTTTTGTGTTTTTTATGGTGCTCGCTGTGCAATGAGGATAACATGTTCCTCAGTGTCACAGCCCCATTGTCACTGGGGACCTTTCACAGTGGCAGGGAAAAAAAAAAAAAAAAAACACCAAAAAAACCCAAAACCTAAAACCACAGAAGCTTTAAATTGTGAAAAACACTTGTGGCTTTGCTGCAACTCCACCAAGCTGCCCCTAACTGATGTATTTTAACAGGCAAAATTACAAAGTGGTTTTGCTCCTTTAAAATGTGCTTCATCCATTAATATTCCACTGTGTTTTTCTTACTGTGTTTAGAAAATGTTAGTATTGAGGTTTCCCAGGAATTTCAAACCTATCAAGACAGCGGGTGCTGAGCACAGTCCAATCATTTCTAGACAAAACCAGGCTTTAAAATTAAAAAAAAAAAAAAAAACACCTAACAGAGAGGTTAGAGATGAAACCAAAGAGCAAAATTGGCATCAGGATACAGAGAAGAGCCCTGTCCTCATGGGTTCAACACAACAAAGTGATGCACCCCTTCTACCCCCAGGACCACAAGTCCTCCTGGGAGCAACCGGCGGGGCCAGGTTGTCCTGGGTTTTCCCGGGAGGAGGGTCATGTCTTCAACCACCACTTGCAGACAAAGAAATTATCTCTTGAGTGTGGTCACTGGGGGCACAGAGAAGTTTGAATTGGGCCCCTTTCCCACTTGCAGCTTGACACCATCCAGCCAAAACTGGTCTCAAAACTCTACAGTGCTACACTGAGGGGACTTTGATCAACAACCAGGCGTGTTTTGGTCCTCCTGCTACTCCTCTCTGAAGAGAAAACTGTAGCCCCAACCTGCTACAAGGTTCACTAGTGCAGAGGTACCTATGGATACCCTCCTTTCTCCAGACGTTTGTTGCTCCTCAAAATATTTGCTATATTTTCTTTGGGATTCAGCACATCACAATGCAAAAAGCTGTCCCTCTAACAGGTCTTTGAAATTTGCATCTCATTCTTTCCTAAGAGTAATAAAAATAGATGGATGAGTTCAGTACAAAGATCCTAATTTCAGAAAGTCAAATCAGCAGCACATAAAATCATAATTCATCCTATTCAGATTCCACGTTTCTTATTTTCTTAATTGAATAATGACCAATAATTTATATTATTTCTGTGTGGGTTTTTCAGAGCAGTAGTGGTTTAATCATTTCTTCTACCTCAGACGGAAAAGGCAAAGCAAATGGTTATCACATAGGGAAAGGTAAGTTTCTGGTTTATACTCAAAAGTCTGACTCTAAACCTAGGCAAAGATAAAACCAGACATTTCCAGCCATAGCGTTTTCCCATTTTTTTCAGCCAGAGATGGAAGAAGTCAGATTTCTATATCGACATTTCATTTTCTAAAGAAAAGTGCGCACTTTTTTTTAATACTGAGTTTTCAGAGTTCTCACCTAAGTCAAATGAGGGGGTAAATGCCCAATGCCCTTGAAAAATAATGCCGGTCCTGCAGGATCCCTTTCCTGTGCGTGAATGAACCCCCAGTATGAAAAAGCTGGCCCTCACACACAAAATAAGTAGATGACCCTACAAACACTGCTTGCATGCCCCAGAAATTTCAGCACATTAGTTGGAGTATGCACAATCAAGTCTCAAGCAAAGCCCAAGCAACGAACAGGAAAATCACCTTCCTAACATTAAGTGGAATTGCTACAGGTTACATGTTTTGATTTGTAGATATGCAATAGGAAAATGAACACAGAAAAGCTTTGACTGGCTTGTTCACTAACCATATCTCAGTGATAACAAAACATTAAAAAGGAACATTCAACTGGAAAAGTTCTAAACATAGAAGGAATTTCAAAAGTGTCTTTTTCTTGTATCATTTTAGTTGGTGTATTTCTCACTAGAAGAATATTATTCTGCTTGTACTTAGCATAGGGTTTATAGAAAAATAATTATTCTTTCTGCTATCAGATTGCATGATTATTGTGTATTTATCCCTCCATGAACATTTCCTTATTTCTACACCATTTATAGCTACTAAAATTTGGAATTTGTAGTTTCCCATTGTCTTCATAAAATTGTAAGACAAAAGCATGAATAAAAATAAAAAATAAAAACATACCTTTTCCTCAAGTAGTCTGCTAGCCAAAACAAGAAAAAATAAGCTTTGTGTATTTCTAAACAGTCCTGTAGGAGTCATATACTTTTACTATGTGCTATATACCCTATGCTTTCTCCCTCTGTTATGACATCTCTGATTATTTAAAAAAAAAAAACTTTCAAAAACGTTAAGGCACAAACCTTTGTATGGAATACTTTTAGTGTGCTTTTTATTCTGACAAGATTAATAATTATCCTAGAAGCATGACATAGTTTTCTAAAATGTTTTTTTCTGCTATGATTTAGCATTGTGCACATGGGTATAAATGTGGAAAGAAAGGTTATTTCACAGCAGAGAAATGTATATTTAAACAAACTGTGATTAAGTGGTAAAACCGATTAAAAAGGAAAAGCATGATTTTTTTTTTTTCCCTATCACAGTTATTCAGAATTTTAAATATCTGTAATGAATTTCCAAAGGATACTGGGCATTTGTAACGAAAACACAAGCTACTGAAATTAATGGGAGATAACTGAGAGAACCATGGCAAATGTCCCAGGGCTTTGGGCATAAGTGGCCGGAAAGATATCTGATTGTGTGGCAAGTGACAACTGTGTCCCCTCCCCGCCACAACCACCCTGTCTTCTTCTGTGGTATCTGCAGCTTGCACCTAGTGGGAGCAACTAGGTAGGTGGGAACCAGCCTATGGACTAACCAGACTTTGCTGTCCTTCAGCAGGACTGTTCATAGGCGCTTATAGTCATGGCAGCCTTAGTCTTTCCCAGAACACACAATTGCCCTTTCCACTAAGCTCAGATACATCCAGCACTTTCCATTGATGTAAAGACACGTATGGTTTTTGGGGGATTTTTTTCCCAATTGTTCAAAATGCCCAGTCATACATATCCTATATATCATTCGAATCAGAGAAAACTCCAGGTGGCTTCAGTGAATGGGACAAGGATGATTTGACCCACCTTGGAGAGCACAGGTCTGGCTTCCAAAGGCTGAGCTGTACCTGCTTGTTGGAGTTGGGCAGTGAAACACTGGAGCAAATAGACACTGAACTGAGAGGACCAAGGGTGACACTTTGGCCCAATCTAAACCAATGGCAAGGCAGGCAGCGGCACCCCAATTTGCCCCTGAGCTTTAGTGCTGGGCTTCAACCCTCCTACACTCTTTCTACTAACTTTCCTTGCAGGAGTAATTTTAAAATAATGTAATGCCAAGTGCCAGAGGGCTCACTTTTTACAACATTAAGCTGAATCATATCAACTCCAGTTCTAAATATAAAATATGATTGCATTACTTGACTTCCTACTTCTTATAAAGGTCCCATTGTGGTGCGGTTTCACAAGGTATAAAAGCCCATGAAGGTATTACGGGCCGTATCAGTTCATTTCATCTCCGTAATCAGCTACTTAAAAATGTTTTCTTTTCAGTGCAGCAGAAAAAATAAAATAAATGTTCTCTTTTATCATTTCCCAAACTAAATTCATATTCCATGATGACCGTATTTCATGTGCAAAATAACAAAATATGCTTACAGACCTGACTTCCTTTCTTTAGTGAATTGCTTCATTTGTAAGATGTTGCATATAAAATTGGAACCTAAAATGAATTACTTGTTTTTTCTTGATATGAAACCTTGTTTAAGTTCACAGTAATTTTAAATATGATACATTTAAAATATTAATATTTCCCATATATTATTCACCGACTTTCAGGTTTCATCTCAAGTTAGTGGCACTTCATATTTCAAAGGAAGAAGTGTTTCCTTTTTTCAGTACTAATGTTCTATTAATTCACTTTGTAATATCATTCTGGTTCAGACAAATGAAATTGCACTAAATTACTTATGCCAAGAATCATGCTAAAGTTGTTGGCATTATATAAAATTCCATATTCCATTACTATTTTATAAGTTTTTTATATCAGTGGCATCTTTTTAGGCATCATTCATAGCCCCATTTAGTTAGTTATACAAGGACAAATACATGCAGAGATATTTTTATGCTGAGATGAGGGTTTATGTAGGTATTTACAGTAAAGTCTGTAACTTAAGTGACTTTTGCAAGGCACCAGATGCAAACTCGCAGTGAACTACCTTAATAGCTTTTCTTTTATTTTGGGCAGTTTTCTTTTCCAGCATGTTTTTAATCACACACATGTATAAACATACATGTATGCACACACATATATTTGTGAAAAATAAACTTGCGTGCATGCAGAAATACTTGAGAAAGGCCTCATATGCATATTATGCAACATATGCCATTCATGTAATTGCTATATACATAAAGAAAATTCATTTTATAGATATGAATAAAATATGGGAAAGAAGTCCTTAAAGGACCTATAAAGGCCTAAATGTAGACAGATTCTTCATCATATCCAAAGAACTGAAAGAACCATGGATATAAACCAATCTTTTTATATGTCCATGTATCTTTTATAATCTTTCCATAAAGTCCACGTGGTCACATAACTATTTCCAGAGATGTGGATGAAAGCTACAGCTGGATAGGCTGAAAATCTTTAATGAGTAAAGCAGCATCTAATCCTATGAAATGCCTTGCAGGAGCAAAATAATTACAAAGCGCTGGAGCAAGAGTAGCAAACAGCAGTAAAATCACCTGTAAATAGATGTGAGGAACTCTAAAGACACCTCAGTATTTGTATAGTCGACTTTCTGTGACTGTCATCAAAATCAGATGCTCGGGAGTCAGAAATTCAACTCCAAGGAACGCAGATTAATATGTTTATATGAATATATAGTCTGTGCCTCAAACTTTTAAGTTTGTAACATTGTTAATATTCTATGCTCCTTTTTTAATGCTTGGTACGTGCTCCCTTGACAATTTTAAAAATAAGATTTTTTTTTCCTTAAATTTGATCCAACTCTTTTAAAAAATAAATTGCAAAATAACTGATGCAAATTCCTGTCACTTGTGAACACAATGAAATTATACAGAGAGAAGCAAATGCAGGAAAGGCTCCTCCTCAAAAATAGAAGTAAATGCCCTGTTCCTATACAGTCCTCAAATGCCAGGATTTTGAAATATGAATTAGACCTCGAATGCAAATTAGCCTCCGAAGGGGGGAGAAGAACAAAAAAAAAAAATCAGACATACCAAGTCAAACGCTCCTTTTTCTGCCTATCTCGTCCGCAATGGTAAAATAGGCTAAACAAAACAAGTGCACATCAAGATAGAGCCAATTAAGGAATAGAGAGTGGGGTCGGGGGGGCAAAGAAAAAGGGTGGAGAGGAAGGCACCTCACTGAGCACATGGGGAGTGGGAGCACAGCATCCCACCATACCTACCTTATGAGTGTTCAAAGGAAGACAACTGGGGTAAATTGAAGCCAGCTTTGATTTTTGCAACCCGGTTGCACCCGGGATGCAGGGGAGTGGGCTGGGGGAGAAGGGTCGTTTTGGGAAGGGGGATGGAGGGGGTATAAAAAGAGTGGGGAGGAAAACACCGAGCAAGAGAGCCAAACGGTATGCAAATGGTTCGGCTTTTTTTCTTTTTATTTTTGTTTTTTATTGTTGTTGTTGTTGATTTGGGTTGTTTTTTGGGTTTTTGCTTTTTGGTGCGGGGGTGTCAGGAAAAGAGGGGGGATAGAGGAGAGGTGGGACCGTCCGTGGAGAGGTGAGTGGGTCCTCGCAGGCTCCGCACACGCGTGGGGGAGGGCGAGGGGAGTCGTGCGGGGCGCAGCGGGAGCCCCGTCGGGGGGCACGGGCAGCGCTGCCCCGGCGAGGGGCGCGGAGCCGCCGCGGAGCTGTCAGCGCCGGGCCGGGCGGGCGGGGCGTGGGGGCCGCACCTTCCCGAGAGCAGGGGGTGCGCCAAATGGGGGGAGAGGGGCAGAGTGCGTGGGTGCAGGCCCCCCTCCCTTCTTCATTCATCGCCTCCCTAACCCCCCGACCACTCTCCCCCGGCACGGCTGCCTCACCGCTCCCGGCGGCTCCCCGCTTGGAAATGGAGACCGGCAACTCTCACCAGAGCTCACGAGCATCCCACGGTCCTTAGGAAGGAGTTTGGGGCGGCGGGGGAAAGCGGGCGCGAGGAGTGGGGGGGGCGGGGGGGCTGTTTGAGAGTGACGGTGAGGCGAGGAGGAGGAGGAAGGAGGAAGGCTGGGAAGAAAGGGGTGGGGGGAGACGGAGCTCCTGAAATGGAGCCAGCCCAAACGGGAGACGATGCTCGAGCAGGGGCTGCGTCATTTCGGGGCTGGGAGAGGGCTCAGCTCCCGCCCGCTGCCTCCCTGTCTGCAGGCAAGAGGGGACAGACACCGGCAGGCCGGGACGGGGTGCGGGGCGCTGTGGGGTCCGGGCCACCTCCGCTCGCCCTTTTCCGCAAGCCCCCGGGGTCGGGACGGGTCAGGAAAGCCTCACGTTAGGGGAATGGATAAGTCGCCTTCGGTCTGTCTAGCAATGCCAGGAAAGACAGGGGCGTACGGGACGCGTCGGCCGCAGGGCAGCGGGCAGGACCAGTCACGAATGGGGGCCCGACTCCCGCGGGGTAACGGGGTCCCGGGACAGCGGGGGTAGGAGCAATGACCGGCATTTATAGCGGCGGGGAGGCTCACAGCCTTTCAGAGTTTCAGCTGGGTGAGTGGAAATGCCTTCTGCCGCTTTCAGATTTGGAAGCACAGCGGTCTTTGAGGGGGAGGAGGAGGGGGGAAAGCAATTTTTTTTTTTTTTTCCTGCTGGACAGTGGATCTCTTTGAGCCCTATTGTCATGTCCTATGGCTGCAATTATAAATAAATTTTCCTTCTGCAGAAAGGAAGTAGCTGAGACTGAGGGTCTGAAGTTAGTGAATGGCCAGCAGCTACCCTGCCCTTCGCTGGCCCATGCCAGGGGCAGGGGAGGTGGCCTGGCCCTGACTGAGACTGTGCATGCAGCATGCTGCAAGTCTGAGGTAAAGTAACTGGCCTGGGAACACCTTCCCTTCTTTCAACTATGCCCACCTGGTCCAAGGCAGTTTCCTTCTGAAGCTCATCCCCTCAAAGGCTTCAAATGCCCATGTTCATTTGGGGTTTTTTTAATTATTTCACTACCACCCCTGGTCTCATGTTTAAAAAGCAAAGCTGCTCTTGGTGGGCTGAGATCACAGGTGGCATCATGGAGGCCCATGGTGAGTGTCAGTAAAAAGCAAAAGAGAATTGAGTTCCCAGGCAAGATTACAGTGCTGGTACACAACTATGGACAGCATCATCCAAGGCTTTTACAACACCTGCCACAGCAAAGATGTTGCATGCAAAGTCCTTAAAATATTGACCATAGTCATTATTGTTATGTGCATATAGATTTTATCTTATTTTATGACACTGCGCATGTGTGAGTATGTGTGCAATATACGTGTGCAAGCACATACACACACATTTTTATCTATGTATATATTCAATAGTGATGGGCCTGTTAAACTGAGCAGTGATTTCTCTCCTACAAATAGATGTATAATACACACATAGTGATGATACCTAAGGTGTTTGGGGGTGAGGATGCATAATATCTTATAAATTTGAAGTTTTTATCAGGCAGAGCAGATTACTTTAAGCGTTCAATTTCTCAGCGATCCAATTTTATTAGGATTTACTATCATTTGTGCTGCGCATCCCTGGGGAAATAATGCTTTGATTAATGTAATCCTGGGCTGGGATCCGCCACATGCCCCTCTCCCAAGAGAAGAGCCCTGTTTGACAAACAAAAACAGAGCAGCAACTATTGCAATCTGTACTCACCTTTTGAAAGCACACAGGCCAGCACACACACACACACACACACACAAAATATGACCCTGTCCTCCCTACAACCCCAAATACAATAGCAGCATATCAAAACAATGTGCACTTATTCATTTACACACAATGGCTCTGATTCAGTGTGGACTGTACAGTCCAGCCCTCAAATGCACAGACAGCCCCAAACTGATCCTGCTCTGTTGCCCGCTCAGAGGCTGAAGCATCTCTGGGAAGCTCAATGTTTCTCTGTATTTCAGGCTCTCCTTGGGTTCCCAACATTTCTGCCTCTTTGTTTCCCACTGCAGGCCTTACCACAAACCGATTTCAAGTCTGCTCCTTCAAACCACTGGTAGCCCACGAGCCCAAGACCTTGTCCCTGCAAGGCTCCCTGGCACCCACCTGGGGGACATGTACCTCTGAACGGGCCCTGGTAAGTGAATCACCACCAGGCACTCTGATCAGTTCACAGGGAGAGTGTGGGGACCCAGAAAACAACCTCATACAGAAAGTCTTGTCACACATTTTTAAAGGGAAGAAAGTATTCCTCTACCTCTGAGGATTGCTGGTGTTTCATCATCTTTGTTCCAGCCACCACCACCCCACCCCCCGTCCCCCAACCCCCCCCCCCCCTTCTGTTTGTGTCAAAGGCTGAAAGGAACAATAGCTCTTAAATAGGAATAAACATGCTCAGATCAGAGCCCAGCCCCAGAGAAAGCTCTCCCTTTCTTTACATCCTTAGATGAACTGGCCGGTGTTTTCCCCTTTCCTCCTTCCCTCTCCCCCACTAAACGACTCACACCACCGGCAGCCCAAATAGCAGTTTAGTGTTGAATTTCTTCCCTTCACCCCACCGGAACGAAGCGGGTCCCACTGCACCTGAGGAGAACATCCAGTCTCCAAAAAAGGGCTCTGGCCGCACTTGGGCCACTTTATTCCAAGTCCAGATTAATAAATCCAGGGGGAAAAGGAGGGGAGGGATCCCGAGGCTGGAGCTGAGGGATACACTTGCACCGCGGTTTTCAATATGCTACTGCTCTCTCTCTGCTTCGTGTTTACCCAATTGACCCCCAATACGGTGACTCAGCGATTACCGAGCACTGGGTGTCTGTGAGGATGTGAGGGGACTGGCGAGGGTTTCCTCCCCTTTTCCTCCTTCTTTTCTTTTCTGATGAAAAACGTTGCAATTACATTTCTCCATGCTGATCTGAGAGTTCAAATAACAAGCCTTAAACGCGTTATCAGGCGCTTGTTAAAGAGGGAAAAGGGGAGTGAAAAGGGGAACAAATCCAGATGCATATGCTTCTGTGCATGCCTGGATGTACATATACCTATATATCCGCACAGTTCTATATGCATATAGATACATACTTAAATGACAGACTGCTAGAAGAAGAAATGGGCTGTTGTTCTCCCCGAGTGCCTTCATCCAGGCAGATGAGGAAAGAGCCCAAATTTAAAACAGCATTAACCAAAAGGGAGAAGAAAAAGCAAGAGGCGAGAATCACTCTAGGGAAAAGTTATTTAGGCGCAGTCTCTAGATTTTCCCAGTGCAAACTGACTCTCCTACAGGGTTTGATCCAGTTTTCCCGCTTCTCTTCCCCCTCCCGCCCTGGGGGGATCCGTCCCTATTTCGCATTTTCCTTCTCTGAAGCGCCTGACTCTTCCCTTCACCCCGCCCGGAAGGGATTTTTGCGGGGACCTTGGCGTGGCCGCGGCCAGCTCCGCGCCCGCGGAAAGGCCGGCGGAGCGGGGGCTGCCCCCAGGGACGCGGGGTGGCGGCAGGCTCCCCGCTGGGCTTTCGGGTCCCAGCCTCCGCCCCCTACACTTCTCCCCGCTAGCTCTTAGCAGGCGGCAAGAAATTTTTTCAGAAGTAGGGTGGCGGGGCTGAATTTAGAGAGGGGAGGAGGGAATAAATGCAAGGAGATGATGGATGACGTTAACTTTTGACTGTAGGAGTCATGATGGAGTTGAGCGAAGCTGCGGGGAAATATGTCACTTAATCCCAGGGCTACTGAAGTCCCTTTTATCAAACGTCGGGATGCTGGAATTATACTGCTGTAAAGGCGACTGAGTACTTAAAAGTATCCAACATCAGGGAAATATATAGATTGAAGGAATAGGTGTAAAATGAAGGCACGTACAAACTAATCACACGACCGTGAAAACCCCAAGAGGATTAGATAAACATAAATAGATGTGCATTAAAAAAAAAAAAAAAAAAAAAAAAAAAAAGGCACGATAAAACTGTAGCTGCTGCATTCACACAAGAAGAACAGACAGCGTGTGCATGTTTGTGTGCAATGCCAAAAAGAGCAGCCTTAAGGTTGACCTACTGCAATCTGCACTGAGCTCCTTAGACAATAGACAAGTTCAAATGTCAAAAAATCTAATAATAATAACCAGAGCTGCCAAACTGCACGAACTGTTTTCTGGTGTATCACAATTATTCACCCTCTTATCCACTAAAAGACTGCCAGTCCTTATGTGAGTAAAAGAAAATCTATGTAATGCATATGGATCTTCTTTTTTTTTTCACACGTGAAAAGCCATTGAGATGGCAAGCACGCAAATCGGAATGATATCATGTCTAATAAAAGCAGGGCTAAGGTTTTCACAGTCTCTTTAAAAAGACTCCAACTTGTAAATCCCCTTTTTATGTCTCTACATGCACGATTATTCTGATAAATAAAAATCTACATGTTCAAGGGTCTGGATTGGAACTATATATCCCTCTGATTTTAACATCAGTGGGAGCATTAGGTTTCCATCATATGTAATATGTCTACGTTGAGCTCAAGTCAACAGATAGATTGTTCCATTCATTTGGCAACTCTCATTACAGTCTGTGTGAGGTGAACCCTGAGCACTACACATTGGGTAATATCAAAATTATGCAGCTGGGAAAGAAAGGATTCCTGTTTTAAAAGCTATCTTGCTTTGCATGTGCAGTTCTGTATTATTGTTCTAATTTATTACAGAACCCAAAATGCTTTGTTATGTTCAAAACAATAAATAAGGTTGCAAGTGAAGCCTTCAGAATAAAAGGTATGGATAAACGATCTGCCTGCCTATTGTGTTTATTGTTATTATCATCAGACTTTAAAAGTAATCTGTGTATTTTCCTATTTTCTCCAGATTGGTTAGTGTAATATCCCTAGTGCAGCTAACAACCTGGTCATAAGATCTATGAACTACAGCATGGGTAAGCTTAAAAAACCCAGAGCAGATCACATTAGCCAAGAATGCTACATATCTGGAAGCCAGTCAACTTCACGTTTGCAGCTGACTGCCGTATTATGCACGAATGTGTTTTACATATAGCAGACTGTATACGGAATATGTCTTTATGTTTAACATTTTAATTTGTAAATGCTAATTAGGCAGTTGGTCTCCACGGTTATATTAGTACATACCTAATCATTTCCCACTATAAGTAAATGAATACTAAATACAGTAAACACTTTCTTTTCCCTACCTCCACGACAGTAGTGCTTCTACATCCATTTTCCAAAGGCGTCCATTCGGACAAAATAGGCATTTATTAAAAGAAGAGGGTGAAAAAGTGCTCTCTGTAGCACTCTTACAACTGGGATGCTGCTGCAGGCATGGAGCCAGCAATCTTGGCCAGACCGGACTCTTTCAAAGACAGCCAGCAAAGTTTAAGTTTTGCCGAATTAACTTGTTGCTCGTTTTAGCGTTAGTTTTTCTCTTCGTTTGCGGTACCTCGCAGCCTGCTGCTGCTAACTGGTGCGGGCATACAACAGAACAGCCGCACTGTTTTGTTTAAAATATAACGCAAGTTACGCTTAGAGGCTTGGGGCTGGGTTTGGTGGGGGGGGCGAGGGGGGGGGGGGGCAGAGGAAAGCTGAGGAGAAATCTGTTCAATCCCGACCTCGGAATTCTGAGTTTTGCAGGGATCTTTCAACACCAGAACTCTTCAGAAGTGAGGGAAATGTTCACTAAACTACAGCAAATTTCAAGAAAGAGACCACGTTTCTGAGGAGAACTGTGCTCTGGAAATGTGTTTTACTAGTCTGGAATATTGCTAGTGCTTATTGCGCCAAACGCGGTAGGTGGAAAGTTTTGTTCATGTAAATATCTCAACCATTTTCCCTCACGGTCTATACACACGGAGACTTGACTGCGTTTTCCAAATGAAGACCCACGAAATCTTTAAATGAAAAGTGTAATTTCTTGTCGGTCGTTTTCACTCTTTGATTACTTTCTCTATTTCTCTTTTTTTTTTTTTTTTTTTTTTTTTTTTTTTTTTTTTTTTTCCTGTGTGTATGTGTTAGGTTTTTAGGCGGGGAGTTCATCTTGCTGGGTTCTATCACAATTATGGGCTGTGTGATTTCCAGGATTCCAATTGGTCTTTCCTTCATGGAAGCAAGAAATAAAACTTTCCCAGTCGCAAGGAAACTCTTGTGGCTCCAGCGCGGGGAAACAAAGTGGCTTCAACACACACAACCCCCACCCTACCCTCGCCTCCGTGGCCGCAGTTTCCCCCTCCCCGTTCCGGGGGCTGCCTGGGACATTCCCCTTGCAGGTGCGTTAAAGGATGCTGCAGCCACGCGGGACCGACCGTGCCCAGCGTCCTGCCGGCGGACGGGGGAGCGGGAGTGAGAAGCAGACGTGTTTAGGCAGGAATACGGCACAAAAAAAACCCCCTACATTTCTCACTTCTATTCTCTCTTGCAACCACTTAGGGAGGAAAGCGGAGAAAGGGGTACGGGGCTGAGAGTACACGTGCTCGGGAAGGGACAGAGAGCCGGGCTGTGTCGAGCTAAGCTCTGGTCGCCGTCGATGTTGTTGTTTTTAGTTGAGGATCATGTTTGTGAGTGTCCCGAACGGCGACAACTTGTGCCCGGAGTGCAGCCGGTGCGGGCAGGGCGGGAGGCGGGGGGGAACGGGCGCTGCTGCTGGCTCCCGTAGGCAGAGAAGTCAGGAGGGGATGCGGGGGGGAGGAGTGGCCAGCTTGAGGAGGGAAAAGTAAAAAAAAAAATACAATAAAATAAAAAAGAGGGAAGAAGCCACTTTTCCAGGTTTAATCCGGTGTTTAAATATTAAGGTGGTGGTGGGGGGGGGGTGTTAAAAAAAAAAAAAAAAGAGAGAGAGAGAGTCGTTTTATTGCATCTCCAGAGGTTTAAGTGTCTTATT
>JAWWEE010000001.1:90386284-90465533 GCA_035221455.1 Xenops minutus
ATGAAAGCCAAATGTTTTACGAAATTATGTTTGATCAGACTGGGTAATCCCGAGATGTTATTATTTATAGTTTACATTTTCATATCCTGTGATCCTCTACTACGCCCCAGTCTTCTCACATCCCATCCTTCCCCCGTCGAGTCTGTACACAATAAATCATTTTCAGGTGTATTCAAAATAGTCATCTCACTGCTGTTGGTCCACGTATTTTCCGAAATTTAGCAAAGAGCTCTACTTCGGTTTTAAAATGCAGTGGTTCCTATGGGAAAGTGATCTTTACAGAATCCTTTGCTTTACTGTAGTGACTCGTGTTTGCACATTACAATGCTCATAACTTGTTTTGTATGAATGGTTTTAAATGGAACGTTTAGAGAATAATTGGTTCTAATATGAAATGCAGTATATACTATTGATAATTTTATCAATACGTGTACTATTTTAAATAATTTTAACAATTAAATTTGTTTTTTTAAATTATATATTTGTAAAATATTTATCCTGTTGAAAGCAACAATATATTGTTGTATTTATTCGTTTATTTTTGTAATAAATGATCAACATCTTCAAGTTACAGCAAAATTGATACTTCTATATATTTATACAGGGATACCTTTCTGAGGTGCAGAGATGCTCGCTCCGATTTGGAAGCGAGTGTAAAGATTACCTCTGTAACTGGCAGGCTGCAGGACCAAACTGTAGGCGTGAGCTTCTTCACCACATGTACTTTTTAGTTTGCTTAAGTTCCAGGGTAATTAATACAACTCTAAGAGGGATGCAACAAGTCCCGGCCTCGGAGGCAGGCGTGAGGCGAACGCTTGAGGACAGGGACACATTTTGTTAAAACCAGGGTTGGCGAGAAGCTTGGTCACCTGTGGCGAGAGGGATGGAAGGACGGAGGGAGTGGAGGAGATGCAGGGAGGTGGTTATTGCCCCATCGGTGTTTTCAATTGCAGTTTGGCACAATGGAGCGGGCGCAGCCCTCAATAGGCGGCGGGAGCCAGGGGAGAGGAGGGCGGCGAGCGGCCCCGCAGTGTCAGTGACACAGCAGTAGGGAGTTCTTTGGTTGAGAGTCTTTGGCGGCACAAAAAGCTAAGGGGTGGAGGCCGAGCGGGATAAGGTTCGCCGCCCATCCCGTCCTCCAAGACACCAAAGGAGCAGCCGCGTCCCCGGAGGTGCCCACGGGGCCTCGCCCCCGGGGCCGTGACAAGACCTGCCTCCTCCCCACCCCTCCCCAAAGGGGTAGCTGTGGCGGGCCGGGGCCGCGCCTCGCGTGGGGAAACAGTGGCGCCGCGTTTCCCCACGCGTGGGAGGCCGGCCCGGGGCAGCACCGACGGAAGGCCGCCGGTGCCCGGCTGCTCTCCGTCCCCGGCGGGCCGTCCCGGGGCGGCCCGGGGGAGCCGGCGGGCGGGCGGCGCGGTGCCGCGGCCGCAGCTGCCGCGGGTCCCACAAGTTGTTTTCCTCGTGGCGACCATTCAGCAAAACGCAGGATCCTTTCTCCAAGATTTAAATTTCGCGGATGAATTACCATACAGCGGTTGCTTAGCAACTAAATTCAAGCCGGGCTAAGAATATGCAAGCTTTTTGTATTCTCATTAATAAAAATGCCACTCTGACACAGCAACCTGACTTTGGATCACTGCAACTTCTGTAAAAGCCATAGGAGAATACAAACCGGCTCCTCCATTTAATTACAGATCAGAGTGGCTTGAAATGTGATGTTTTGTTAATCTATCTTCCTAAAAGCGATGTAAAAAATAACGGCTTTTCAAGAGCAGTGGAAAACTACTTTTTTAATGGAGCTGTCTCCTGGTGCTACTGATGGCTGCAAAGCGAAACCTTTTTTTTTGAGTCACACTTTCAAGTAGCATCCCTCCTTCTGTTTTGAGTTTCCTGAAATCAAAAAACATTAAGACATTTGGAGCCACAGGGGAAAAAATAAAAATAAATAAGCTGCAGCCGATTAGCGCATTAGAAAGCAGAGCATCGCTCGGGAAGGGGAAGAGAGGATTAAAAATGTCAAGGTGCAACCCCAGTCAAGCACAGACCCACAATGCAGGGTGCAGCCTGTCCTTGCTCTGAAGCAGGAGTGTCTTGCTCCGAAATGGCTCTCTTTGGCATAAAGTGCGTGGGTACATCAGCTGGGGAGGGCGGGGGAAAAGCCTTCAGGGACACCTTGTTGAATGTTTCTCTCCAAAATTTATTTCCCCTTCTGCTAACATTTACTTTATATTGCTTTTAGATCGGCAGAGATAAGATCTTGGAGTTAAATTCTGGCACCATGCACCAAATCTCGTATATATGGGAGAATGACCTCATCAGGGGAGGACTGTGTGTATAGATAGAATAATTTAAACATAGACTAGACACCTACATATAAATCTATATATAAAGATGTGTGTGTATGATATAGATAGATATGTGTGTGTGTGTGTGTGTATATACCTTTAGCAGTACCAAAAAACTTCGCTGACAGCCCCGCAGATCCCAGGCAGGGCTGCCTTTCCCCGCAGTGCTCGAAGGGAGGGTTACCCTCTCCGCAGGGCAGCGAGGGGATCCCCAGGGCTCGGCTGCTCGCAGGGTGCTGGCAGTCAGGACTGGGGCTGCCTCTCCCTGCCGGCTGTCGGCGTTTTGTGGCGCTGAGGGCTGCCTCGGGACCGGGAGCCGGCTGCCGGGGACGCCGGTCGCTTTTGCTGATGGGTGGGGTTTTGGTTGTGGTGCTTTTTTAGCAACAAAGTGTTAAATCCAAACTTTATTTTCCCTTTTTCTTTTTTTTCCACTTTCAAAGTTCAGGCCTGGGGTTTTTTTTCTCCGAGGGGGTTCGTCTGCAGAAGGTGAAGGGGAACTTGGAGGTCTGTCCAAGCTGTGCAGATCACTGAGGAATCAAGGGTTCTCCCCCACACCTCCCACCCCGCTTCTCTCTTTTTCTTTTAAGGTTTTCTTTTCTCCCCTGAAAGGGGGATGATGACTTGAAGGGGGGTGGTCAAAAGGGGTAGGCATTTTCCAAACCTGAGTTTGTGATGGAGGGAGCTTGCTCTCTCAGCAGGATTTAGTCTCTACTCACTTTAAAATATAGAAAGGCAGAAAAAAAAATCCATATAACAAATACTAAGGGAAGAAAGGCAGTGAAGTGAGAACTTGTGAAAACTAGAGTCCCCCTGAAACTCAGACTCACCCAAAGCTTTAGCAGAGTGTTTTGCTTCCCTCCCCAACGGTTATAGGATGAGTATCACAAGGCTACAGCATAAATAAACATATTCCATTCCATTCTGCATCTCTCTCTAACAGATGAGATTAAAAGCTAAAAATCGAGCACAGCCCTTACAGAGCAGTTGAATAGTGCCAGTACATATGTTTCCAACTCACATGTTGAAAACTGTACCTTCAGACTTAGACTTGTTTCTGATAGCTTGCGTTTCTTCAGCTATAAGGGAGGGGGAGGGGAAGCTAAACACAACTTTTCTGAATTTTTCCTATTGCACCTATCCGTGGGGTGAAAAGACAGCATAACATCATCTCTATACTTTCAACACAAACAGGGAAGGTTTAACAAGGCAAGCTCACTGGCATACCACAATGGAGATCTTTTTTTTTTAGACTTGGGACAGTTCAAACCAATTTGACATGAGTTTTGAGCACCACAAAGTATTTGGTTTGGGAACAAACTCCTCCACAGTAGCGTGAAGTGGATTGTTGTTGCTTGATGCCAGATGCTTGGTTAGTCCAAATGTCCCCTTGCTGCCTTTCTTGCAAGGCAAATGGTACAGAGGAGAGTTTCTACTCACAGGGACAGTGCTTTCTTATCAGACCAATGCACCATGCTCCCCAAAGTCCAGGCACGGGGGCTCAGCAGAACTATTTCTTCCTCAAAAGGAGCCTAAGATGAGAAGAGCGAAAATGGATTAGAAAAGGGGAACCAGCTGGGTTGTCCTCACTGATAGTAGGCCTGCTCTTAAAAAACAATGTCAAGACACCATGATACGCATGTGAAATGACAAAGACAGATGCTATTTCTTCCTGAGGTCCACACTGAGTGGAGAAAGTCAAAGGGTTGTTGACTGTCTTGCGTATGGGGCCATTCTTTCAAATTGAAATGAACTGATTTTAAAAAGCAAGGACTGGCTAATGGGAAACCTGGTATGGCTGCTATATTTATGTGCATCAACCCAAAATTTAAATAACTTGAGGGAATGTGAGCTATATAAACATTTTATATATAGTAACCTTTTTGTTATTGGTCTTGGAAATGCTTGGTGCTACTTTCCTGCCATTGCTCCATAGAGCTAACTATACAGCATTCAGTCCGCACTACAGTCAAGAAGGAACTGTTTGCTCAACAGCTCCAGGCTCCATTTTCAACTGGAGTACTAACGTACACCCTGAGCTAGTTGAATAAATCCAGGTAGCCTGATGTATGTAGAATGCTTCACCAAGCAGGCAGACAAAATACAAAAAGTCAGTGCATGACTGTAGTAGACCTGTGGGCTGGAGGGTCTTCTGAAAGGTTCGTTTGGGTTTTTTGATTTTTCCTGCCTCTGTGTGAGTGCAGAGGATTTTCTGAAGCTGAGTTTGGGCTCATCTCTTCACCTCCTCTCCACATTCAAGACATTGCGAATATTTACCAAGTACAAAAGATATGAGAAGTGCTGGGCATTGATCATTATTATATCCCTTCCCTGACAGAAAATGGGCCCAGGATAGAAGAGATGAAATTAATCTTTCTAAAAAAAATGGGTTGGTAAAGAATTGTTCTGGAATAACATACATTTCTTTCATCTCCTGGAGCTCTCATTCAAAATGGGGGTCTGTTTGCCCCAGTGGGACATTTCTCAGAGAAATGTAATGAGATATTTGTTCCAGAGTCCACACTAAAGCTACAGACTACGTGTAAGGTGCAAATCTCTAAATTTGTTTTTCTCTCTTTCACACATATGCATCCTCACAGACATGCAAACATATTCTCCCTTCTCTTCCTAAAATAATAAAACATCTTCTCCCCAGTTCTGCCGCCCTCTCTGTTTTATGCAGATCCATACTCAGATGTGTACCAAAATTTTTAACTCAGTTTGCTGAAATTGCCTAGATTGTCGAGGAAATTAAACTAAACAAGGAGCTGTGTGAAATGTTGAACTTTAAATACCATCCACAACCTCAAGAAGAAGAAAATGAGTCAATAAACATTCAGGTTTCTGCTACTTTTAGAATATCATAATTAAAATAATGATTTTGTTGGATTTTTAAACTTCTTTTTTTATCATAATGAGAATTCCCTCATTCTGTAATAGTGGGTATTTGAAAATAATGTCCTTTCCCTTTTTATTTTAGACTGATGAACAGGGTTATGGTGTCTCCCCTGGGTATTAATGATGGATACGGATATATTTAATCTTTCAAACGGCATGTGTATTTCTGTAAATACCAGGTGAGATGACAGTATCTTTCTCAGTAGCCCAGAAGAGGCATGTTTTACCTGAAGAATTGGGCTTGAGCTGGATACTGCTGTTGTTCTGGGTTTGGGGTTTGCCTATTCTCTCAAGTTAATATTAATGCCATACAGCACGGCTGAGGCCAGGGCTGAGTGAGCCCCGTCATTAACAATAGCATAAACAAAGGAAGGGGACCAGTTACCTTGATATTCGATGCCCGCTTTGTTCCCGAGCTTCCAACTGCATCCCGAAGCCCATACTGGGAAGTATTGCCTACGGGAATGCATAATCCACTCCAGCTATTGTCCCAATCTCCTGGAAAACAAAACAACAGAACCAAAACAAAGATTACAACACACCCCCGCTCCGCAAGGAGCTTGCGAATGGTTTCATCCTCTCCTGCCTTTCCCCGGCCACTCGTGTTACTGACCCGCTCCCCACAAGGGCTGCCCGCTGTAGCCTACACGCGTACCCCAGTTTGCCCTAGCACCCCCAACATCCTATTCCCCAGTTTCCAAGGGGAATGGGGTAGGAGACACCCTCTCTGTGCTCTGCGGGGGAGTGAGGGGGTTGCGCGCTCCTGTGCCTGCGCAAGCCCAGCCTCATCCCTCCGGAGACCGGGCCGCACCCGGGGACTCCGAGTTAGACGGGGCGGCCGGGCGGGGTGGGCTGCCTCCGACCACCCCAGCCGTGCTCGTTCCCCCGCCCTGTCAGCAGGCAGGAGGGTTTTACCCCCTCCCGGTGGCGCGGCCTGGCCAAAGGCCAGCGCGACATCCCCACGCACCGCCGCGGGGATGCGAGAAAGGCGGGGGACGAACGTGTCCCTGTGTGTGTGTCTGTGTATCTTCATTGTCCTTCCAGCTTCGTCCTCCCGGAACGGTTTTCCCCGTGGAGGGGCCCTCCCAGTCTGGCAGCTCCTGCTCCATAGCCCCCTGCGTTTGGCAGAAAAGCTCGGAGTAGCCCCCCTTGCTCACACGCAGCCGGAGGAGCCTGCATGGAGTGGGAGCATCTCCTTCCTCTGCCAAAATAATTTAGTTCCCCGAACCCAGTTTTGTCTTCCCCTTTCTCCTACAGTCCCATGCTGACCACAGGACCAGAGGAATGGAGGGAAGTGTCCCCAAGTTTGTGGGGGCTGGTTTGGACCCGTCCTTCCCTGTATGGAGCGGGAGACTAGCCAGGTCACGGCAGCGGCTGCCTTGGGGCTCGTCCCCGGGCTGGTTGCGCTTCGGTGTTAGCTTTTGCTTCCACTGCACTCGGAGAGGAACAAGTTCAAGCCCCAGGAACCCTGTGCCTTCGGCTGGATCTCCAGGGGAAGATGAAGGAGATCTAGTGGCGCAGTATGAGGTAGAGGGAGGCCTAAGGAGACAGATCCTAGATGGAGCCAAATCCATCCTCGCAACGTCTCTGTATGTAGGGAGAGAGGAGGCTTACACGGGGTAGCGAGGGAGGTAGTTTGAACTTAAAGCCTTTGCTTCAAAGGTTAAGGGCTGCCTCGTCAAACGCTGCCAAACGCTAGTGGGCCAAAGAGAGGGGAGAAAGGGGGGGTGGGGGGGGGGGAGAACATCAACATTACTGCAAATTTCAAAGCACTGAAAATAGCTCTGGGAAATCCCGAGGATCCGCCACCGGTTCTTTTTTTCCCGGGACATATACACTAGGGAAAGCTTTTCCCGGAGCTGCGGCTGCCTTTGGGGGAGAGCCGGGTGGCGGAGAGGGAGGCTGCGGGCCGGGGCTGACCCCGACTCTCCCCCTCCCCCCGCACCTGCAGCCTTTGGCTGCACTGGGGACTCCCAAATCCTTCCCCCCCTCCGACCCCTGGGCCCTGCTACCGCCGGGAGCCGCGGCGGCCGGGCAGGGGCCGGCCCCGGCAGCCCTTTATGCGCAGCGGTCAGCAGCCGGGTTGTGGGTTTGCAGCTGCATGCAAATAAATCCCTGGCAATAATCTAATGCGCGTGTGCTGCCCCGACGACAAAGTGCCGACACAAACGCAAGTGCTTTTGTTTGTTTTTGACCATCTAGGTTCCGCAACCAAGTGAAACAAATAAAACTAGGGAGGGAGAGGGAGAAAGTTGGCTAATACGCGTGTTTCATCCAGCGCACCGTGTTTTTCTGACATACGAGAGCCGAAGATTTGTTTCCTGCACCTTTACGAAACCTTCACAAGCACCCATTCCAGCTGGAGAAAACGATTCCACGCGTGATGAGCAGGAACGAAGTGATGAGCAGGAACCCTACCCGACCGACCACTGCCTCTTTAGTTGCTATGTTCCCACGTGGAAAACCCATATTTTCCCTCAATTTTCAATTAATTACAGCTATATTCGATACGGGACGCGAGGGGGGAGGGGAATAATTTTGTACACTCTCTTCTGTTGCAGGTAAAAGTTTGTTGCTTGTTTCACTTCTCTCCACGAAAGGTCTGTTTGCACGTATAGGGGTACAGTTGTTTGCTTTTTCCCTTGTCTTTTTGTTTTAAGTAAAAGCTGAGAAGAGTCAATGAGATGAAGGGTGGGAAAAGAGAAAGAGAGAGAGAGAGAGAGAAGGGGAATCTTTGAGAAAGGCTGGGGTGGCAAAAGAAAAGGGAAAAAACCACCTCAAACCTCTAAAAAATCCCAGCAACCCAATCCCAGAGAGAAAGGGAGAGCACACAGTTTTTCCGACTGCTATTATGCCGACTGACATTAAAGAAACAAACAAACAAACCAAAACCCACACTGAAGGCTGGATCGGGGCAGAGCTTCACTTTTGTGAAATGTTTCTAAGGACAAACAATCCTTGGTGAAGTCTGATGCCCACCCCCGGGCCGCCGGAGACCGAGGGGCAGGCAAGGTGTGGGTGCGGCGCCCAACCTGGCAAGAACCACCGGCTCTCCCTCTCTCCCGCCCCTAACTTTGTGAAGAGGGGTCGTTATCATTGAGCAAAAGAGGAGCAGCTGGGCTTCAGCCGCTCCTCGCAGCCAGCTCTCTTTGGGAGTGCGAGCAGTCGGTGCGTGACCCTCAGCCCCGCTGAGTTGACCCCAGTCTTCACACAGTTCACCTGAGCCAGTGCCCGCTTCACTTTTGCCCTCCACCCCCGTGGAGGGGATGCTCCCCTGCAGCCGCCCTGCTGACAAACATGGGCCGCCCTTCGACGAGTTGGCCAAACGGCGGCCCTCGGGCCTCCCCACGGCACATCGCCCGCGAGGGCTTTCCCAGGCTTTGCCCTACTCTCTCAGCTCCTCTTCCCGGCCTTACTCTTCCCCAGCTCTTCCCGCCGCCACCCAGCTAAGCTCGGCACTCCCACCACCCAGGTCTTGCCGGCGGCGGGGCAGCCGGAAAGCGGCAAGGTGGGGGCTGACCATCCCCTTGGCATCTCGGCTGCCTGTCTGCCCGCCCCGGGTTTTCCTGCCCTCGGCCCTGCGGCTGCCCCTCTGGCCTCCCTGGCACGCATAGAGCCCAGCCCAGCTGCCGCTTGTCCCCTCGGAGGGCTTTTTTCTTGTCTCCCCCCAGACGCTTCTGGGCATGGGCTGCAGCCGCCCCCCCGCGAGAGGGCTCTGCAGAGCCCTTCAGCCTCGCTGGCCACCGCTGTCTCCTTGTCTCCGTCTCCAACAAAAAAGCCCTGACCAAAGCGGCCAAGCAAAGTTAGCACAGCAAAGCTCTCGCCTGCTGCCCTCCCCGCAACACTAACTCCGAAGGGAAACTTTTCTCCAGGGCTGGGCTCCTAAATCCGGGACTCCCTTAATCTTTGCAGTTTTTGGAGGGAGAAAGAGTAGTTTGTCACCCAGCTTTCCCTTCGCACCTTTGTGTGACCCGAGGCGGGACAACGTTGCGCCGATTTCACAACCCAAAAGGAAAACTCTGAGCAAGGGGGATCGGTGCCGTGGGCCGGGAAGGGTCTCTGGATCACCCCCCTGCTCTACACCCCTCACACAGCCTCCTCTTCTTTGTCTTTGAAACTGTGTTTAAAACAGCAGCTGAAACACAATTAATTGTAACTGATTAACGTGGATTAGTTTGGCCTCCAAAGCACTTTAAGTCAATTCAGCAGCCATAAAAATAATTAATTCATTAATAAGTACTATTGGTGCTTCACCACTAACGCCAAGAAAAGTTTCCTTGAGAAGTACAGGTGGCGGGGAGTGTTAAAATGAAAACATTCGCGTGCAACTTTTTAACCAGAAGGGAAAGCACTTTGGTTATATTTGGAGACATGTGTCTCACACATTTCCCCCTTTTTTTGTAAACTATGTAAGAATAAACATTACAGCTCTGGGCTTTTAATTTCTCCAGATGGAATCATAAAGTACCTAGTAGATTTTTTTATATATATATACACTATACAATTGAGGACACATGTCTGCTTTTCCCAATGAGGACTGAGAAGCAACTTAATTTGAAGGCAAAACTACTGAACCACATTTTGAATAACACACTCGAACAAGTTCACTTTAAAAGGCAGGAAACCGCTAAGAGCACAGCACTGAAAGTTGCTCTTTCCCACTTGAGCTGCAGTGGAAGCTCGCCCGCCTGACCTTCACATACACTTTGTCGTTTCGCACACACTTACAGGAGTACACACGCGCGGAGGTGGCAGAGTGCCTAGCCGTGGAGGGGGCTTTTCCAACGCGCTTGCATTCCCGGGAGGCTCCCCCCCGCTCGCTGCAGGCTGAAGAGGCTGCTCAGGATCCCACCCCCGGGGCGGCAGAGGAGCCCTCTCATCCGCGGGTGACGTGAGAGGTCTCCTCCTGCCCACCCCAGCTGAAGTAAGGGGTTCACTTACCCTCCCGGTGCTCCTCTCCACTCCTCACACGCACACTTGTGCGCCCAGAAAAGCGTTCCCGGGAAGGGCAAAAGGAGGGAGGGAGCGAGCCTGGAAGCCCCACCGCTCGGCTGCCTTGGGGATACAGACGTGCTGAGGTGGGCAGGAACCCCTAGGCTGAACGAGAAATAATAATAATAATAAAATTTAAAAGTCCAAGGACAAGAATTCTTGCTTAAGTGGTTTATTTTAGGTTGGTTGTTTTTTTGTGTGTGTTTGTGGGGGGGGATGTTGGTAATGGGAATGACCAATATACCTTACACATCTCCCTAACTAGGCTCAGTCTTTCCCCTCCTTCTCCCAGCCCCTCTTCCCGCCGTTCTGACTTACATGTGTCTAGAGCTATGGCAAGGAGCTCCCAACTGGAGCCCTGGCAGAGGGTACGTTTAAACTGCGATGATTTACTCCCCCAGAGCTCGGGTCCAGGGTGTGAGCCTCCAGCCCCGCGTCAGCTGGGCACTGCAGACAAACATCCTTAAATATGCATAAGGAACAGTTTGCTTTCTTAAAGGAGAACTTACCCCACTAGAAAGTTCACAGCCCGACGCCAAGCACGGCAAGGGGGGACAGGGGTGGCCTTTGCGCCGGGACAGCCCTAACCCCTTCTCAAGGTGATCGCCTACACGCTCAGCGACAGGGCTGAGGGCACCCGGCCGCCCTTCGGCTTGGGACCGCGGGGAGAAGCGTAGGTGGGTCGGCCACGGGCTCAGTGAGTTGCGGACCTGCGGTTTCACACACCTTTCCAGTTCCTCCTGTCCTCGGCAGGGGTGTGCGAGGGGCCGAGCCGCGCACTTAGGGCAGCCCCGGTCTGGCGGACCCCCGCGGCAGCCGCCGACCGGCTGCCCCAAAACGAGCGGGCTTCTGGAAACGGGGGAAAGGCGGGACTCCAAACAAGAAGAGAAAGCATCGGGAGGAAGCAGGGGGACTGATTAAACACCCAGCCAGCAGAGTCCAGGCAGGCTGTGGAGATTGCACGAGCAGCGTTTTGGAAAAGAGAAATAACGTGGGGGAGGGACGAGAGACTGCCTGTGGGTTTCTCCCAGCTCCCCCGCTGGGAACCGGCTGGCCCCCCCTCCCCGCCTCTGGCAGGATCTTCTCCCGGTAGAAGGGGCGGCTGCGCCGCGCTCTCGCTCGCCCACTTGCCCCTCGTTTTGCCCTGGGGGCCCCTGGGGCCGACCCCCGGCAGCCGCCGAGAGGGTGCGGGCGACCCCGGGCGCTCCCCTCGGGAAAGCGACATCCCGCTGCCGGGCGCCGCTTCCCCCAGGCTCTCCGCGGGGCCGGCTCCCCGCGTGTCGGACAATAACAGTGGGGGGTTTAAATTTATTATTCTTTTTTCCTCCCATCTGCACACGTGGTTGTAAAGTCTGTAGCGCCATCTAACGGGAGGCGGAGGCCGGGCCTCTCCGCGCCGCCCAGGGCAGAGGGGGGCCCTCGGGTGCGATCGCTCTTGGGAGGCACCCCTGGCATGAGGACAGGCGCTGATCCTGTACATAAAAACTGCCCGAAAGGTGCTTTGCAACCCTACCAGAACCTTCCCCCAGCTACTGTGTTGTTATTTTTATTTATTATGTCATTGTAGCTCTGAAGAACTTTTTTTTTTTTTTTTTGTAAAGGAGAGTGGTTAGGGGGTGGGCAGGGTAGGGAGGAGGAATGAACATACCCCAGCAGATCCTGACAGAGTTGAGGATGGAACGGAGGAGGTCCTTCCAACCCAGCAGGTTCGGCTTCTTTCACTTTTCTGGGATGTCAGGGAGGACCCCAGACAGCTGCTGCATCTTACAAGTGAACAGGACCCCCATTTCTACTGCTTCTTTAGTACCCCAGGAAGCTTTCTGTTTCCAAAATTTTTGAGCACTTGCTAAATTTTTGATTAAATTATGATGCTGCCCTTTTGACAGGGCACTTAAGCCATGCCTCTGTCCACATCCAGATGGGAAGCTTCTGAGTTGATCACCCCAGTTCTGTTAAGGCACCATATTAGTTGCCCAGATTCAGAGCCTGCTCACTCCAGGCCCATGGCATGAGCAGCAGAAAGAAACAGACACTCTCCATGATATGTTTGGCCTCATATAAGGTCACAGTTAAACTCTACAGGTGTCTTCCTTGCTACAGCTCTTGCCGTCTCTAAGGGCTGAAGTTAGAATTAGAGAACACAGGTATTTCTGCTGAACAGGATAGAAACTTTTCTTTAGGTTTGAAGTTTTCTTTTATTCTGTCTCTGTATTCCTGTTACAGGTACAGAATAGGAGCTGTCTTCAAATCCATATACCAATGTTACTGCGTTTACTTAGGTCTTCGGTGCATGCATGATCACAGGGAATCCCAAAGAAGCACAGAAATCATCTTGTTCATACCTCAAGTCATAAAGTGGTAGTGTAGCCTTTGCCTAACAGCAACAGTATTTTCATGGGCCACTCAAACTGTATATATTTTTCAGCCCAGGTTGTCCAACGCCCTTGGATGTCACTTTTGCATGTGGCAAATCCTGTGTGACTTAGATGGCCAGGTTACATTTGCCCAAGTGATTTTGGCAGGTTAAGTACCAGAGCAGCACTGACATCCATTGACTCTGAAATATGCCACCACTAATGCCCAGCCCAAACAGAAGGTTTAGGCTAGCAACCTCTGTGTGAGATCCTGATTTCCCCCAGACACCAATAGGGAGATAAAGGCTTAAACTAGACTTACCAGTCTAAATTATTTGTTGTATATTCAAGACCTCAGTCTTAACATCCATACTGAAAAAATAAGTTCCCACATCCCTCTTTATTTTGACATAACATTTTAAAAACCTTTAATGGGACCTGTATCATTTACAACTGGGATATATTCACCTAGGTTACCTAGACCTTTTGAAAAGAATGGCTAAATGTGTTGAAAAACCTACACCTTAAAATTCTACTCTGAAACCCCCTGAGAGCCACAAACCAACATTTTAGTGCTCTTTCCTGCTTTATCATATGGAAAAAAAAACTTCCTACACACCAAAAGGAATCTGAAGTGCAAGGTGACCAGGACTTTATCCTTTCTAATTGTGCTGCACCACAGGCCACTACATAAACCAAACAATTAAGCAGCAGTAAAGACTGCTTGATCAATATTCTGCCACTTGGTCAAACTTTATTGGGTTTTGCATTTTCAGAGGTGAAAGTGTGATTCATAATGCCTGTCCCATCTAATTTTCTGGCACCTTATGAGCACCAACAATTACAAATAGCACAAATTTTTTCCAGTATCAAAATAACATTTGTAAATACAAACTAAACTTCACAAGATAGTAAATGAAATAGAATACCTCCACTGAACTGGTTTTATAGACAAGAAATGTTAATGTGCATATTCACAAAAGGAATAGATTTTCATTCTTGAGTCTGGGAACGCTCCTCTTATTCAGTAATTGGAAGGAAGGGCAATTTCTGTCTACACTGAAAGGAAAATGCATTTCTGGGTTTACGGGCAATAGAAAATCTCTAATAGTCAGGCTAGGATGTCTCAGAGCAGGCATGAAAAATGAGACACTGCATTTCATTAGCCACCTATGAAGAGTTAGGCTAGAGAGGTTTATGGATAGTTCCAGTGAAAGATTTACATGTCTTAAAAGTTAGTTGTCTCAGTACTTAATTTCAATTGCCTTTCCCTAAGACTGACATCTTTGATGTTGTGTTTGGCAATACTGTGAATTGAGAAGGTGCATATGGACAAACCTCTTGTGCCTTATCCAAAGCCATACTGCCCAACGAAGAACAGGAACAGCAGAGAAGCCCAGGCTTGTGGTTACATCGGGAAATAGCAATTACTGGTTTCAGTTGAGAGAACTTTTTATACTAAGAAAGGAAAAGTTTTTTCTCCACTTTTATGTGAAGAGTAATGGAAGGACAGCTGTCCAACATCTTTCAGATGGAGGATTCCTCATGGTTGTTCACCCCACAAGGAGCACAAATCCAGAAGTATGGCAGATGGCACATTTTGCTGTCAGAGCTTCCAGTTTAGGAAAGGTCCTCCTGACTCTGGTGAGGAAGATCTACTTTGAGCTCTACAGTACAGTACAGTTTCTATCATGATGAGATATAAAGATTGTAATTCGGCCTAAAACATGACACCTATTTTCTCTTACTATATAATCTAGAGTACCTTGGGATTTTCTTTATCATTCAAAGGAGTTAAGCTTTGATTTTGAAATTACTCCAGTGTTGTGAGTTTCCTCATACTTGAAATATGTGAACAACTCCTTGAACTAATTCAAGTCAATGCATTTCCCAGGTCAGTCCCAGCTGTGGCATGTCAAAGGTACCTTTCACTGTGCAACTCATGGAAATAAGCCCATCATAAGCTTTTAGTTCCAAACTTGCTGAGGTTTTTTGTTCCTCCAAAATCCTTTTGATGAGCCATTGGTGAGTCATGTGATAGGACTCTTTGGTTTTTGGTGGGGTTTGTTTGTTTGCTTGCTTGTTTTTGGTTTGGTTTGGTTTTTTTTCAGAGGGGTTAGTTCTGATCCAACTGAAAAACCACCAGTACCAAAGGCTTCTCTCATCATTCTTCCCAATACAGTGTAGAAAGATAAGGGGCCAAATCCTTTTGGGGTTCTTCTGGTAGAGCAAGAAGCACATATATTCCTTTCTACAAAATTGAAGCATTCATCCACATAAAAATATTTAATTAAAACTGGAGTAGTTTTCAGAAGTGCTAGGGAATAAGTAGACTCAGCGGGTGCTCAGTCCCTCTGTGATTCATGATCCCTTCATGTAGATGCCAATGTTTTGACTTGGCTGAATATCCTTAATATTTGGGTTTAAAACTTTTGGCCTATGTTTTCTGTTTCCTCAGGGCCCTCTAATCTTTAACTTTTACCATAGAAAAATCTTAATGTTTTCAAGGTTCCACCTTGCTGGCAATATGGTTTGAATCAGATACACTGCACAGAGACTATTTTGATTTTAAAAAAGGACAACCTTCTGGTTTTATTTCTGCAGGTATGAATAAAAATCTGAGAGATCTTGTGTTTAGAGCTTGCCTTCTCTTGATAGCAGACAGCATGAGCGCTGTGATAGGGATCAGTGATAGAACATGTTTTCCTTCATTAGAAACACAACCCTGACATTAGAAACAGCCTGCTGAAGAATCATATTCGTTTAGTAATCATGTAATTTCACAATCAAGGGGTTACTATCCCTCCCCCTACCCCAGCTTCCCTTTAGAACTGCCCATTTATGGACAACATCTGATACCAATAAGTTTATGATACCTATTTCTAAAAGCAATGCCCGCATTTCAAGTAGGGTTTTAGCAGTTGAGTTATCAGATCCAGCACTAACTGCAGATGGGATTTATCTTCACTAACTTTAGCCATATACTAGTTAATGTGTAGGCCAAGTCTGTGCTCCTTCTGTATTCAATGGAGAAACACGGAGGGCGATTCATGGCAGTCAGCTTAGGCACCTATTAAAGGGAGGGATGAGTCACCTTTTGAAGTTGCCTGCATTGCTCTGTTGATTATAGCAGGCAGACAGTCAGTTAGCTTAGTTATAACATACCTGAGCAGATGGCTGAAGTTAGGGTAGGTGGGTCCTGTCCTACCTCTCTGTAGGCAGTGCAGACAAGGACATACTGTGTTCAGCACTGGTTCAGCACTCAGGACTAGTCAAGAGGAGCTGTAATTCCTGAGTGTGAATGTGTTTTGCCCATAACAGACAATATCTCTTGGACAGGTTCAAGAAAACTGACCCCAGCCTGCAGCTCATTTGATCAATTTACAGTGAAGCCAACTGACATGCATTTTTATTTTTGCACTCCTTTATTTGCTATCCAGACCAGAGTGCTTCTCTGAAGCATGAGGTCTTATAATTTTTTCATGAGAGGGTGAATTTTTTTCAAATATCTTCTGCATGACCACATGAGTCTAGGAGACATGTAACAAAACAATGACCTCCAACATCCAAACTAAAATCAGGTAGAAATCAATACAAGAATACTTTTTAATGTCATTGCACTGAATTGAAATTCACCCCTTTACCCGTGGCTAGCATGTACTTCTTGTACAGAGGTAGAGCTACACCATAATAGACTCAATTTTTTTCTCTTACTTTCCAGTTAGCAAGACCTCATGAACTGGGAGTTATGAAGGCAAGGGAGCTGCTGGACTGGACAGTGGTGGAAGCGACATACACACCCCATAGCCTTTTGTGTGTGTTATGCTCCAAGGGTTCAAGTGTCAAGTGAAGCCAGGTGGTGATGGGATCAGTCACACTTAGCTTGGAGGGGCAGCAGGCTGAGTTAGCCTGCAGCACTGGGATGGAAATCAGCAAGTTGCCAGAGTCATGGTGCAAGATAGAGGCCAGACAGGTGAGTCTCAAGAGTAAAGCATGACACAGGGAATGGTTGATTAGCAGTGACAGAAGCAGAAGAATAAACAAGCACCATTTCCTTCAGAAGAATGTATTTTGGGGAAAAGAACAGCAGATCTGTCACTTTTATTGAAAACTTCACTCCAAGGATCTCTCTGGAGAAACAGCAGGAGGAGATAGACCCTGTGGAAGAGAAGAAAATACCCACCTGAGAAGTTATAAGAACTCCATATGTATGATTCCAGTGAAGCCAATGAGTAATTTTCTGTGGCCTCTTGCAAAAGGTCTTTAGCTCTGCTAGTAGATTTTAGTTTCAAACTGCAAACAGCAACACTGAATAGAAACAAATTGGAAATAGACAAATATCCTATGCCACTTTGTTTTCACTTTTGATGATGTTTGGCCAGCAGGTAGGTAGGAAATAGGGCTTTTTGTCTGTGTTGGACATAACCAGTTTGAATATTTCAGATAGTAATGTTCAGATAAGTAGTCAGACAAGTCTGAGAAAAATGTTTTAATTTTTCCATGGAAACCCACGTTCTTCCTTTTACATGACTCAAGCTTTAGAATATTGCTCCAACTTGAAGTTAAAATCTCTCCAAGATTTGTGTCTCTCTGTTTCATTTAATGTTTGGCAAACTAGCAATAGTTTTGAATCAGAAAGCTGAGAAAAGGTTTACCAAATACCAAAGGAGACCTGCAGTATTCTTTCATCACACAAATCTCTCCTCTTAATCTCTCCCTCAGATATTCAGCCACAGTTAGGCCCACCAAACTTAGAGGCTGCTTAGATTAGCAGGACCTTCTCTTATCACAAACACATAGATTTGCTTTCAACAATGTGACAGGTTCAGGCTTAAATGCCATTAGACTCTTGCTGCTCACTATCCACCGCAGCAAGACCAATGACTGTAAGAGCTAGAAAATATTTTCTGCTTTTGCTGATTTCTTGGCTGGCTTTCATCTTCTCAGTACTCCATCTTTTTTCTTCTTATTTTTTTAATGATTTTATTTTATTTGTTTATTTTTCTTTTCTCCAGCTTAACAAGCCAGGTTATTCAGGCCACTTATTGTTTCCTCTTGGTCGAGTTGGATATTAGGAAAAGGTTTTTTGCCAAGAGGGTGGTTGGGTGCTGGAACTGGCTCCTCATGGAAGTGGTCACAGCACCAAATCTGGCAGAGTTCAAGAAATGTTTGGATAACAGTCAGGCATGTGGTGTGACTCTTGGGGCTGTCCTGTGCAGGGCCAGGAGTTTGACTTCAATGATCCTTGATTAGACAATAATCTGTGACTCTATGAAGATCTTATAAGTTACATCATTCACAGTATATTCTGAGTTGGAAGGGATCCACAAGGATCATAGAGTCCAACTTGAATGTGAATTGTCCATATGGGATCAAACATGCAATTGGTTTTGTGCTAAAGCATTAACACTTTCTAATCTCTGTTTCACTGGATTTTAGTTACCTGTTCTGATATCTAGGTCATACTGTAGCATAAGAATCACTTTGCATAGTGTGGCCAGGTATTTCTGCTCACTTATAAACTTGGAGCATTTAGGGGAAATCGTACTGTTAGTCCTAACTTTACATTTACATTTTCTGTTTCATCTTTACCAGTTTTCGGAGTCTTTGTAAACTTTTAACTGCATTAATGACACCTCTCAATGCTGTATCATTAAAAATTTAGAAGTCTGTACTAGTATCAGGATCATTTATGAAAATTTTAAACAAGATTGGTCCCAACACTTAGTTTGATGCGTCTTCCTAGTTACTTCTCTCCAGTCTTTAATGTTTTTTTTCAGTGTTGTCTGTATGCTATGAGCCAGACCCTTATTTCACACACTTATTTTCTCCAGAAAGGTTCCAGCTAACAAAAAATGTCCTCTGCACTGCTGTGCCAAAAACTGTAGTGAAACACAGTAGACACTATCACACTGTTCTCTCTGTGTAGGATATCTTCTTGTCCAAGAAAGCTTAGGAAGACACATTTAAGCTCATTGCCTGTTTAGGGCCTGATCTTCTTTTAAAATACATAAGTGAATATACCAGTATGTCTCTTGATGTGGTTACCCAATGAGGCTTTTTCTTTTGGCTGGTATGCTTATTCCCAAAACTTAGTTGCTTAGACCTGTAGAAGCTCTAGGCCTCTTTAACTTTTTAATGCCTGGACTCTGCAATCCATCTGACTTCACTAATCAATTCCACAAATTTACCAAACTTTGCCCTTTTAAAATACAAAATTCTTTATCTGTTCCATTTAATTAGGAAGTGTCAGTCTATGATCACTTGGTCTTTTTTTTTTTTTTTTTGAAGCTATCAGTTACCAAAATCAAGTCTCAATCATCATCACTTTTTACTGATTCTGTGAGAATTTAAGATATTTGCTGATTACTACACCCGTAAGTATACGGATTTTGTCATCACTAGTGGTGCTTGTTCTTTTGTCCATATTTGGGAAGGTAAAAATTTCCCTGCATGATATGAACTCAATAGAACTTGTCTCTCTGTTGGCGTTATTGATGACTGTACACATAACCAGAGAAAAATTGGGGATTGCACTGTCCAAGTACTCTCCCATATTTCCACAAAGTGGTTTTGACTGGAACAAATCCTGCTTTTTACATGCTACGTGTTCTGCGCATCCTCCTTTGCAGTGTTTTGTATCATTAATGTGAAGTTCTCTGCCACCATCTTCACCTCTATCTCTGCCTTTCTGAATAATGCATGTGCTTTGAGACCAGTTTTCCAGCTGTGATTGCTATTCTGTTCTGTTACTAGTGTATGCCTGTCCTACCTAATGTCCTGCCAGCTTAGTATATGTTCTTCCCTTTTTTTGGTACATGTTTCTGTACCCCATAACCACAATTTTGCAAGACCTGCACCTGACACTGTATTTTCACCTTGGAAGCAGTTCTTTTCACAGTTTGCACTTTCTTCTTATTCCCTGTCATTCTGATCACTTAAATTTCTTTATCCTTTGGCATACTCTCATGTACCTACGGTTTCTCCTCTGGTGTTCTATGGACATGTGGAGATTATTCAAGTCTTTGACTCTGTACCCTTCATTTCTCAGTTCAAAGCTCTGCTTATCAGTTCTGCCAGATTTGCTACCAGAAGGCTGTTTCCACAGTTGCTCAGGCAGAGTCTGTCCTTCAAAAAGGATGTTCTTTCAGTAAATACATTCCAATGGTCAAACATTGCCAGTCCTTTGGCTATGTGTTGATCTTCCTTAAAGCACTGGGGTTTTTTGGGGTTCTTTTTGTGTTTGTTTTTTTTTTTCCTTGTTTTTATTTCCTGTAGCACCAGTAAATGCTAGACCCTGGTGGTCTCTTTAAAATAAGCAATATTAACAAGTGAAAATTAAAAAAATATAATGGCAATTACCCCAAATCTCCAGTAATACGGTATTAAAAGTAAACTCCCTCATGCAAGAAGCCATCCCAGAGAGACAACCAAGCTGCAACCACAACCAGCAGTGAATATTCTTTTACACACCCCTGAGGATTTCTTGTCTATGCAGAGTTTTGCCATCCTTGCTGTGTCAGTCAGAAGCATAAAAACAATTCCCTGAGGTAGACAGAACCATATTGGGGGGAAAAAAAAGAAGGTCTTTTTCCTGGTTTATTATTTTGTTCCACTGAGGTGCTTCTGTTGGCATTATATTAGTGTAGGTTTGCTGGAAAACCCTTTCACATGTGGTGGATAAGGTCTAAAGGAATAGCAGAGAGCAGGGGCTATTCTGAGTCTGTTCTACTTTGGAGGGTGATTCTCCTGGGTTGGCTCTAGAATCACATTGCTTTTGGGTAGAAATGAATGTGATGTGAGAAAGGGTAGGAACAGCCCCCGCAGAACTAAAAAAGGCTACAGGGGATGACCTCATGAATGTCTTCTGCTCACAGAATTTCCTCAGATGCCAGTGCTCCTGGGCCATGGGCACAACTCAGGCTCAGCACCCACTTCTGGCAAGCTAACATTTTGGTTGTGTCAGACTATGAAAAGACCTAGTTAGAATATGAGTGACTTCATAACAATGGCTAATATGTAAGAAAACAAAAAATGTAATTGTAAGGGAACCTGAAGAAGTAAGGTAGTCACTTGACTTGAGTAGACAAAACACATCCAAGGTTTGCTTCGCCTCTTCATTCTTCCCTCTCTTCCTTCTTCCTTCCCTTCCACACTTTCTTTTTCTCCCTTTCTCCGTTTCTCCTCTCCCCTCCTCTCCTTCCTCTCCCCTCTTTCCTCCTCTCCTAAAAGGCTCATATTTCTGTGGAATGTGAGATGAAAAGGTTGATCAAAACTCACAGTAAAATTTGATTGAATGAAGTGCAAAAATGTATTGGCACTATAAGCAGCTTTGTATTGTAATGAATTCAGAAATGATGTGTGAATTTGGAAAAAAACCCCATCGTATTTCTGGAAACGCCAGCCAATTCTTTTTTAACGAAACAATTCCTGTTTGTTAAAATACCACTTAAAGAGTCAAAACAATATAGTATTGTAGATAATCACCATCATAAGCATTTACAATAAATATTGAATAAAGTTCTGTGAGGAAACAGCCCCTTTGGTATATGTATCTCTGGGTTATGTCTCTAGATTTAACAGGTGAAAGGACATGCTGTCTAGCCATTGAAAACAGTTAGGAGTGAGTATTCACCATACCTTGTCCATTTACCAGTTCATTCTGAACCTCAGGCAAGTGATTTCAACTCTGTCTCACTTTTGGTATCTATAAAATCAGATATATGCTAACATTTATCTGTTCTTCTGAGTCTGCAGAGGGTTCCTTGACAAATCCATAATGCACTGAAAAAGGTGTAAACCACAGTTGTTGAATAACTGTGATCAGCATGGGAACGGACTTGGAAAGCCTTGAAGTAAGTTAGCCATTAACCACATTTCAGTCAACTGTCTCTGTGTACTCAGAGACCACCTTGCTTAGAGGTGTTTGAAGACCATTTTTCAAGCAGGGTGATGGCTCCCGAGGCTCCAACTGGTGGGCTGTATGGTCAGCCAGGTGATGTGCTGGTCTTCTCTCTTCCCTCTTCCTTCCTGACTGAAGGGAGGCTCTGAACAGCTGCAGTCTGCTTTCACCCCCACCCTCTTTCCCCCTGCTTTCTGTTGCCCAGCAACTCCATGGTTAAGAGTGAACACCAAAAGTTCAAATCAGAAGCTGAGTCTCATGTCCCTTAACTTAGAGTTAGACATACCCTTGCAGCTTGATGAAGTTCATTTCCCACAAGTGTCTCTGAAAGGTTTCAGCTGTAGGATTTCCCTCAGTATTTTTCCTTAGACAAAACAAAACCTACCTATTTCTACCTTTAAAGCCTGAGAGGAAGGATTCCAGCAGAAAAAAAATTCCATCTATCCGTATTAACTACAAAGGTACTACCTCTGGCTCAGCTTGTTCTCTACTTGCTAATTGTTAGAAGCTAGGACGGTGTGTTGGAGAAGAACGGCTGCATTTTTTGCCTTTGTAATTTCTCCTAAACATCTGCTATTAGTCACCAACAGAGGTAAGAGTCTAGAGGGATGTTGGTATGATCCAGTATTACCATTCTTACATTTTGATATTATGTTCTGATAATTCAGCACTACACAGCCTCTGGAAGCCAAGGCAGGGTAATGTCTGGGCAAAAGGGCACTGATCAAACATGGTTGCCAAAGCCTCTTCACTAGTATTTTGGAATAAGCACATAATAAAAATGATGAAGAATCCACCCTTCAGCTTGGCTGTTTGCAGCAAATATTATAAGGGTATTAAACTAAACAATAGCTTGTACTCATCTGGCTCTCCAGATGTTTTCTATGACTCTTATTTTCTATCAATCAGTTAACCACGGTTTTTGCTTTCCTTAGCAACGTATTTCCAAATCACAATCAAAGAAACTAACGGCAAATAATAATGGCTAGATTGTATTTGATTGCTGCTAGCTGCTCATGGGAAAGGAAACTAAAAGAAACACTGCCAATCCTTCACACTGGCAGACCAGTCAGGAACATTTCCAGCTCCCCTGACTGCCCCCCTCCAGTGCACTCCATGCCAAAGGGGCTCTGCAGCGGTCATGTCTGACAGGGAGACCCTATGTTTAGCAATGGAGGGAGACACGTGCCTGATTGCTACATGGGACAGGAGATATGGAGTAATTTATTTCTCTTTCCACTCAGTCCTTTATTAGAGCCATCCCAAGTCACTCAGAGACACAACAGGCTTCAGTCATTTAGAGTCTATCAGTGGGTGTTTTTAGTCTGGCTCCACAAGGAAGCACAGCTCATATAATTGCAGTGTGTATGTGTGTGCACGCATGTGTGTGTGTGCACATGCACAGCTATCTAAAAACTTTTGTACCCATTGGGCAATTATAGCTCAACCTGGCAGAAAGGTAGAAGTTTCAGAGATAGTCAGGCAGGTAAGTTTTTGTGAATATAGAAAGCTGAAGAATTTTTCTAGTGATGGAAAGGCTGCAGCCCACGCTCAGTTCTCGTTTGACACAGAGAGAATCCATCTGGGAAAGAGACTGGATGTATATGAAGGAAAGCTTCAGTCAGAGCTTATACCTTATTAGATATAAGGGAATCCACTCTGCAGCCAAGGCTTCTCTCCCCTATGGATTCTCCAGTGTCTGATAAGGGCAGAATTCACACTGCAGCAATAGTATAATTCATTTAAAATGTCAGTCAGCCATGAAACACTAACTCCATTGGAAACTAGGCTTCCGGAATAATTCTGCTATTCATGGAAATACTTGTTTCCCTCACATACTGCAAAGCTCCAGGAGGAATTATGGGTGTTTCTCCATTGCTTCCAGTCTCCAAGCTAACTCTCTCAGAACTATCTCTGCCCAACAGTAGACTGGGTCTTTCTAGCACCCACAGCCTCCGGAGGTTTCAGAGAGGAAAGCTGTACTTCACTTCTTTACTCAGAGCCAGGCTCATCAGGCATAACTTGTCTGAAGAACCTGATTCACAAAAGAACTCCCCGTTCACTTTTAGGCCCTGAATAAAAAAAAAAAAAAAAAAAAATAAAAAAAGCGCCCAGTTTTCTCAATGGCTTCCTGACCAGAAAGAATTGCTAGCTGCTGAGTACTTGTGGAAAAATGCTCTATTGAGAAGTGTAAATGAGAATGGAATCTTTCTGAAAATCTGGATCCAACTGGGGACTATTTGCACTTGAAAATTTGGCCCTCCTTGCTTTTGAAATATGTAGTTTTTAAATGAGCAAAATCAGAAGTGACTTTTCAAAAGCCTCCTGCCTTCATTCCCCCTTATTCCCAGGTAGCACTGAAAATACTTGTGGTATTGATGTAAGGCATTATGCTCAAACCAGAAAAAAAAAAAAAAAGGACACATTTCAGTTGGCTGAGAGCTCAGGTTTCCTCTCGATACTGTTTTAATAACACACTCATTAGAAAATTTCCCAATTATTTGTATTGTCTTCCCACGTTAAAAGACAGAATGTTATTTCTTAATTTCAATATTATTATTGAATAGGGATAGCTATTCCCTGCAGAATGAACGGATTATTCCAGTCCACTCGGGGATCAGCATTATTTCTGGCTGCTACATTTCCATGGGAATGAATACTAATATCATGACAGGTATTTGACACTGGTATTAAAAAGGAAAAAAAAAAAAAAGAAAGAGAGAGACATATCAAGTCATTCGATTACTGATAAAGAGGGAGTGGGAGATCAGCACACAGAGACACACAGAAATTCTACCATCAGAGAGAATCCCATGTAAAATTTAGCAATTCTGATGCATGATCTTGGTGGAATTTAAGTCAGTGCTGATTTGCCGCAGATCTGAATGGGAGCAGGGCCCCAATGACAAAGAAAGCAAAATTTATTTCCCATATAGCTAAGCAAAGTTATTTGACTTCAATAGGTGATGCAAATATGTGCTGGGAGTTAGACTCCGGCTCTGTTAAAAGTCAGGGTTGCCGGAGATAGCGCTGAGATTGTAGACAGGACAGATCAGATATTACACACGCAAGAAGGAAATACAAACCTCACAGAATTAACATATATTGTCACATTCTATTAAGGTTTTCTGTAGGGCTAGATCAGATTAAATGCATTGAATCCCAGTCATCTTACAGCATATGAAAATATTGTCATGGATAGAATTTTTCATTAGTGAATAAAATGCAGAATAATGAACTGTAGACAAAAAAGAGAGAAGATGTAAAGCCAATCAAAGGAAGGGCAGATGTTTAAAAAGTCTTTTGCTATTCAGGATTGTGATCCAACAAAAGCAATTATGTTTCTGCTTTCTCAATTTCAAAACAGCAGAAAAGAGCTTTGAGGTTTTTCCAGTGCTTATGGCCTATCTCCACACTGTTAACTGAACAGAAGGTAGCATAATACCAAACATAGCCAAAGGCAACTGATTCCATGCAAAGCTTATAATTTGGGACATCCAGTGAGTTAAAGGGGATTGTAATCAAGAAAGAGATAGATAGATAGATAGATAGATAGATAGATAGATAGATAGATAGATAGATAGATAGATTCAAAAATTGTCAAAGAAATTTATAAGAAGCCTAATTAAATTCTCTTACAAATCTGGAAGAGGAATCATAAAAAGAAAACTAAATCAGTGCCTACAGGTGGAAATTACACTTCACAACTGCCCTCTGAACCCATGAAAAAATAATGTGAAGAATTTTGTTGAGAAATGGCAGGCATGTGACTGCAGAAAAAAAGTCTCCCTTGTAAAAGTATTGAATATTATTTTTGCTCAAAAATTTATTGTGTTATGTTTGAATGCATAAATATCAGAGCTGTGATTATAAACACAGTCCACTGCACTCCCTCTCTAGTATCCTTAGCCATGAACCTAAAAAAATGTCAGTGAGGCTGAATATGGGAATATTCAGCGAACACAGAATATGTATGGCCCAAAATGCAATAGGACAGAGAGGAACATGGCAGAATAGCAAGGAAAAAGATTCAATGCCAGTCAGTCTATATTGTGAGAGAAACAATTCCTTAATAATACAATACTCTTCCTGTAATACCTGATGCCCAAGTTTTTATGTAAAGTGATGCTGCTTTCTACTCAGAGTAGTACCATAATAAAAATGATGAAGGTTGTGTTCCACACTTTGTAGTAGTCATACAACTTACTAAGACTCTGCCATTGAAAGGGGTCTGCAATCAGACAGGAGGACATACAGCCATAGAATAGAAAGCTATTGAAGTCACTGGAATTTTTGCTAGCAGCTTCGGTGGGGCTGAGATTTTACCTGCACAGTTTGCCTCCTCTTTCTCTGACTCTTGTTCTGCTGTGCTCTCCAGACGCATACGATACTTCCCTCTTTCTTGACTTCCCCACCGAGGGAGGAGGAGGGGGAGGCATAAAGTCTCCTTTTTGCAGGTAAGCAGGTAGAACTTCTTCAAGGCACCATGAGATGAACATGGGCATGATCCCAAACTGTCTTTTATGTACCTAAAATACAACTGAGGCAGAATGTAGGTGCACTATGAAGGTTACATAAAAAAATCCCTCCAAGCTTGATTAGGCATCTCCCAGGCATGTATGTTGCTGATGGCACTTCTTTAGCTGCCCACACCAGTCCTACTCTATGTGTTCCACCTCTTCCATCCACAGCCAGCTCAGGTAAAAAGAAGCATAGCCTTTCTGCAGGCAGAAGAGTTGAGGCCTCTTTTATTGTACAGCAGAAAGCACTAGGATACAGTAAAAGCAAGGACAGAGCATGAGGAAGGACAGGAGGGTTCAGTAGAACACAGTTCTTGGTCCTGCCAGAGAAATAAAGAATTAGAGGCAGCAATTGTTGTTCTAAGATGCATCCTTCTGCCTCATTTTCCTGGGATCTGTCTGAAGGAAAGTCGCGCTATTGCTTTTTGGTTTGGTTTGGGCTTGGGGTTTTTTTTGCAACATGGGGTATAAAAACCAACAGACTACTTGTTTTACATATTGAACTGGCTCTGCTACAGAGCCACATAGCTGAATGATTCCTATTTCATTCCACAGACTGGGCACTCCCTACCTCATACCCTTTTGAGTGAGAACAAAAAAGGTTTGCTCCAAAGGTCTACAGGGCCATAATGTAGGGCTACTCTGACTTTTGACAGCAATTGAGAGCTCCCCTGCTTGTTTACTGGCCACATGATGCTAACTAGAAGCTTTTCAACACAAAGCCATATAGTTTCATTACTTAGGATCATCTTACAGTAAAGGAGCTCCCCAGCTGGCTTGGAAAAAGGACAAAACAGACTCACCTCCACCTGTAAAAGACCATGGCAGCATAGTCTCATACATTCTCAGTTTCAGTGTTCTCAGCCACTTCCTTTCAAACATAATAACTGCAGTCTAACCTTTGTGCAACTGCCTGGCAGCTGAAATGCTTTAGGAAATAAAACTTTTCCGTTTTCTTTATGCTAAGGCACAGGCTTGAAGGTCCCTTAAGGAGACTCTTATTGAGAGACGAGCGGTAATGGAGAAGAGGACCACATCGTGCTTTGCACTGAAGCAAGCTATGGTGCGGCCAGAAGTTGGGAGCTGTAAAGCTAAATAGAGCAAAGATGAGGCACTGTTTCTGCATTGCATGTGGAAAGGCATGGACCCAACCCCATGGTACAGAGCTTCCCATTCTCAGTTGGAATACTCACTACCTGCACCACTCACAGCACTCCTTTCTGCTACCTCTAGCTCTATGTGCTGTGCTTTCTTCTGCATAGTGACCCAGCTAGCACAGAGAAAACAGAAGCACTATCTCATCACCGTTCCCACTCTCACATATATCCTTCTGATGAAACCACATTCCTTACACCATTTTAAGTCTTCTTAGATAGGTCTGGAGTCCTACTTTTCAACTGGCTATTATCTAAAAGAAGTATCACCTCATCCCAAAGGAGAAAAGAGACAAGCCACTTATCTCCAAATATGCATCTAAGATAACTAAACAGAAGACAACCCAGTTCAGAAGCTGACATTCAAAGGCACACAACTGCAGCTCTGATGGGGAGCAAAACTCTCCTCACTGGGAGTTCATATTGGCTTTGGTGGCACACTTACCTTGCTGTGGCCATGCTTAGGGTATATTTAAATTGGTGAGTATGAATCAACATGCCTGCTCCAACCATGATGTATATATGGCATTCTGTTCCAGGAAATAAGGCTTGTGAGCTTAGGTCCAGAACTGTAGCTCTATGGATACCCATGGGACCAGGCAAAGGTCTCACTGCATCCATCTTTACATGGTTACTTTCTAAGTGCTGGTTTTCCCAGTCAGTGTCAAGGAAATTTAAACTTTATCTCCCCTGCATATTGCCTATACTTTACCCTGTGCTTGTGACCTCATTCAGGAATTTACTCACCGCTGATCTCTAAAGCCAGAACGCCACTCTCTAGGCTGGATCTTCAAACTGCTGGGTCAGTGAAGAGGCAGTATGTGTGGACAAATTTGAGCTCTGTTAAGGCCCAGGTGTTACCAAAAGAAAAGTGAGAGCAGTGGCTAAACTGACCTTTGCCTGTGTTATAATGGGCTATTATAACACCATTTAACTGATGTCCTGCGTCCTTGAAGGCCAGGCTGTCTGATGACACAAAGTGAGAGGTCAGAGTATGTGTCTGGGAATCTCCTGCTTCTCCCAGGTTCAGCGGTCATGTCCCCAATTACCCAGTGACAGCAGCATCCACGTATGGCTCTCTGACATATTTCTCTTCTTCCCCTCTCCTCTTACAGCTTGAGAAGCCCTGAGGACCTGCTCTGCTTTCTCTCCCTTGTGGCAACAAAGCTGGATTCTGGGATGGAGCAAGGCAACCCGGTCTGTCCCGTGCACAATATGCTACACTGTTATACTCCAAATGTGCTAGTCACTCAGAAGTGAGGCCTGAGAGACAGAAGCATTTATCTGAATGGTAATGGTAAACAAAAAAACATCAAAGAAACAACATGTCAAGACTGCCCCTCAGTACGCGGTCGCTACCTCATTGATGAGATGGGTTGACTGTGTGGACTGTTTCACTCTGGGCAAAGGGGCACCCCACTTCCCCACCAGTCTGTCTTGATGGCTTGCTGAGAAGTCAAGTGACAATCTGATATGTGGCAGCAGTTGAGAAGTGGTTTAAAAAGCCATCCCTTACTACCTCTCAGCTAATAGTTCATGCCTTCAAGCGGAGAAATCTGCCAGAGTATGTGCCATTTGCATCACAGCGTCAGGAGGGTCACAAAGCTCATCAGGACAAATCCGTGGGCAAACATCCAGTGTACACAGAGCTTTACGTGTCTTATTCAGCACTGTGAATTTTGATTCAAGAACTAAGCACCCCCTTCCAGGTATCACATAGCAGGAATGAAAATGCTGAGGACTGCTGTTAGATGAGCTGTTTGGACTTCTGTTGACCAGGGTTAGGATGAGGATGCATTCAGTCATGTCCAGAAGTTTGTCCCCTTTCCCCCTTTCCCCAGCTGTTACTGCCCCATTAGTTTTGCAATTTAACTCTCTGTCTGATTGCTCTAGACTTCCAGAAAGTGATTCAGGTTAAAAGAGAAGAGCCTTTGGAGTTGGTCTAATCCTCATGGCTTCTTGGATTATCCCAGCCAAATTGCTCAGAGGGACAGCTAAGGAGCTCATTGTAGGTTTCTGTTTCTGGGATTTGTGCTGCACTTTAACAGGTTAGCTATTGCCTCCATAAGGGTCTTGGAAAGGAAGAGGGAAAATACAAAAATACCTTAATTGCACCCCTGCTTTGCCCCCACTAGGCTCCTCTAAATGGGTTCTGCAGGAACAGATGGCATAGGAATTGTCTCTGTCAGCTTTGTACGAGTTAGGAGCTCCATCGTGCCAAGGGAATCCTCAAATGGGGAGATTCGGCAGCTCCTCAGCTCTTCTGAGGTGGGTTAAAATGATTTAAGAATCTGGCCCATTGCAGCCTCATTTTCCTCTGTAAATTGTACCAAATTGAGAGAATGATGGAATGGTGAGAAGACAGAGAATAAAATTTCAAAGAGGATCAAAATATGCCATTTTAGCTTTTGTATGTATAAACATGCATAATATGACATTTTGTTTAGACAGTTATTTAAAAAGAAACTTACAATCTTTTTAATTAACAGGAATGCAAAGGAATAGGCTATAAATATGAGCACAGGAAGGTAGGAGTTGACAGCACACAGCCTTTCAGACAATCTTTTTTTCAGTTGTTATGGGGTATAATAAAATTTTGTTTTCGTTTGAAATTTTTCCGTAATGTTTATGTTTATTTTAGGCAACAGATTAACTGTAGGTGATTTTTTTTTTTCCCTCCATATATCATGTCATGTGTCAGAAACCCTCATCTTACAGCTAGAGTGCAAAGAGTGAATGAGATTGCAGAAGAAAAGAGAGCAAGATGACCGTGTGGGCAGGTCATACCTCAGTGTTGGACCTGATATACCGTCTACACTCACGCGGCTGTTGCTGCTGAAACATTGCTGGCTCCAAGTGTCATCACCTCACCTCACCTCTGCCACTGCCCCGCCGCCCGTCTGCCTCACTCGTGAAATGCTAGACAAGTTTTGGTATTTACCTGTTTATGATTAAATTGCTAAATGATCTGTTTAGTTCTGTTCTAAATTAAGGTCTGCATTAAATGTCATAGCATTTATCTTTCATAAAACGAGACAGCGAGGACACTAATTTCCCAGGCACTCAATCACTGCCCGGTGCCACCAGAGAGAGCGGCTGGGGAGGCGCGTGCCCGCCGCTCACAGCCGGCTTGACAGCGCCCAGGCGGAATCATAAAAGTCAATTAATCATTAAAAGCTGTTACCAGCCCGTATTGAACCGCTCTGCCACGAAATGTTAATCAGCCCCACATCAATACTATAAATTCCTGCAAATTGGAGCGGTCGATAGCGCCGAGGCCCAGCAGGTCGATGGGAGGGCGCGGGGCCGCTGTGCCAACATGGCGGCCGGGCGGCTGCCCCGGCCTGGCCGGGCCCGGGGGCCGCGCGGGCGGCGGTGCCTCACTGCCCCTGATGGGGCTGTCAATAGCACCGGGGGTGGGGGGGGCACGGCCCTCCCGCCGCCATCGCTCCAGGCGCCGTGTGCTGCCGCATACGGGGCAGGTTATAAGCAGGCCCAGGTCAGCCGCTGCCCGGGGACGGGACACGGCAGCCGGCGCCATGTGCCATTAACCCGGGCACTGCTGCGGCAGGAGTCACCCGCCGCTCCTCGGGTTAGGAAACTGCTCCCTGACGGGGTGCAATATGTTACTCATGAGCGGTCACAGAGTTGTTCATTAATCCCGTACGGCCCGGGACAGTGCTGTCCTGCAGCGCCCGTGTGTTGCGGCCAGGTGCCCATGAAACGGGGCACATGGAGGTGGGGGACAGGGCAATGTTGCTCCTGCCCTGGCACCTACCTAACACTTTCCCTCACATCACCATTGCTGCTGCCGGAAGCACAAGCGCTACAAACAAGCTGTGCCTGCGAAAAAGACGCTTTGGGCGTTTCCTTGTCAAAGCAGCCCTGTGCTTTTCGGCGTGAGCTGCGGCGGGGCCTCAGGGTGCTTGCCCTGGCCGCTGCCATCCGCGGGGCCAAGGGGCACTCCCGGCCTTCCCACGGAGCCCTGCAGGCCGCACTGGCACAAGTGGGAGAGCCCCCGGCAGGGAATGAGTGCCACGGGAAGGCCCGCGTCCCAAGGGAGAAGCACTGCGTTCCCTGAGGCGATCCCAGCAATGTCCCTGCTGCCTTCTGCTGCTGCTTCTCCCGGAGGGCAGAGACCCCTTCCTCACATCCAAGGGGCTGCTGAAGGCTGCTGAGCCCAATCCATTTATCTCCTGTTACTGTTATTAAATCTGACCCTCAGTGGGGGGAAAATAGCATTTTTAGGATTGCAGGATATTAAGAAGCCGCTTTAGAGATGAAAGAAATGCCAGATACTGTTACTCTAGGGAAAGTTTGTATTCCACCAGTTTCATTGTCATTTAACGTAGAACATAAAGGTTAATGCTGAATAAAATAATACCCAGGTTGATTATATTAATAGCCTCAAAGTATAACTTTTCCCCTGGACTGTAGTTATCTAATCCATGTGCTGTACATTGGCAGTATTTTGTACTTTTCCATGGCACTGATATGATGGTTCCATTAAGTTCAGTGCTGAGAAGCTATTGTGTGTATCTCTAATAAAATTGTTCCATGCTCTATGGAAAATGGAAAATATATGGACCTACAGACATGCTAATTCCCAAGATTTTTAAGGATTAATAAAAAAGTCCACCTTATTGTTATCCAACTTATAGGAAACATCAAAATAAATTAGGAATTCTACTGCAAAAGAAATCCTCTATTCAACATATCAAGACAGGATGATGTTATGAGTGTTCAGACAAAGGTAATATGGTGCACCTATTTAATTGCCCTGACACCTTGTTCAGTTCCTCCAGCTATACTGTGAGAGCGAAGAAAACCCCTCTCATTGTTATTAATTGTATTCCTTTTTAAATGTAATGTCATATCGCTGCAGGCTGAGCTAATGAAACATATCCATATTACCAAAATAGGCATATTTCTTTTTGTACAACACATTCTATCAAAACTGTCTGCTAAAGACATCATGTTAAAGACCTTTCATGCAGCAATATAAAGAATATCTCAGCCACTCCAACATTTCTATTACATAATTATTAAAATGCCCAGGAGAACTAAACAACATAGTGTGGATCCACTTATCATATAAGACTTTAGAAATATTGTTAATTCTTACCACCAATTTATGTTAATACTAGTGCTAGATTACATGCTATGGCTACTAAACAGCTACTGTATACCAATTCACACAAAGACAGTCCCCATCTTCTCTATCAAAGCTTCACTCTTCTTTTATAATGAGAACCTGAATTATTTATCCCTCTTTATCTTACAGTAGTTCACTTGACCACAATCGCTTTCTACTGCACATCAGTGCATGTAAACATGACACAATAACAACTACTATCCTTGCCTATTTCAGCCACATGAGATCAGTCAGAGGATGGAAGCAAAAGTATTGTGAAATCCTGAGCAGGACCAGGGTATGAGGTTGCCTAAATGGTGAAATAACAACTTCCCCCCTCCTCCCCGAATTGTCTTCAGTATATTTAAATACAGGTCCAGTGTAAATCACAAACTGAGCAATACAGAAGACTTCACTGCTGACGATTTCTGCTGCTGGCAGCTTGTCTCAGGTGCCCACTGCTTTTCGCAGCTCTAGCTGGGTGTGAACAGCTCCTCCGCAGCACGTGCACAGATTCTGCTCTCTCTGAATGGGACTTCAGGCAGAGCCAGTAGCGTGGGTAGGATCAACTACTGGTCCATTTTGGATGTTTATGTAAGAAAGCAATCTTCGGTTCCATTTTCTTCCTAATCAAGAACAGGGATTTTGCCAAAGCTCTTCTACATGAGGGGTGATTACTGCACTACAGTGTTATAGAGCAGTCTTTGGCATGTCTGTCTATAACACCTATTCTGCAGTCATTAGTACTAGATTTATACATTATTTGTCAGAATGCATTTTGCCCCCTTCATACATGGCATGTATAAGTTGAATTCCCCATGTGATATTTGTGTGCTGCAGCCCCACTACCTGCTGTCTGTACTTTTGCTGGCCTTGGCTCATCCACAAGGTAGAAATCCAGCCCTGATGAATTAGATCTGAGGAACCTCCTGGAGAGCTCCTTGAAGGGGGTTGGTTTTTCTGTTTTCAAAGTAAAGAAGCCCACACTACATCTAGGACACTATTTCAGCAGTAGGACATCAACACATCTCACCAGTGCTTCCATGACTTTTGCAAGCAGCAGTGAAAAGTAGGATGTTCTTGGTCAAGCCATCCTACAAGTGTCAGTGTGGAGGCATGCAGATTTCCACAGCATTGCTCTGTGACCCAGATTCCAGAGTTCACAACCACACGTTTTTTGCTATAAGGAGTTGCAGAATGCCATTTCACCTGGTGGCAGGGCAGGTATGGACCCGATCTGAGCTGCTAAGGACCCATGATGGCAACAGAGGAGCATGCTGTAAATGGAGGATCAGTAGCTATGGAAAGAGGAAAATAAAAAACCTTAATGGAAATTTGAACCACATCTCAGCTGATGAGGAAGATGACCATCATAATTCTCAGGAAATGCCAAGAAAGGCTTTCAAAGGTTATTTAGAAATTTAAAGCCCAATTTACATTTGCTAGACAATTTGAAATGGGAATACTAGGAAACAGAAAAACCACTCACAAGATGGCATATGTCATTTGACAGACTGTAGTGCTGTGCTACTTACAGGTATTGGATGCACAAAGGTTGTATTCTGTCAGGGTCATTAGAGGACCTATATCACAATTATCTGTATTCTTGACCTCTCATTTACAAATTAGTTGAAAAGTATGTTTTTCCACTTCACTTTTAACTGTTGCTGTTCATTCCACTGTTTCACTGTCAGTGCCACCCAGCTAATAGGACATCCCATGCCAGGTTTTTCTGTAGCTCTTTTTTGTCTGAGGCTTTGCAGCTATTTTAGTTTCCTGGCAGGTAAACCCACCAAGACCAAAAGAACCATCATGTTATTCACTATCCATCTTATCTTAGTGACCCTTTTACTGCCAATTTCAGCCACCACTCAAGTTTTTCCACCAGAAAAAAAGCTGTGGAGTGGAAATAAAAGGATGAGTTTTTTTCAACACCCCTTTCATCCCCCTTCCTTTAAAAGGATTGATTTGGCAGAATCCTTTGTGAGTAAGTATGACTTTGTGGAAGTTTGAAACCACAGAGATGGGTACATGTATGTTATTAAAAGCTAGGGTCATTGTAAGGACTTGAATCTTGACAGGAACTCTTGTGGTGAGGTCTGAAATGCTTCCTTCACTGGAAGAATGAGAGGTGAACAGGATCTTTGCTCTTGGATCACAGGAGAGGGAACCTCAGAGTCCAGCTGTGGAATCTGAAGATGAAGACTGTTGGACTGTGCTGCTTACCCACGCTAGTTCCGTCTTCATTCCTTCCTGATCTGATTTGCTTTGCAGGCATTTCCTTGACAAGCTAGTGATGTCTTTGGGCTAATGACCTGTAGACTCCTGAGACTGGACGAGAGAGAAGCAGGAAATCTCTGAAAAAGGTGCAGAAACCAGTGTGGAGGGAGGAGCAGAAGTGTCCCAGAAACAGTGTGGGCACCCCAGGGCCTGTTTGCATGAGGAGATCTTGGAAGGGATGCTGACCATGACCTCTGGTCTAAGAGGTGATCCAGGTGAGTAGTGTGTCACTGACCCATCACACCTGGCCAACAAAAACTCTCTTTTTCTCAGTCTAGGAAGCCTAGCCCTGCACTATTCATGGTATGGTGCCTCAGAGGTGGACTCTGAATTCCAATTAGTTGTAATAATTAGTAAAGTTCAGTACCCCAAAGATGGTATTTTAATTTAGAAAAACAGAAGGTCAGATTTTATGTGTTATAAATTAATCTAACTCCAAACCTTTCAGTACTACTTTGTTAATTTCTAGATCTGGCATACTGGTTTTGATTGCAGTGGTTACCATGACAAACCATTTGTCTTTTGGGAGCAGAAGTTTAGAGGTGGACTTTAACCTTCATTATGGCAGCCTAAACCTAAAACATTTCTACCGAGTTTGAAGGACTTACACCAGATTGATAGTGTAAGAAATGAGGTCAGAATCAAGTCATAAAGCAATGCCATTTAGTATCTATCACAGCTGATGAGGGCTTACCTTGTAATATTTAAAACCATGGGTATTTTAGTCAGATAGGGAAATGCACTTTCAGAGTCCAATTTAACAAAGTGTAATTTCAAAAACGGAAGCCCAGTTCTCCTAATCTGAGTGACTTTAGATACATATGGGAATATCAAAATATGATTGCCCTGAAACTCAATCTTCTTCTTTTTAATTAAAGAAAGAATCCTATCTTAGTCACCTGAGAATCTGAAAGATAGTCTAAGTATTTGACACTCAGAAAAACTTTTAACAGATAAATTATGATGACAAGAGACAAAAGCTACCATCAACAGTAAAAGAAAACTTGAAATAAAACGAAAGATGCTCTAATAATTTAAGGGGGGAAAAAAGCTAATCAGTCCTGATTTTCAAATTCTTCCTTCATGCCAAAAATAAACATGTTGCAGGAATTAATTTAAGTTATATAACATTCTGACTCGATCTTCAACTGTTGTAAATCAGCAAAGCTCCACTGATTTCAGTGGAGCTGTACTAAGACAGGTTAGATGAGAATCTCACCCTCAATTGCTTTGTAATTTTTTTCCTAATCAACAAACAAAACATTATTTTTTAAGTTAACATAGAATCATAAAGTCATAGAATGATTTGGGCTGGAAGGGACCCCTGAAGGTCATCTAGTATGACACTTCTGCAATGAGAAAGGACATCTCCAATCAGCTCAGGTTGCCCAGAGCCCTGTTCAGCCTGTCCCTGAATGTTGTCAGGGATGAGGCATTTCACCACTCACATCATATAAAATGTCTTCCTTATATCTATTCTGGATTTACTCTCCTTTAAAACCATTACCCTTTGTCCTATTGCAACAGGCCTTGCTAAAAAGTATGTCCGCATCTCTAAGTCGCCTTTAAGTACTGAAAGGCTGCAATAAGAACTCCCTGGAGCCTTATCTTCTTCTGGCTCCACAACCCCAGCTCTCTCAGTCTTTTACTCAGAAGAGATGTGTTCCAGCCCCCTGGTCATTTTGTGGGGCAGGGTCTCATCAGAATGGAGTACAGAGGGAGAACCACCTCCCTCCACCTGCTGGCCACACTTCTTTTGATGCAGACCAGGATATGGTCAGTGTTCTGAGTTGCAAGCACACATTGCTGCTTCATGTCCACCTTTTAATCCACAAACCATCTATTTTAAACCCTCACTGTTCCTCATTCATAACCTGGTGTTTCTTTTGTAACAGTTCTCTTAATTTCTCTGTTCTAACAGTTTTAGAAATAAGACAAATCACAGAAACGTTTTTTAAATCAAGTTGCACAACCTAAAACTAAATGTTTTATACAACACACAGCACCGCCTTCTCCTGACTTTGAAGGAAGAACTAGACAATGCTAAAGGATTAATCTCCTTTGGTCATAATTTCTCTGGTGTCATTCAGGACAACACACATAAGAGTGAATGTGCAGCCACAAGCCTTATATTTTTTGATGAGCTTTTGGTGGAAAAGTTTTATGGGGCACATGCCCCATAAAATAATTCCATTTTTAAAGTGTATTCATCCCCAAGAACTTTCTATTGAAAAAGTAGAAACAAAATAAAACTGAGATAAGTAGATTACATTATTATTAAGACTCCTCTGATCCCCGCAGGCAAAAGCTGAATAAGCAATGCAGGCTTTGGGCCGATGCGGTGAGTGCTGTGCAGACCCTTGTTTCCACAAAGCAATGACTAGTGCATACCATGGTTCCTCAAGTGGTCCCTAAGTGCCAGTGCTAGAGTCCCGGGTCGTGCTGGCACAGCTGCCTCCACAGTCAAACAGTGAACAAGGTGGGGGATGCAATATCTGCTTTTCCTACTAGATGAATTCCCTGAACTGCTGTATTTCATGGCCACATAAACACCTGTCTAAGCAAAGCAGTGCGATGACGTGGAGCTGGAAATGAGTAGTCGAGGGGCTGGAGGGTCAAGAGCTACCTAAGGCCATCTAAATAACACCAAATTTGTCACCAAATAAGAAGCCACACAATCTGCTACACAATCTGCCACACCATACCACACTAAACTTTCAAGAGCCATTCCACAGCCTGAATTACAGACGAGAAGCAAACAGGAAGCATAGACAAATGGTGGAGTTCTGGCATCCTATGCCAAACCAATTAAGCAGTCAGGCCCATCGGTAAAATTGTCTGGAAAGAAAACAGCTTTGTGCCCTTCCTGAGTACAGCACAAAGAGAACTGGGAATACTGCGGGGCTGGAAGGAGACCCAAGCCAACCAGCAAATTGTAGTGTGCTGGCTACAATGAGTTCAGTCCCATCAGTCCTCTTGGTTTTGCAGCTGTAGAGGTCCCTGAATCACTTCCTAATAACTTTTCACTGAATGCTATGAAAATGAAACCCATGCAGTTTTTCTTGTTGATAGCAAAGCTTTAAAAACTTGAGCATACAGAGATACAATCCTATTTTGTGTTGCATTCTTTTCCACTTACAAGTCTGGTTTATGGTCCTAGCAATGATAGGACAAGGATAGAATGTCCCTTATCTTTTAACCATCAAACTGCCATTATAAACATTAAATAGCATCCAAACTGCTTCAAAACAAAAAGCCCCAGCAAATATTTAATGCTATACAATAATTAGAAAAGTCTGGAATTGTCTCTCATTCATTAACCTTAATCATATCAACCTGTTCTCATACATTAGTGTATCAAATGCCAGAAGCCTGCTGGGAACCTATCCCTTTGCCAGCTGGTATGTACTGTATTCAATCAGGACTCCTTTTTGTATGGGAAACAATGAAAGAGCTTCCACAGCGGTTTGACAAAAACCATGAAAACCAGCAAACACAACTGGAAATTTCTGAGAACAAGCACACACACTGTGTGTTCAAGTATTTTCCCACAAACAGGGAGATAGACAAGAGAACACAGTCTGTGAAAGCCCTGCTTATCTAGGACAATATCATATTGGGGCATCATATTATATTACTGCAGAGAAAGTTCAAGTACTTCCAGTTTTTCACCAGGAAGAGAAGCTGTTAGTCTGAGTACACAGAGTGAGCCACATAGTTTGACAAGGAATTTTGCTACCAAATGTTCATCACCCCTTGAAGAAGTTTCATGCTTTTCTGCACAGTGGTATAATTTACTTTTTTCCCCACAGAAAGTGGAAAGAAATTCAATAAATTGGAGGAGCATATCAGCAAGCAAGGGGCTCAGAATTATGCCCACAGATGGCCTCTGCAGCCCTTGAGAGGGAAGAGGGAAAGGGAGCTTATTATTGCTGCCTGGTTTCTTATATGAGCCTGTTATTGCTGCCTGGCTCCTTATATATGCTCTGGGCCATCCTGTTGAATGTCTTTTCTTCCTGTAGCTGAATCATTTTGTGACTGGAAATGAAGCAAATTCTGCATTAGTAATTTTCTCATAAAATACCACACTGATGAAAGACAAGTGGGATGCCACATAATATTATTACTTCTTTTAGTCTAAGGTTAAATTTAAACATGTGTGCTTACGTTTTCTTCTTCACACCCTACTGGCCTTGCCTCTTTTAGCCTTGCCCACTGGTTTCGTTCCTGGCCAATATGCCAGCAGCTATTTCACTTCTATTGCTTCTTTTCCCTGGGTAGGTGAAATGAGGTCTCTCTTAGCACTGAATTCTGCACTAAATAAAACTGTCTTTTTAATAATGAATCCTTCGCATTGTCTCAGGGGCCATGCACACAATTAAGAACAATATGAAATTTAATTAACACAGGATAATAATGAGGGTATGAATGTCACAGTGAACTCTGAGTGAATACAGACCCCCCACAACAAATGGTTTGGGAACTAGAGTGAAAGCCAACTGCTAAGACTCAGGTCCCAGATACCCAAATGGCATTTCAACACCTGACCTCAAGCATCAAGGTACTGGAAGGAAAGAAAAGATGACTGTCAAGCCATTAGGGCCCAAGGGCTACAGATCTTTATAGGGTAATGCTGTAACAGGGACTTAAACGAGTAGGAGGTGATTGAAAGACTGGAGTATGGGTGCAAAGTGCTCTGAATGCCTACAGCCTGCCCAAGACATCACCTGTGGGGGCACTACAGGTCACATCCAAGAGATATTTCTCAAAGGACACACCCGTGCTAGTCACCATGATGGTCACAGGTATGTCCTTTAAACTGCAAACCCCACTTCTAGTCACATAAGGTGTTGTCTGTCTTGCTATATCTGTGTCTAGCGTGTACCCTGCAGTCCTGAAACAACTCCAGACATTGCTTGGGAACCCCAAAGAGAACACATTAAGTAGCATCACAAGTACAATTTGTATTACCAAAACAAAAAGACTACTACAAAATAAAAAAGTAGGGGGCAAAGAAAGAAAAGAAACAACTGACTGCAGATAGCTTTTCCATTAAGGGAAAACACTCACTAAGATTTAGATAAATCTTCATTACGAAATCCAAGAACAAAGGTAGGCATCTGAAGTGTGGTTAAAGTATTTCCATCCTCTTGCTTCTCCTGCCTTTTCCCCTCTCCCCAAGGAGCCAACACAACTCTGGCAGTTCACACTGGCTGAGAAATGGGCTTCTATTCCTTAGACTGCAGTCATGTGCGTGCGTCTTCTCATTTAAACTCTTCCATTCTGTTTCTTTCAGAGGCTGAGAAATCTGCTTTTGGGGAGAAGAAAAAAAAATAAAAAAAGAAGTGGGGAAGCTCATTAGCAATTTGTTTAGAATTTGAATGTCAGCATAGTCACTTATGTCTAAGTGACTAAAAACTGTATGCGAGTACTCTGACTTTCAGCAAGAGATACAGCGTTCTAACATCAGAATGAACAATATAATTACTGTGTGTATGAAGACATATTGGTCTCTGTATAATGAGGTATTCAAATCTGCTCCACTTGAATCAGATCACAGAGATATATTAAACACACATGGCAAAAGAATTCAGTGTAAGGGTAACCATGTGTTCTGCCAAGTCTTTCTATGCATGAATGGGCTGCCAGGGCACCATAGGCTAGAGACAAAGTACAGGAGAGCTGTGTTCAGAGGTAGGGAAGTGAGGTTGCAAAGGTATTTCCTCTTCATTCCCTCGAACATGTGAGTGTCTCCCATTTCTCTTCCTCTTTCACAGGCTGGTGCAGCTCAAAAGCAATTTCACCAGAATTTACTGTAACATTACTGTATCATGGTTCCTTGGTATGGTTTATTACTGTGTATTTATAGCACCCAAGAGTGAGCTGGCTGCCTGAGAGGGGTAGCGATTGCAAAGGCTATTCTCAGTTTTGGTTGCAGAGTTGTTTTCACAAGTTTGCAACATTCTGGAAAACATGCCTCCTTTTCCAGCATCACTGCAGCTATTTTCGAGCAGAGGTGCTTGAACTTGCTGGCTAGTGGCAGCGTGTGTGCGTGCCTGTTAGGTGCTGAGGATTGATTGACACATCAGAAAGCCAAGGCTTGGGCCCCTCGCTGCGCCTGAGATCATGTATTACTGAGTATGATCAGGAGTAACCATTGTCAAAGCATAAGATGTCAATTTTTTGGCAGTGTTATTTCAACATCTAGGTACTATGAAAAACATGGTAAGATGAAAACAGTAGCTGTTTTGCTTACTCCTAGAATTGTTTAAGCATGGATACCAATGCAGATTAAGTTACACCCAGCTGCCAAAACAAGACACGGAGAATGTTTCTGTGGGTCACAGAAAAGTCTGAGCATGCCGTTCCCTGGGTGGCTGAGCTGCTGCAGAGACCCCAGTGTGACAGATCAGAAAAACACAAACGAATCAAGGCCATGATTTCAGTCTCTGCCACTCACAAATGGGCCTGTGGTTAGATGGACAAGTTTCTCTGCTGAGAATGTTGACTGATTTTAAAGGAAATTTTGTCTCACCTTTTGTTCCCATGGCATGTGTCATATCTATGATGCAATAAACATGTTTTTCTCTGGGTACAGCTGCTCATATGCCTGTTGGGTACATGGGCATTATAAGTGGATGCTTCTATTTTCCACGTGTCAATGGAAGCAGAATTTCAGGGTGGCAGGAGCAAGCTGGGAAGGCAGGAGGAGTCCAATCCCTGCTCCTCTCTTGGCAGACACCATGGCAGCATTCTGCAGAGCACTTACCTAGATGACGATGGAAACCCACATGGAACATAGGTTCTGGGAAGAAAACACCACTTCATGTGGCTGCCAGTGATACAAACCTGGGAAGAGATTTATCAGGAGAAGCCTGGGCATTTTTAGGAAGTGAGAACTCACTGCTTCGAAGCAGAAAAGAGAGTGAGACCTATCTATCTCTTCAGGGACCCACAGCTGCCAGAAGGAAAGGTATCAGATGTGGTTACCAAACACAATCTTTTTAGAGTCTTCATCGGTAACTAGGGAAGGGGAGAAGGAGTGGAAAAGATTTAATGGAAATAGCATATGCACAGCATCTCTTAGAATAAAGCTCAGGCCTTGTATTTTATTTCACTTAGAGATGTACTATAGAATTTATTTGTGCAGAATCAGTGAGGTAAAGCTGCAATTTTAGAAAAATCAAACCATGGATGGTTCCTACTGTCTTTTGTTTCATGCAACTCTTTGAAGTCTATGTGATGTTTCAAATACTAAACCAGGATTCAGATGCCAAGCTCAGTTTTTAAAGCACAGTTGAATTAATAGATCAAACATATAGAGCTAGAGTACTGAAAACCTTTTTTAACAGCAATATTCTAATTTTGAGATCAGCTATAGCCCTATACTGCAACTTCAGGGAAATGAAAACCTACACTGTGCTTTAGTCTGAAAAAAGACATGTTCTGGCTTTTTAAAAGCAAATGTAGTAGTATTTATTTAGCACAATGGTAGATTTCTTCTTTCCAGGGCATGAAGTTGCCTTTTAGTTTCACCAATTCTATTATTGAAGGATGTGGAAAACCAAAAAGAGACTAATAAGAAGATAGTTAAGCTGAATGGATATATTGACTTCATCAAACAATGTTTGTGTGGCTAAAAGCTCCCTTTCATCATTACGAGAGTCAGTTCATGTCCTCACCCTGTGGAAGTGGTTAGCTTTTAATTCATTCAAGAGATGCTATCAAAAAAGAGGGAGGTATTTTTTTACAATCCCAGCCCCCCAAAAATACTGCTAGACAATACATAATTCATATCACTTTAGAATTCTGAATGTGGTGAGAAATAAATAGCAACACAGGGATTTAAGAGCTATTCTCATTGAAAAATATAATTAATTGGTGTTATGTACAAAATATTTCTTTGAGGGGGGGAAGAAGAGTTGCTTTAATTACAAGTAATTGTTCTCAAAATCATGCAGCTCGTAAGTTTTGGAGGCTAGACAGAGATTATGCATCAATACACTAATCTATCACCTTCATTATTTTAGTCATCTGAGTGTGATTATCAGACTTTGGAGTGTAACGCAGACAAGAAACCAGATACATCTCATGCTTATGTTCTTTCCAAATTGGTTTGTTTTAGAAGGGGTTTGCACTGGTCATGCAAATTTCAATGCTTATGTTTCAAATGAAAAGAGTAAATTAAATTAAATTCCCTTTTGTATGTTATTAGATGATGACAATGAAAAGGGTATCCTTGTGACTGCACAATGGCCTGGAGGGCATTCAGGAGACCCCAATATTTCTGCATTCTGCCACAGACTGTCTTTATAGACAGAAGACTTCACTTTTTGCATTTTGTTCTAACTGCCCAGTGAACATACTAGGGAATACATAGGGAATCAGCTACTGGAGAGACTAAGCAGACCCACCAGCTCATTGCTCTCTTCATCTTAGATCTCATAGTGGTGTGATTCCCACACTGGCCATCTTTAGGTGCTCTTCCACCAAACTGACTCCCAACTTGGGAATGCAGGGAGCCTTAAACGATTAGTGTTTGTAGTTTACTATTTGATCTGTTTAAATGGAAGTAGCTACCTAATCACAAATTATTGTTGTTACTATTATTGTTACTAGATGAGTGCAGAGCCGACTCTTACTAACAGAGGCAGTGCTCATCGCAGTCTTTAGTCATCCCTACCTGAAATACCACATAAGCACCCATGTAAATCAAAGTTAAGCAGAGGATTAAGTGCTGTCCTGCATAAAGATGGTTTAAGTACATGTTTCCTGAATCAGGGCATAAGCTGTTATTTTACTACTGTCTCTGCAGTACTGCTTTTTCTACCTCATTAGAATGAGAGGATGCTTGCATAAATTCCTCATATTGACACACAAGACTATGCCTGTCTCCCTGAGAATTTGGAGATTTCTTTCCTTTTCCCCCAAATTAATAAGTGCTGTCACCTGCATCGCTAAACACCAATTTGCTGCTTACCGCTAACAAGACCTCCACGTAATGTAGCTAACAGTAGTATTTCAAAAATAGAGCTCTCCTGTTCCCAGCATGTCTGACAAGAATACATTAGAGGCACCTGTCCCTGGCACAGATATTTTGTTTTCTCTTTCTTTACATGGGAAGAAAGAAATCTAAAGCACTGAAATTTGCCTTGAAAGCAAAGCAAATGTGAGCACAGGAATCTGTTTTCCCATCTTGTCCAGCCGTATGGAAAATTTCAAAAATAAGTAAACATTAAAACCATATCCATTTGGATAAAAAATAAAATTATCTCTTTCTTAATAATTTTAATTTAAAAACCATCTGGTAGCAAAATCTTTTAATTATGTTTGAAACTATGAGACTGCCTCTGCGCTCACCAGGTCAAAGAGCATTTGCAGTATAAATACTGCATTATACTGCAAATGTACTACAAATATCATCAATCTTAAAACAAGTCCATCACACCCCTTATTTGTCTGAGTCAAGACCCATAACAACGGTATAGTAGAAACTCAGGACTGGCAAAATCTAGATGTCCCTCCCCTCAAAGGCTTTGAAATGGTGCAATATGCTTCTGTACCCTTTGTTTGCATTGTAAGAGTAATTCTCTTCTTGGTTTCAGCTGGTACAAAGTTAACTTCCTTCTTAGTAGCTGGTACAGTAAACTGTGGGATGGGCTCCTTCAATCCTTAGCTTCAGACATTTGTCCAGTATACTTTGACACCCGAAGTAGAATCCTTGGATCCCCTCAATACCAGGAGAGAGAAATAGGTTTTTTGTAAATTTGATTCATCTGGTCAGATGCAGATGTCAGCCCTAGGAGATGATGACGAGGTACATCCTAGAAATGCCTATTTCTATGTATTGACTTCAGAAGGAGCCTTAAGTGATGTAAACATCTTGGATGGAAACATCTGTTTTTACTTAGATGAATCCCAGGATGCTGGGAGCTCAGATGAATCCTCAGACTTCGCATGTCTTCTCAGCTGCTTCTACTAGGCTCTACCTTTGTCTGTAGGCATTAGTTTTATTTGAGTGTCTTCTATTCAAAAGCAACTGATTTGTGCTTTTATCCCTGGGACAATGACAGTGTAAGTTGACAAAGTACTTTCATGATATGAATGTCTGGCCTGTTTAGGATGGTTTGTGAATTCCTTTCAGTTTTCCCTAGCACCTGAGCAGCAGATTTGAATAATCTTAGTCATGGATTTAACGTTAGATCAAACTCAATAGGGTTGCCATTTAAATTATCTAAAATATGTCCACTGACCAACAAGGAAATGGGGTTGGGTCTCTTAAGTGTGCTATCATGGAGCCAGTCAAGGCAGCGCTGTAAATCAATAATATTAATTTTGATGAAATACATTGACAGTAGTTGAGAACATAGATGTAAAACTGTTTCCTTTCTTATTCAACTGAGAAATTATATGTGTAATAGGAAAGAAGGGAATACCCAAACAATGCATTTGTGGAGTTTTTATCCTCTGATTTTTAGTGGTGTTGTCATGGGAAGATACAGATAATTTCCTCATTCTCCTTATGATTTATATAGTGTTCCAAATAGGATCTTTTGTTTAGTGTTCATTCTCATCCCAACCCTATGTTCAAATAATGACCATTTGTAAAAAGATGTAGAAAAATATATCAAACCTTCCAAAAAGATTAACACTTTTTGCAAGTGATTATTATTTCATTATACATGTCTCTGCTCAGCTTTCTAGTAGGATTTCCATACACCTGGCTTTCAAGCATCTGGCAGTCCTAAGACACTGCAGAAACTTCACAGATGTAGCTCAGATAAATCTTTGTAAGGTAAATGTGTAACAGAATGACCTCAAACTGAAGTTTCCTTCTTGCCTGTTTTCTAGAGCAAGAATATAAATGTTGTTTGAAAAAGCTGCCCCTTTTTAATGAGGAATTCACTTTATAAATAAAATGGTCATATCCATTTTCTTTTACCAAGTTAGTCATCTTTTGACTATTTCATCTGCTCCTAGATCATGAAGTAATAAGGAATAAAGGCACTTTATGGATCTGATTTTCCAAACACTTACCTCACTATACACCAGAAGTAACTCCCTTGTAGTCATTAGGTCTAATTTCTCTCATACTTCGTTCTTGCCTGGCTTCCAGAAAACATGGGGCATGGGAAGTGGGTGCGGGGGACATGGGCTATGCAGCTCTTCTGTCCCTCTCCTTCTCAGGCTGCTTTAAGCTGTGGCTTACAACAGTGTTGTCATCCTCTGGACTCACACTGGTATAAAACTGCACCAAGCATTAAGGAGCCCCAAGCCTTGGAGAGACTGTTTTTAAAATTTTATACATGTTTTACAGTTATATTAAGTCTCATTGGGAAGAAAAGAACCCCGCACATTGAAATTGACACAATTTTGGTTCATAATATTTTGTGTTCCCAGTTGTTAAAGAAAACAGGTTGAATCTTCACAAAAATGCAAGTTTGCTGGGAAAAGAAAAAGCCGCGGTGAAGTGACACTTTGATTATAATTGAAAACTTCTCAGTTGATTTAACAGTTCACTTTAGGCATTTTTTGAGCTGTGGAAATTGCACTGCTTTTAAGATAATGAACATTGTATGATTGCTAATGAAATCCACATATGCATATATATATACATGCATATATATATGCAGTCTTTATGTTATACATTTATCCATCTACTACATACATATATGTTTCTCTTAAGTTTACTTAAAAAGAAATCAAATGGGAGGGAAAGCACATTTTTCAAATGTGGCTCTAATTGTCTTTTGTGAATGTTCTATAGGTCATTACAAACTGTTTACAAACCTTGCAAGGAATGGCTTTACTGCAATGGAGAGGGTGACATACCTTCATTGTTTATAAAATGACAGCTCCTAATGGACCATATTAGCTTTAACACAAACTATTAAATCCTTTTCATTAAATTATTCTGCGCTCTATTTTGGAATCTTGTTAGCTCTGGGAAGTAGGTGCAAACTCCTAAGGAAACATGAGCACACATTGAGACTATTATAGATAATGTTTATTAAATAAGCCTCTGAGGATGTTTTTCTTGGGTTGCTCTCAAGCATTTTGAAGGAGTCATGTTCCATGTTTGAGGTCCCATGTTTCTTCCTCTTAAACTATGAGCAGCTGTAGCACATGACCTACTTCTGTAGAACCCTGTAATGATTTCCTTCCTTCAGTGGCTTCAGGAGTCCCTCTTCTGCCCTGTGAAAAAAAGGGACAAATATTTTAATCCAAGCAAAATGCTAAAGCAGGTTTTGTTGGTTTCAGGGAAGAAACTCAATACAGCTACATCACCGAGCGTAGGCCTCAAATTGGAACCATCTGGCCTGCAGAAGCACCATGAGATCTTTGGGAAAGGCATGGATATTTTTGCCTTGGGCTGTAACACATACACCTGCAGAACGGGTAGACATGTTGGCAGACAAGCTGGACTCATATAGCAATACAAGCCTTCTCTCACAGTGCTGTGGCAGTGTTGGAGTTTGGAAATTACCCTGACATGTTTAATAAATACAATCACTGTACTGCATGCTCTCTGGATAGCAAATATTCAGCTGCACTCACTGTTAATTCAGACAAGTCTGCACTTCAAGGCCCATGTCTTTTTGCCTTTCTTGCACAGACATCTCCTTTGAAGGCAAAATAAGGACAAGGAAAGGAAGATGGTAAGCACAAAATCAGGCACTACATCTTAGGGCTCCCTCTTGCAGGAGGTAGCCTCATGTGATATTCATGTGAACTGGATTAGATTGAGAAGAGATTCTTGTTGGTAAATATTACAGCTCTTGGGGAACACAGAAAGGTAAAAGAATGCAGGTGTCAGTGTAATTCATCCTCCTCGGTGGGAGGTTTGTAAAATCTCTAGGCTGGGTGCAGAAGGAACAAGAAGCCACATGTAGACTCTAAAGGTCACGACTCAAGAAACTGTCAGAAAGAGATGGTGTCTGAGCCCATCCAGAAAAGGAAGATGCACATCACAGAAGCAGGAGGATATATATCCTTTGACTGGAATGTTATTAAACAATAAGGATCACAGGTTTTACCAGAGTTCTGTGCAGTGATTGGTTTTCTGCCTGTAGCCTGAAAGATGACAGAGCAAAGGACCAGAAAGTAGCATTTACACCTTTGCAATCTGTAGTTGCAAATACTATTTTGCATCTGCAAATTTTTGCCCTGCCCCTATGGGCACTCTTCAGATGAAATTCCCAGTGGTCTCTTGGGCCTAAAAGGTTAAGGCCTGCAATAGTTGGACATCAATACCATGTTATTCTCCTTTCAGTGATATAACATACACAGCATCTGAGGCAAAATTTCTGGTGCTGGGTTAGAAAGCATCTCTGATCACATTATGCAGTAAATACACTGGAGGGGAACAGGTTTACCCCAGCTTTCTCTCTCCGCCTAGAAATCACATTGACTATCAGACTTTCAGTGGGGAAAGTTTACACACTGAATCTCAATCTGTACTTTCCCATGCTCCTAAAGAAGTCCAAAGAGAAAATTTTGGCCCAGCTCCGCTTTCAGTGTACTCTATATTGCTAGCATCTTGAGTCATGTACATGGGCTATCCCAGCCCTGAGCCAGGGAATAAAATAGACAGAATGTGCACAGGATTGCAGTCTAGTCCTCCAAGACACAGTATTTTGAGTATTCTGAGCACTGCTGGCTGCCGTTGTCTCCACTTTAGGAGATGCTGAAATGTTTTCAGAGCCAGATCATCGAGGCGCCTTTTTAATTGTTTCACTGAGAGCTAGACTGGGATAGGGATAAAAGAAGACTACATCCAGTGTGTAAAAGTCAGATGCAAAGTCTCTAGCTCTCCTCTCCTGCATTACACTGTAAATGTGAAGCAGGTCTACAGAAGTCGACAGAACAGTGCCAGGGTAAAACAGATGATGGAAAGAGCACAATATATTTTCTGAGATCTATAGAGAAATTACAGAGATTTTGTGGGCAGACAAAAAAATACAACAGGAATAAAGGATAGTGCTCTGAAATGGCCTCCATAGTTCCCAACTCACTCCTGTCTGATTTTGGAAAGGAAATCTGATGTTAGGTACTGACACATAAGAAAGATGGCATACAGTATGTATTGCAAGAGACAAACTTCCTTCTGAAATCATATTTGATTTCCTTTTGCTTTTCATGATACCTTGGTTCACCTCACCTCACAGCAGCTTCCCACTACTGTCCATGCAGCCAAGGCAGCTTTGCCTAACACACACCTCCAACAGTTTGCAGCACTGTTTCAGCAACAAGATGAAAGTTAATGAGGCTCAACACACTTCCTACCATACTTTATGGGGAAAACCCCTTGACTGAGTGCAGGAAATTCATCTTGTAGGAATTACAATGTGGTCTCAGTTCCTCGACAAGAAGCTGAAGAGAATATTGATACTTTTAAAAATATCAAATACTAAATGTGGGGGTTCCCCAGCCAAACATTTTTTTGGTTCAGTGGAGTAATTTTTCATTTCAGCATCATTTAGATTTCTGAAATAATTTATTATATACTTGAAGAATATTGAAAATTTCCCAAAGCCAGATTCTGCTACCTCTATTTATGCAGGCTGTGCATAGGCAATTCCACTGTTGATAGGAAAAAAAGGTGCTGTTTGCTATGAGGGAGGGTGGCCAGAATAAAACCCTTCTTAAAAGCCTCCTAAAGATGGGGAAAAGCAAAAGGGCCCAGGTTTCAACAAGTGCATTTGACAGATAACTAAACTGCCTTGTGATCTCAACCAGTAAATTAGGGCAGCTTGCCACAGTCTTGCCGAATGCCTTTAACAAACAGAAATTCCTCCATCATATTCTGAGAATAACAAGAAAAGGAAGTCTTTATGAGAGGAAAGCAAATGCAGCCATGAACTTGGAACAGGTAAAAGGATATGAACATATCCAGGTAAAAGGATATGCAAGAACATAAAGAGAAAAGTACTCTCCCTTAGCAAATTTTTCAGCCATCTGGCTCTTCCCGCTGTCTCTGCCCCAGTCCTTGGGGTGATAGTCCTTGCAGCACACTTTTCCAGACATACACCAAACCTGACACATGGGCTGCAGCCGCAAGCCAAATGTCTGCTTCCAGATGTGCCTGCTGGCCCCAGTGGAGCTGCTCCCCCATCATACAGCCTGTGACCCCAGGTTGGCTGGGGTACCCAGAAAATAAATGACTGCCCAAATCCTGATCCTTCCTTAGCTCTGCCCCTGCTCTGGTTTCAAACAAACCTGGGAAAGGGGTTCCCTGCCTGCCTCCATCATGTTTCACAGCACTGACTGTCCCTTCCCTGTCCAGATGCAGGCATTTTTTTCCTGTGGAAATCACAGTGCAGGACAGGAGAAGAAGGATCCATTTTAGAGATAGGTCCCATCCCTGCATACAGCCAAATGTTGCCAGAATGTGCATTTGAATCCAGAAGCCGGTGAACAGTTGTGGCCTCATGATTTAGAAATTGTTCAAGTGCAGCTAGAAGAGTCATGTGTATGCAGTTTACAGAAATGAAGCTTTTTTATGAGATACTTTTCCTTCTCCATCAGTAAAGGCAGTAGAGAGCTCTTTCTTCTCTGGAGCTTCAGGCCTTGGAGTTCATTTCAAAATACGCACAGTCTTTTGAGGTTGACGGAGTTCCAGCTATTGATTTTCTTGACTTCTTCATAAGTTAATATTTACCATAAACATCTCATTGAGAAAATTAAAAGAAAAAACACATTTACAAAACAGCAGAAGCTAGTGAGATAATGAACCAGACACAAATTTAAACAAGATATTTTTAAAAGCATTAAACCTTCCTTCCTTTTTTTTTAATTAGTGGTAAAAAGAAAAAAATGAAAAAAAAAAAGCACCCCCAAACCAGAAGGGTGATAAGCAGTTTTTATTGTTAAGTTCATTACTGTGGTTATTTTGGGAGAGAAGACATTTTTCTCTTATTTGATGAGCCAGAAATGAGCTCTTTGGAGGCTGTAGTAAAAAGGTCTCCTTAAAAACGACTGTGAAAAGATGACTTTGCTAGAAAATTCCAGCTGGTTCAGCCATATCCAGATGCCTAAGAAGCTTGATTATAGCTTGACTACTCTCGCCTACCCTCGTCAAAGCACAGCCAAGACTGGGATTTCCCAGCATCCCACCAGCAGCAGCACAGGACATGAAGCATATGATGGGCTTGGGCATCATAAGCAAAGGCAATGGCTTTGGCTGTGATGAAGGGCTGTGTCACAGCAGCCCGGCTGGTTGTTAGTGTAGGGAGACTGACTTGCTCCTCTACAACCTGCAGAAACTGGGGTGCAGCTTGCAGTCCCAATGCAGTTTTTGCTAGTCTGCTGGCCTGGGGTCCCAGACTCATTTGTCACCATACTGCTCTGGAAATGGCAATAATCCTTGCTTTCCCCCTTCCCTTCTCCGCAGCTCCTTGCTGGGGAGAGCTGCAGACAAGCTCACCAACAGTGAGGGCAACGCATGAAAGAAAACACAGAGCCGACAGAAAAACTAAACGCACATGGTGGGGAATAATATTTCATTTGTGCAGTAGTGGCCCTGCTTGAGCAGTGTAAATAAAGCAGGTTACTGAGACGTGAATATACCACTGTTTATAAATACTAGCCCTTCTGCCCAGAGACGTGCGTGAGGAGAGCTGGACACTCGTGAGGTCACTCTGCCACATTTTATGATTTACATAAATCATGTCAACACCACTAGCAGGAGCAGCGGGTGAGTGGGACTGCATGAAGTGAGCCATTCAGCCTCCTGTCACAGGTCTTAAAACAGGTAGAAGCTGTTAACGGGCCCACCAAATCTCTTAAAATGCAGAGGGGATGAGGGATAATCCAGCCAAGGAAGCAAGGCATGCACCCACTCCATGCGCTTCAGCCAACAGAGGCCTTTCCGAGTTCTGAGGAGCAGAAAGCCAGCCAAAAATAGGGTGCTGGCAAAGCCCAGGAGCTAGACTTTTGATTAATATTCACCTTCACAGAGGGCAGTGTGTCCCACCAAGCAACAAGTCTTATGAAGAACATGCCTGCGCGCCTGGTGAAGGTGAAGAAAACGCCCCATGTTTTGCTGCGTGCAAGACTCTTCCTCTCCTTATTTACCAAGCACATCGAAAATGTGATTTTTCTGCCAGAGGAATCAATATTCTGGAACTAAACGGAAGCCCCTCAGTAGGTTTGCCTTGCATCCAAGTGCCTGTGGTTTGGGGGCTGAAGGGGAAGGCAGAGCGGGGACAGATGTAGGAAAGCAATGCACAGCTTCCCACGAATTTTGTTCAAGTCCCCATGAACACTGTGTCTAACTGGGATCATGCAATACAAGTCCAAAGCTGCAGCTAAGCATAAAAGCATCAGAGACAAACAATTTCCTTTTCCTTTCCACCTTGCAGCCATGTATCACTATGGGGTAGTCCTAATCTCGAAGGACAGTAGTGCCTTTCAGTCCAATTTGCCTGTTTTGGGAAACAGATGATGCCATCAGGGTGGGTGCCTGAAACACTGAGGATCTGGCTTGCAGTCTTTAACTCTGCCCAAATTTCAGCTCTAATAACATGTAATTATGTAAAATAATTGTAAAAATTACAATCACACATGAATCATGTATAATTATGCAAAAGAAATGTAAAAAAATATAAAAGCAGAAACAAAATCCTTATGATACATTGCTGGTATATGGACATGTGCTATTCACTACTCTTAAATACAACTTGATTTAAAAATATTACTTTGACCATAAATCAACCGTGTTCTGTGTGATTCCTGTTGATCTACAGCTGTGACACGTTCTCAGAGAAGAACAGATGTAAATATTAGAGAAAATTGGGAAGTGTTCTGGGAAATGTTTTTCACTGGAAAATGTGGATTTTTCAAAATCAAAGCCTTAGGGAGGAGATGGGATTTTTTAAAATGAAAATGCCATACTCAAATACAATTAGAAAATGTTTCTGAAAATTATCAGAATATCCTCTTTCTATATTTTTTTTTTAAAAAAGATGTAATTTTTAGACTGAAAGTAAGCTTCTGTCTTGAAACCTAAGTAGGATTACACCAAAAACACCAGGAAGAAACACTTAAGTCAAAACATTTTAATGCTTACCAAAGACTAACATTTCAGAACTAGACTGTTTTTTATCTGATCTAATTTTGTATTTTTTTATGTATATTCAATTTTTTTCCCAAGATTTGCACTTTTGAGGCCAATCTGAGTTCCTGCAGTTATGCAAAAATGATAAGTGCAGAAAACCATTTTCTTTCACTTATGCTGATCTATAAAAATGTGTTTTCAGCAGACCACAGGCAGATCATGCACGCTTTAGTATCTTCTCCAGAGAAGTTTCACCAAGGTGGAAGGCAGGGGGTAAGTTTCAGTCCTTCAGCCCGGGGGGGCCAGGAAATAATCCCTACTCTGCTTCCCCAGTCTCATTCTGGACCCAAGGAAAGCTTTTTTCCCTAAGGAGAGGTGTAGAGGTATCTTGCAGCTGGTGCCTTCCCCCTCTACATAGAGGCGGTACCTCGGAGGGGTCTTTTCTCAGCCAGAGAGGTGGGTGACTTCTGTGTCCTAGTCTGGTCAAGGTCACATTTTGGAGAAGCAGGTACCTGCTGCCTGAAATGAAGCCCTCACTGAAAACAAAAGATCTATTTTTTGATATTGTGCCTTTCTGACAGTGACTTCTTTTCAGGGGCAATTAAATGCTATGCACTGGTCTGTTAAATTTAGTGGCAATTTCAGTTGTAGGCAGCATCAAGTCAAGGACAATTTCAATTTTAGGGGACCTTTTATTTCATGTTTTGAAACTGAGAGTACTTTCTATTCAAGAACAGCTTTTGTTTGAAATAATATAGCTTAGCTGTTTCTCTGTGGTCCTGAGCCCGCAGCTCAGAAAGGACCTCACAGCCAGAATCCTACTGAAAATCAGGTGTTTTCAGCAGGGAGGCTGAAGGGCCCTAAGCACAGGCTGGGGCCTCCTGTGCATGTCTGTCTTAGTCTGGGGAGGGTTTTTAAAATACAGGGGATTTTTTTTCTCCAAGGCCTCAACCCAGATCCATAGGCAAAAAAAAGAGTCATCTGCAGGATTCGAGTTTGAGTGCAGACCCAGAGCAGAGGTCTGGCAGTCTGCAAAGGTATTTTGTTCAGGCATGTCATTCAGTTCCCTATGGGAGTGGGTGTGCATACCCATTTGTTCATGTCTGCATAGCTATACTTCATCTGTCTACAGGCAAGAGCTTCCCTGAGCTGCTTTCCTTAAGACTCAAGTTTTATATTACCAGGTAAATTTCTTTTCAGTTTCATTTGCATGGAGCAAGAGTGACATTCTGTGGCGAGTTAGATTTATGGCAACGTTCTCTCGCTCTCTTTTTCCCCTCCCATAAATACCTCAGGGTATAAACCATCCTCTGACAGTCTTTCGTTTTGTTTGTGGCTTTTATCAGGGTTTGTGAGAAATAAAAATAGAGGAATTCTCAAACACATTTCTGTGGCGTATAATCCTTAGGGACTTCTTTACCACGAATTCCTGACAAATTCAGATGTCTGTATACTGATTACTATTTTATGAGAGCAATGCCTGATCATAATGTAAGGATCCAGAAGCATGAAGAGAGTATGACATGTTCCTCGGGTTCCACTCTAGCTGGCTCAGCCTGTTGTGCTTGGAAGGGATGAAGAAACCATGTTCCAAAACCCTATAAAAAATAAAGCAGAGTGCTGTTTCAAACAATGCAGTGGGCTCTTTAGGCACTTCCGTGCTCCAGATAATACACCAATAACACTAAATTGAACTCATTTAGCTGTAAACATGATATTACATTTGACAGTTTCCAGTGGTAAAATACCAGACAGTCCATGCCGAGGAGAAAAGAAACAATATGGAAGGAGCAAAGCTCATCACAAAAGTAGCCATAAAAGGGCCAACAGGGGAAAAAAATACCCAATAAAACCCTGGCATTTTTCAGTGGTTTTAAATCATAACTCAGCACAGACACACATGGTACCAAAAGCAACCTGCCCAGTTTGAACAGCGGAGAGCAGGCGCTGGAGTTTATGTTGTTCCTCTGTTTATTAAAAACGGATGGGAGCACTTGACAGAAAAATCAAACTTCTGGTCATGGCTCATTAATCTCTGTTGTATCTGTCAGATATGTGTGTCTAGAGTTTCAACAAGGCTCTAGAATCAAGATTACTGCTGAGCTCTGTTGTTTTCTCTAATTTTGAGTGAGGGGAAATGCTGTCAATCACCCTAGGTGAGAGGGGAGCACAGGGCCATGGCTGCAACCCTTTGCAGCAGGCATCTGCCTGCCCCATGGTTTGGATCTGATTTCAGAGGCCACAACCCCTCTTTCCCCTCCTCACCACAACCTGAGTTTTGGCTCACTGCCTCCCCTCCCTCTCCCTTGAAAACCAGACTCATTGCCTGCCAACAATGCATATCCCTTTCAGTGTTAAGGTGATCATGAGGTTGATCTGTGGCAGTGGTGCATGCTCTTCCATCTCTGGATTTTGCCCTTGCACACAAAAGTGTTAGTCACATTAATCTACTGAAGATGGTGGAGCTTCTTCAGTGTAAAACCAGGGTAAGTGATGGGCTCAGCAGGCCTAGAGTGGGCTCAGCAGGACTGAGACGAATATGGTATGAAACAATTAGCTGCAGATGGTATAGGAATCTCGTTTTCTGGAAATACAGATTTTGCCTGGAGTTCTTTCTATATATATTGGATTTGTCAAACTGATAATGACTTGAACATTTGGAGAGAGAGGATAACCCACCACAGGGCCAGATGCAGCTGTGATGGAAAGGATGGAGGATGTATATTAGCCTCAAAATGTGGTTGTCTCTGCATCACATTGCCATGCCAATCTATGGCAGTGGAAGGATGGATGAGGCCCTGAGTAGAGCAGGGCAGAGGAGCTCACCTGCTGCCTCCCCTTATGCCATTACTTTCCTTATTTGCTTTGGACATTGCTCATGTCATTCACTCATTCTTTTCTTCCCCCATTTCTTCTTTTTATAATTATCAGTGATACTGGTTCCAGAGCTAGAAAAACTGCCAGGCACTTAAAGGATGAGGCATGAGATTCAGCTATTGCTTCACATAAGTGCAAAACAGAGGCAGTTGCAGGAGGAGGTTTCCAGCTCTGTCTGCTGGAGGACAGGCTGGGGACTCCTTTCAATTCTGATACTGCTAGCAAGGGTTCTTCTTCAATCAGGAAGAGTGGATTTATGCAGCACAAATATAGACAGAGAGAAAAAAAACAAAGAAAATCTGATTTTTGTCAACTGCAGGTACACCACAGGCAGGCAGCCTGACCCTCATTGCTCACCAACTGTAAATGGCAAGAGCAAGACTGTGCAAAAGGCATGCTTGCCAGCTCCCTTCTCAATGAAACACATGGAGGTTCCCTCGAGGGGATGTCTCTCCCGCCTGCCAAAGTCTGCCCTCAAGATCAGCCTTGCCTGCTGCGCCAACTGCAGGATTGCAGGCACGGCTGCCACATGGTACTTCAGATCATATGGAAAGCCATATTCCTGGGGATGTTCAGACATGCTGGAGAGCCTGCCTGCATGGCAGTCAGCTGGACTGTGAGCGGGTAGTAGGCAAATGGCAAACAGCAGAGCTTACCCTCCTCCATTTTGCAGCTCGCCATTTCCAAGGAGGACAGGTACAGCCCTGCATTTGAGCCCTAGCATGGCCTGCCCATGCAGAACACTTCCCATGACCATTTTGAAGACCAGATTTATAAAGCTTGACCTATTAAAAAACAGAATGTCCTATTAGATCTTAAGGGACAGGGTGAATCCAGCTGCCTGCTTATCTTTCTCCAGTGTGGTGGACTCTTCTAATTGCAAGAGTAAACTCCCATTGTTATAATGTTAGCCCCTATCCCTTAAAATATTTTTCCCATGGGTTTTCAGGAATCCGGATTATTTTGCCTATTGATCTGTTTGTTCTTGCAGACATGTGAATGGCTATACTAGTAGGTATAACTTGCTGTTGCTCAAAGAAGACTGTGCAGCTATATATACACATTTGCAGCCTTTCTGAAGCTTCTCTGTATTTAACACTTAATTTTTTTCAATAAAGCATAAATGACGTAGGAGCCATTTTCAACAGTCACATCAGCACATAAGCCCAGATCCTTTAAGCTATTCAAGTATTTAGATATATATACCTCAGTGGAAGGGTTTCAGACACCTCAGCGGGTTAGATGAGTAGCTTCCACTGAAATCTGCCCCAAGTTCCAGCTTCCCCTCAGTTGCTTAAGTTGTTCTTTTGGGATTTAGATACTGAGATGACAAGTACCTAAGATATGCAGTAGCTGGATGACATGCATAAAGACGGGTGTTTGAACACTGCAGGATGCAGGATCATCCTTAGCTGAGTGACAGCTCAGGAAAAGGCCACATGGCCCTCCTAGCCATCTCCTGGTCGTCAATAGCCTTGGAGTAAAATTCTCAGGCAATAAGTGCTGACAGGTATCTCGTCACACCCTTGAGTGTGCAAAATTTCTTATGCAGATACAGAAGGCATGGCACAGGGAAAATATCCATGCTAGTCAGCTTATTGGGAGCAAAGCCATAGCAGTGAGCCTCTCTGTTCAGAGCAGTGCAGGTCAGCCCAGGCGTAACTGAGAGCAGAGAAGGGATCCATATACCAACCTGGCAGAAATACAGGTTTGTTTCATTGAAATAGAGTGGGGGCATTTTTAATGGCAACCTGTCAGTAGTTGAACTGTATCCTCAAAAAGCTGATGCAACTTCTGCCAAGCAGGCAATATCTAGGTATGCTTATTGGGTCGATTCTCTTCCTAACTCTGTGTATCGGTCAAAGAAAGACATAAACTGTGAACTCAGGATTTTTTATCTGCTTTCATCCCCTTGGGTGCTCACTTTTTTTCCAGGAGACACAGAGAAACCTGAGGTAGCAGACCTGCTCCAACTCTACTCCTATCACCAGGATGTAGAAGATAGAGGAGAACTTGGTGTCCCTTACTGCATTGTGGCAGCAGCATTCCTTTTATTCTCAAAAAGATTTTGTGTCTCCTTGGACAGAATCACAGAATAATAGAATGGTTTGGGTTGTAAAGGAACTTTAAAGGTCATCTAGTCCAACCCTCCTTCAGTGAGAAGCCAGGAAGTTCCCTTGGGTGATGTAATTTGGTATTGCTGTGCACCAAGAATAACATTTTTAAGCAGCCATCATATCCTTTGCCTTCACAGTTTCCTTTCTGCTCTCTATTGCTGGCAAATTTTTTGCACACATCTGTTATTTGAACAAAATAAAATGTTTTCAAGTGAGTAAGTATATAAAATCAAGTTACTTGTAGTTTGCTGGGAAGGTTAATGGAAAGCAATTACAAATGTTTTTATGCTTAGCAAAATATAGCTGAAGATGTTTTCTGCTTTGAACTGCAGAACCAGAAAGTGCAAACTCTTTTGTTATTTGAGACAATGTGTCACTATATAAAGATTCTTTTTATGAAGGGAAAGTGAAAAAACCCAGTGATATTATATTCAGTTACTCTGAAACTGCAGCCTTTCCCTCTGCACCTCTGCTTCTACCATCATCCATACAAAGCCCTTCTTCTTACCATAGAATATATCAACTGCAGGTCTCCAGTTAACTCATGTGTGAAATGTGCTTGATACCAAATGAATGGATGATAATAAAAACAGCGTTCCTTTTTCCTGGAAACAAAATACAGTGGTGATACGTATTGCTTCTGTTTTCAGCCAAAGACTATAGTACCAGATGGCTAACAGAACCGTAACAGCTAGCTGCATCTGGATTAAAAAGTTTGAAGGATGTGAGGTAATCTTTAAAAAATGCTAGACAACTTTTACCTCTTTAAATCATGCTACTGCTCACACCATCTTAGTACTGCTCAAACATGCCTTAGTCATGTTCATTAAGCATCATTAAACTGAACAAAAGGCTAGTAACCATCTTTGTCAAGTCAGAGGTCATCTTTTGGGATATGATCCAAGATCCACTGAAGGCAAGGGAAGATGTCTCACTGATTTTTGACCTCTGAACTAGGAGCCTAGTGGTTATTTCCCCTTGTCCACATATATTACAGCTGCAGAGGAAACTTACACTGGTTAAGGTTCTTTTCCTCTACAACTTGTCCCTTTGTATAAAATGACTTGGCTTTTCATACTTAAATGTGCTTTTTCCCATGAAAGTAAAGATGTTTGGCAACAATGTTTGGCTAGCTGTGTAACCTGAATACTGATCAGCCACAGAAGAAATATATATTTTAGCTCTATATGATTATGAGATACCTGAAACAATGATTTGTAGGGAGGCCCTAGGATTAGGTACAGGCACTTGCTTTGTAATAGTCAGGTGCTATTTCAAATGTCTTTTATTTCAATATCTTTCAGAATCAGCTAGAAATGAAGTTCATACACTGCTGGACAGGAGAGTTGTTACCAAGGGCTTTGAGGAAGAAAGCATTTTTATTTTGTGAACAGTAAGGCCAAAATCTCTGGGTGAAGGACTTGATACAGAGGACACTGTTCTTTTTCTCCAGAGACTGTGCCAGGTTACCAAGCAAAATTCTGAGTGCTAACATCGGGTTTGCTTTTCTTTCCTTCCCCTTCCTGTAATGGTAGCAGCATAGTTTAAAAATTCCACAATTGCCCATCCTAATCTTTGCTATATTGTCAGACACTTGATGGGAAGAGTCTCACAATCACTCAGTGTTTCGTGATGTTAAAATGTCATAAGCATTCAAGTATTTTTCCAAGTGAGAACATCTACAAAACTTCATGACTCACCCCACCAGGGCAGAAAAGAGAACAGCCTTGCAATACATTATGCTGTTTTTCGAATGTTGGCTATCTTAATGGGGTCAGCAGTGACATTTGCCTTGAAAGCCACACAGTAATAGAGGGAAGTTCTCACACAGTCTTTGTCACAGATGGTGAGACCTGCCAGCAGTTTTATGGCTCAGCAGTGAATGGCTCTGCAGCTGTACGGGTATACCTGCTGGAAGGCTGCCCGAGCGATACAGACAACACGTGTGTCAAAAAACCCCAGCGCCGCTGGTGGCTTCCTTTGTTTAATCTTCCTTCAGCAAACAAAAAGTAACTTGGCTTCAAAACAATGGGAGGGAGGGAGAAAAATAAGGGGAGAGGGTGCTACTGAAAGATTTAGTTAAAGTCTATTCTTCTCTGGTATTTCTCATAGTAGGGGTCAATGGTTTAAGTACAACAGGCTTGATTCACTGCCTGGATGAAGCAGATGGGGCAGATCGCCAGGCAGCGGCTTCCAAAGAAAAGCTGTGGAAGGCAGCTTTAACTTTCCTTGCAGACCAAAGGGCCATTATAACAGTGAGAAAGTGGGACCTGACCTGACTCAGCCTTCACTTCCATCTGTTCTGGAGAATTCTTTGTACAGCAGTTTGGGTCAGAAGGGCCACCTGAACTATCCCTATTCTCCTCCACCAACATCCTGGAGATCCAGTACAGGAACTGACAGACCATCTTCCTGCACAGGGGAGTACAGTGATTGCCTAAGACAATCAGCCCCAGTGTGTTGACTTATACTCTTACCTGAAGCCCACTTTATTCTGCAAGATAAGGTACTGCACCAGCAAATCACCAGAACTCCTCTCGCCTGAAAGACAAGACAGTCTAAGCATGGAACTAGAGACAGCAGTGGAAACATCCATTGAGATGGAAACACAAAGAAAGAGTGAGCTTACATATTTCAGCATCATGGCCAGCAGCCTGATTGTTGCTATGTGTGTTGCAGGCATCATGATGCTCTCAAAGCAGGGAATAAGTTTACAGGTATCTGTTGTGAGCTCTTCCTGAGAGAAAGCTTGAGTGAAGGGGTAAACCTCCTTCTTTGAAAGTGTAGCAAGTGGGTAGTAACTGTGGTTTCATGGGACAATTGGACCAGCAGCACTTATAGGTCAAATAGGAATAGGCAGTGAAGATCCAAGAAACTGGAAACAAGCAGTTTACATCAGGAACCAAGATGGAAATAAGAAGACAGAAACAAGAAGATAAAGACAAGCTGCAGTCTAAAAGAATAATTTTATCAGTAAAAGTCAAAATACATTTCAGTGGCACTAAACTTTCCATGATGTGACTGTGATGCTTGTACAGCTATTATCTGACTCCTTTCCCTTCTCAAACATGGAACAGATCATAAGAAATACCTCAGTGACCTTATAAAGGAGTACCTGGAATTAACTGAAGTTTTTAGCATCAGTGGTGTAAGCATCACTGTCAGTTACATAACTTTTCTAGATTTTTAGAGACCCTGACTTTGAGTTACTAGCACCCATGTTGTTTCCCAAGCTTCTGCAAAGCTTGAGTCATGAGCATGCAGAGTGATAGCTACATGCAGCTCTGATGACAGGGTATTGTACAGATTTCTTCCCCTTGTGTGGAAAAGTGTGAATAAATCTTCCCATGTCTCTTTGGGCTCATATATTATTAGCAGATAGTCTGAAAGACAAATAGATAAAAATAAATCATTCAACATATTCTGTGTTCAGAATATTCTACTGGCACTAAAGTTATCCATATTCCTATAATAACGTTCAATTTTTTATTTGCTGATTCATAATTTTTTCAGTTCCTTCAACCAATATCAGCTTGTTTCTTGAGTTTCTGAACAAGCACAGCATAACTGCATTTCATATGTCCGACATCTACCATTGTCTTTGCTTCCAGCCACAAAGTTTCCTAGACACAAATACAAAGAATTCTTCTGTACATGCTCAAGAGCTTTGGTCTCATACATCACAATCTGGGCATTTAGTTCCCACATAGTTCAGTGCTCTGCTAATTCTGAAGAAAACTACACTCGCTCAAGTCCAGAGGAATCTTAATTTGGTATTCCTGTTTTTCATGGGAGTTATGTATAGACCAGACTACAGATATCTAGCCACAATGTAGGAAAAAAAGTGCAAACTGGATCTACAGGGCCAGGAAAAGAGAAAAATGATGGAGGAGTTTGATGTCACAGTCCTTGGACAACAGGGATCCTAGGACTAGGTACAGTTACCATTTCTGCCTTCTGCCCTGCCCCTGCACCTTATCATCAGTGTGTAATTCTTCAATTACCCCTCGACTCAGGCAATGAAATCTTGACTGTTTTGACTTCAATTGACTTTAAGGAACTGGATCAGAATGCATGTATGACAGAAAATAACCTTCACTATAAAAGCAATAAAAATGCAGAAGGCACTAGCTGTGCAATATAGTGCCTTTAACATATCACACCACAAATCTTAATTTTGGAATTTCCTGAGGTAATTTTAACTATGTAGTCTTCACATTACACTCAAAGTCCTCCTTGTATAGCACCCAGGGTGGCACACAAGTGTAGCAGGCACTGAAATGTGGGCTTTTGAGCTTAGTGACTTTAACCTCTGCCGCCTGAGCTTAAAGATGGCAGTCGGCAGAGACACAGAGTGCCAGCATGGGTTACAGTAGCATATTCTTTAGTTTTCTGCTACTCGCACCCTTGTTTTCACAGCAGAAAAGGAAGATCAACAGGCCTGAAGGAAATTGGATGCAAGTGTTTCTGGACTCAAAAATAAAACAGTAAGACTTATTTTGAGTATTAAGACACATATGCATATATGGGGGTTGGGAGTGAGCAAAAGAAAAATACTCAGCATGGGTGCTAAGGAGAGAAAAACAGTGTCTGCTTTGACAGTTAGTATTTGGTGCCCTCTTCTGCACCCATCCATATTTTTAAAGTTCTTTAGAATGAGGAGAAGAGCATCTGTCTGTCGTCCATTTCTACATAGCAGTGCTTTGCTGTTAGGGGCAAGGGGTCATCCTAGCAGATGTCAGCCATCGTGGCGATGGGAAAAGTAGAATCCTTTTTTAGGTGAGAGGAATGAGTGTGTTAATAGAGAATAAAAGGGTGTGACTAGAAATTAAATAATATTTGACTGAGATTTCAGTTATGACATCTAAATTATTATATTAATAAAAATAGATTGTATTTTGATTCTGACTGAATAAGAAGCATACCATGTATATAAGGTATATAATCAGTTTAATCACATACTGATCCCAGGACAATCTCATCCCAACATTTTGTGAAATTACAAATAACATAAAATGCACACAATTCTTCATAGTAATTTAAATGTCACTTTGCTAAATGAACTTGAAGACAGATTTGCACTTCCTGAATGCAGAATCATTTAAATATTAATTTCTATTTTTTCCATTACTGAAAGATAATTTTATGCTAGAATTTCAAATACTTAAATCCAAAAGGTTCACTAATTCTGGTCTCAGCTTTTGAGTTTCAGCAGTACCAAATACAATCAAAAAGCTTCCTTACTACCTTTATCTTTCTACCTTGAACTTCATTTTATCCTCAGATGCACAAAGCATTGCAAACGTCTTACAGCAGTTCTCTAGCAGTCTGCCACAGCCTGGGCAGCCCTTGTTTCCTGCAAGAGTATTCATTTACTTTGAGGAGGGATGATATAGACGCTATCATTGTGCCAGCTCATGGTTCCTTCACTGAGAACTGAAGGGAGCAGTATTTAAACCATAGATGTTGTTATGAAAATGACAAGCCTCAGGTTCCTGTGCATAAGTCCACCCGAGCCCCTGACCCCAGGCAGGGCTGCTCAGAAACATCATCTGAGCAAGGAACAGAAGACTGAGGTCTGTTTTTACCCTTCCTGGTATGTCTCTGCTCCTGTTTATTGCTGGTTGACTTCATAAGAAGAAATCCATTTGACATTTTAAGATTTACTTTCTTGGATACATAGGTTTGAGCAGCTGCTGCTAACCTCCCCTACAGTTTTGAAGCCAGTTTGTTTTCAGTCAAGTTAAACCTTAGAGCCAAAACTGTCAAACTTGGGTGACTACATTCCATGGAGAGACATGAAAGCAATTGGACAGATTTTTGAGGATGAAAAACACTCTGAGTTTGGATGGTATAAGCACCTCCAAAATCAGGCCATTCATTTAAGTGAGCAAATATATATTTAGACTCCCAAACATAGATTTTTTTTTTTTTTTTATTTGGAAAGGCTGGCTAGTATTTTCAATTTCCCTCAACAGTGAACTGCCATTCTCACTAATCTGTCCTTGTTACCGTCTTTCTTATTTTTTAACTTTGAAGTAGAGAAAATCCATTTTTAGTGTAATGACTAAGTTTTATATGTATGTCAGAGGATATGTAGAATGGGGTATATCACAGAACAAGGCTCAGGAAAATATGCAGACTATCACTCTGAGCAGGCACCTGACCTCAAAAGCACGTGCAGACGCAGGCACCCAGGCGAGCTCATCCCGAATCTGACATGTTATTGTCACTAAGCAGATCTGAACAATATAAGGAATCTCGCTATACTATATCTGCATCTTATTGCGCGGGAGTGCAAATCCCAAATGCAAAAGCATCTCTGCAAAGGTAACTTTAGCTTAAATGTTGCCCAAGTTTAAGTCATACACAGGATCCTAATTTCACCGTGGTGAAGCCTGTGGCACTAACTAGCTGGCCCACTAATGGATGCAGTCTAACAATTGATCTCCCTGTAGCAGGGACATATGTTTTCTCCATGGGAAAACTCCAAGGGTATACAGTCCTTCAGTGCCTTCTGCTCATCTAAAGAGGTCAGCCTTTTCTTATAGACAATTAACTGGGGATGTTTTGTTTTGTTTTGTTTTGCAGCTTGCTCCACTAAAGAAATCCATAGGATGCCCATCCACAACTGTTAGTATTACATACAAGCATAGTGTGGACAAAACAAACTCTAGTGTTATTTCACAGTGTGGTTGCTTTCATGGAAGCAGAGCTTATACAAACAGAGTAATTCAAGCACAAATAATTCACGTTAACTTTTCACTGAAGACACATCCATCAGGGGTGCATAGGAAGTGATTTTACCCCTGCTTTGTTTTCACATAGGTCTCTAATTAAGAAAAGTTAAGCTAAACAAGCTTGATCTGGATTCAAAGTGTCAGCCTCAGGGATTTTTTTCTAGTTTACCTAGATCAAATAAAATTAACTGATGTAAACTTTTGGAACTTTTCTAGGGGGGACAAGATCATGTGTGTAGTAGCAAATAGGAGCACAGTCTGCAAAAATAGATTCTGGAGCTTACAGCACCTTTTTTTGTGATGTCTTATACTTTTATATCACATGGCCATCTGCAGCTAAGTGGAGCTGGCCATCCAACAAAGGGACTAGTCAGGTCACTGACATATGGAGTTGCCCTTTGCTTATATTTGGATAACTCTGATGGATAAAACATTGCTGAACATTATTCAGGAATGACATCAAACATTTTGCCTCCATACATAAAAAAGAGCAGTCTAGACTGAGAGGAGGCTTTCAGCATTCTTATTTTCTACTCACCTTTGCCAAAAAAACCCTTTTTGACTTAGTTATTAAATTAAAACATTTAAAAATACTAACCCAAAGCTGCATTTATGTCTCAAATAAGGACGAAGTACTAGTGAAAAGAGGAAGGGTATTTCCTCCATTTACAACAGTACCTACAGTTTTTGAAGGTGATTAACTGTTGAATGTTTTAATATTAAAAGGATTCTTAAAAGGCATTTTATTGTGAGGATTCCTGATTTAAAGAGCTGGTTTAGGAATTAATCAGCTGTTTTACTATCCTGTTGAGACAACTATCTCTCTGCTTCTGTAAGCTCAAGTAGTGTTCGTATCAATGTAAGCAAGGTTATGGCATACGATCTCAGAATAAACTGTGTGGAAAGTGGCTTCTAATATTGCATCATCTACATAATAAAAATATATGCCATTAAGAGAATGTATTTACAATGACAACAAACAAGTATCATGGGTAGGCTGCTTAGGAGAAATGGGCTTCATCACTATGTGATCATCATATTCCTCGAACTTAATATAACAAAAATAACTTTGATGAGTCAATTAAGAACATGATTTCAGAATAAAAACAGTTGGGTCTTCTTTTTCAGTGTCAGTCTGTGTACATAGAATCAACTGCCTCAGTGTTTAAACTGCTTGCCTTGTGTCACACTGCATCAATCAAAACTGGCAGAGGAACTTGTGCTAGAAGCCTCTTCTTTAAAGAGGAGTCTTGCAGGGGGAGAATTTCAGAGGAGTTACCCCCAGTTTGGAAACCATTCTGTGCACCAACTGGTTTATCCAGGTTATTTTTGTTTGAGTCTCATCTTATAGATTTCAGAAGCTAGTTGTTCTACAAGGTCTGACAACAAGAATCTGAAAAATACTCTTTTTAACTCTAAACATCACCTAATCCATCCAGAACATAAAAATTACAGCAATATTCTCAGTCCAAAAGTCATGAGGAAAACACTCTAACCTGCTACCTGAGGTGGACTTGCACTGATCAAAAAGCATAGGTTCCTTAGGAGACCAGCTTAACTGATGTAATTTTAATTCTATAGCATTCGGCTTAGATATACCTCTAAAAGGATTGAGTCCAATAGCCAAAGTGTTTAGTAGCTGTATCCTGAGAAATTAACTTGGATCTCATCTGAGTAGCATGAGCTGTGGAAGTGTGTGTTGCCACACAGCTCCCTAGAGATAAGGGCAAATTACCTTATCTAGTGTTAACCACCTCAGCACTTGGAGGAAGACAAAGCTAAAGCCCAGGCTACCCAGTCTGCAGCATAAGGAGAACATCTTCCAGCAGAGGCAATACCTTTACAAAGAGACCTCAGTGTCATCATGGAAGGGAATCTTAAAATCCGTAGAGGTTTTCTCCTATATATCCTGAAGCTCAGTCTGAGAAATCAGACTCCTTGGCCTATGTCTACATGATTCTTGGTACTCTCTTACTGAGCCAGTCTTTAGGGTTATGTACTAATAAGTTAAATAGTTTCAGGGAAATTTCCTGCACAGGGGAAGTCCAACAGCAATGCTGTAAAATTACAGCTAGAATAGTTCAAAATAGTGGAATAGTTCCAGACGTAATTTTGGTCTGTGCCGAATGCGACTTTGCCAAAAAGCGTTCTAGAATTAGTACAGCCCTGGCACCACTTCCAGCAGGTGGTGTGGATGTGGATCCCCTTTGCTGAAGGGCAAGAGCTTTATTAGTGTAGTTGCAAGCCACGCTTTGACAGTTGGCCTCAGTGCCAGAACAGGGCCCCAGGATGCTTTGCTTACCACCAAACGTAGTCTAAGTGCCTGCCAACTGAAGACATACTTGGCCTCTGTACAAATTCAGGATCAGATGTGAAACATTCCCCAAAGGTCTGGAGACACTGAGAGAGTGTATGATGAATCAAACCATTTCATTCACCCTCAGAACTCCAGGGCACTCTCTGACATGCCTCTGGAGAGCATTACCTTGTCTATGTGCGCTGCTGTTAGCCTGAGTTACATTTGCTGGTGAAAGTGAGGCAAGCGTTGCTTTTTGTGGCTATCAGAAATGGAAATGGAAACACCACGGAGCACAAGATTGCTGCTGTAACAAGCAACAGGAAAATGAAAAGGGTTATACATCTTCCCACTTAGGTGTTCATTTCCATAGTCATAATTTTCAGATGAAAAGATATGTCCTGCTGCAGCCTTAACTTCCAATAAACAGAGATATGGTTTTTAATAAATACATACTGTGGCCCATAGAAAGTACAAATCATGTACTTTGCTAGTATGCCACAAACCTCCTGGATACCTTTTATTTAATTAATCAATGCATAGTGAGATTTTTATTTTAACATCAAGTCACTCCTTAACTATTAGAGCTCACTCCCTGGAGAGAAATGTCCCCAATTATCATAATTATCATATAGTTCAGCTACTGCAATTTTATATTACACATTTAACTTCTGGCATCATAAAATGTGAAAAGCAAAGTACACATGATGTGCCCTCCTGCACAACTTAACAGTAGCATCACCTACTTGCTAGCTTTGTGCACCTTCTTTGTACTTTTGACATAGAATTACATTAACATTAGCCATTCTTTTCTATTACCAGTGTAAGAGAAAGCATTTGTTTCAAAACCACTTGCTATAAACCATTCCTCCATTATGGCAATCACTCAAAAAATGCATACTCAATTTTTAGAAAAATTACCAGAGAAACTTCTGAAATCATCATAACAGGCTAGTTTGTAAACTTTTCTTTCAGAGCTTACGTGTATAAAAACTTCTCAAACAAAAGTCTTCTGTCTATAGAGACATTCATTCAACTTGTGTGACTCTCCCCACTTATCTTTAAGAGGTAGGAACTGCCCCTGTTACAATGGCACTGACATACCAGGACTCCTCCCAGCAATAGTAACGTATTAGATGCTTTCCAAAAAAAAAATGGTTCCTCTGCAGTGGTAGCCTGCTGGCCAGATGAGTTATCCCAGAAATTCACTTTGTGAATATCCTTATTCTTTTGTGTTTCCTTCTGAAGTTTTTCTAGATATTTACTTGGGAGAGTAAATCACAGGAGAGGTCACAGTTGGAAATTTTAAGATAATCTTGCCACTTGAAATGTTGAATTGCATTTTTCAGTAAAATACAATTCACCTGTATTTTGTACTTTTGATATTAGATGCTTCAAATTCTTGACAAAGTAGCCTAAGGATGTATTTAAGAAATTGTTTCTATGCATTTATGAATAAGAGCTTTTATTCTCAGGTTTTTTTATTTATGTGTTTGGAAGACATACTATAGCTTCCTTTCTGCCACAGACTTCTGTCCCACCATCATCATCTGTTTATTTTTACTTCTAAATGCATATTTGGAATTGTCACTTAAGAGAAAGCATATTTTGTCAACGTCCTTTTCTGTTCTACTTTACTCAGTTCTGTTTATTTTCTTTCCATATCTTCACTTCCATTTCTTTAAATATTGACTTGGAAATTCTTTAAATCTTAAGTAAGAAAAAAGACAGACATCTTTACTGCTTTGTGTTAGAATTACTCATAATGTACTATATATGTCCATGCAATAAAATAAATTTAAAAAACAGATTTTGTTCTAAATCAAGAAAATGTACTACAAATAAAACCATAACAGCTTGCTAGCAGAGAGTGAGAATATTGCACAGGCACAAAGGTTTCTAGATTTTTCCAAAGACAAGTAAAACAATGAGATAGTGGTGTGAAAAGGAAGAATCTTGAGATATGGAATATGGAGGAAGGCTCAAGAATGTGAATTCACTTGGAGTTACTAAAAATATTATCATATTCAAACAGTAATGTTTGTATAGATTAAAATCCTAAGTATAACTACAAGACTAAAGAGAAGTTATTTTGAAAAGGTGAACCATCTTCTTATAAAATTGGTTTTGATTCTTTGAAAACATTTGGCTTCCATCTGCTACAAATTATAAAGCAAGCACAGAATAGGTACAAAAGATAGAATTTTTTTTTTTAATTCTTTTAATATATGGATATGATCTTACTTGGTTTTGCATAAACAAATAGTATATATTTTGGTGTAATGAACATATTTTTAAGTTAAAAGAAGATACTTCCCTGCTCACTCCATTTTACAGCTCCTCTTTTGGGTCAGCTTGTTCAGACATCTTTAGCAGGGTTCAAAAAGGCTGCAAGCTGCATATACATAACTTCATATTGTGAACCAGCACCCACAAAAAGTAGCTAGGATTTAACACTTAATCACTAGTGTGCTTGCCATCCTGACAAAGCACCTGATGAATCTCTGCTGGCCAGGCAGGTCTCAGTCATGGGGGAAAAGGCTGATCTTGGGAGCTCCTGAGGATGGTCCCCCAGCACGGCAGAGCTGCCGTCTCCCACCTCAAGCTGAAAGCGCCTGGCCTGAAAAAATACCATTAATGATCATGGAAATTCTTAGGACTGGTTTCTTGTTTTGAATGACAGTGAATACTGCACAATCAATGGCAACAGCTTTGTTCACCAGATAAGAAATTCTTTAAAGAAATACGGCAGCGCAATCTTGCCCTTGACTCAGTTCTAAAATGATTTTCAAGAGAGTAGAATCCTCCCATATTTTGCAAATATGTCCAGGTTCAAAAATAGCAATGCAATTTACTTTCAATTTTCATATAATCCTCCACTCTACATTTCTGTTAATTTGCTTCACTGACCTTAAACTTAACTTCTGAAGATTCCTAAATTCTACACTTTTTTGAATACCACATTCCCTAACAGTAGCAGCAGTGCTATTACTCAGCAAAAGTAATAAGCTATTCTATGTATTCTATCAGCTAAAACACAGCATCATCTAGAATTAAACCTTAACTGAAAGATCTAGCAAATATTGCAAAGAAGATTTAAGAATTTGTAAAGCTCCTCTAATATTTAAAAGGAGACCCACTGAGATATGTTGATTCATTTTGCTACATTTGTACTACTACTGAAGAAGCAAAATATTTATCATCTAATTTCCAGTGTGAACACGAGACGACAAAAATTTGATTTTTCTTAAGAATGTCAAGCAATACTGATTTTGTGTATAAAATATTTGCATTAATCTGAGAAAAACATCTGAAGATCATTGTATGTTTATGAACATTCTCAAAATAATTAGAAGGTGCTTAAAACCTCTTTCAATAAACATAAATAAACAATCTAAAGTAACAAACTATATATCATTTGAAGAAAATTTAAAACAGAAAAAGGCAAAACAAATTTTCTTTCCTTAAGCCTGTTCCTCATTGCAAGGCCAACTATTTGCAGGCTCCGATAAGGTATTCAAAATGTGAGCACTATCCTAAGTATGCTTTTCCAAGTAATTCTTCATTTAATTTCATGTTACAGAAGAGTTACAAGACTTCTCTCTCCTTTTATTTTTAGTGTTTGAAACTGTAGCTTTTATTTTTTAATAGCATCACATTTTCCCTAACAACTCCACTTTTTTCTTTTTTCTCTGAAGGCTTCTTGCATTAAAAAAAGTTTGGTTTTGTTTTTGTTTGGGTTTTTTTCCATATTTGCTCAGAATCTCTAGATTCCAACAGAAACTCTTACTGAAACTCCTGTTTCATTAACTTTTTCAGTGCATCCAGACAAGTGGAAAACTAGCACTCATATCCCAGGAGACAGTGATGTCCTTTCCCAAGAGACATTTAACAAGCTTATGCATTTTGCTTTTTTTCTTGCCTTTTTTTTTTTTTTTTTTAAAGTGAACAGAAATAATGTAATCTGGTTAAATCATGTTGTATATCTAAGTACAGATTGACCTTTCCATGTAACTTTATAAATGACTGAGTAGGCTTGGCCTAAGAGACAAAATGTCTGGCATCTTTAAAATATGTTGGAGCCTACTTACCTCTGCAAGGTTCAGGGTAATTTGCTGCCAACCAACCGTGTCCAGCTGGATTGTGGGAGCACATTATAAATGACACCTGACTTATGTCATCAATAAGTAGGTAAATCAGTCAGCTTGTGACTATGCTCACAGAAGCTGGAGATTCCTTCTCTTTTTCCCCTCAAAATCTGCAAACTTTCTTCCCCGGTTTTGCCTCCCATTTTGAACCAGAATTATCATAATCTGAGAAATTTAGCTGCTTGCTGCAGATGTTCAGATTTAGGCTGACATGCAGTATTACATTCTCACATGTAAGGAGGTGATGATTCAGAGAGTTTCTACTGACACTTATAATAATCTTAATTACGTGTGCTATCTCATGAGTTAGCTCCAGACTGCATGATTTGCCCTCTTAAGTACTTTCTTTCATGGTTGGAGACAGAGCAAGAGATGTGAAAACAGAGACTGCATTTCTACCTGCAGGTCAGGTGGACAAGAGAAAGCGTTCAGTAGTGCTTCCTTCTCTTCTCCTCGGGATCATTTCCCACTGCTGGAACTTGGCCCAAAGTGGTCAATGGCTGACAGGTTCTCCAGGCAGGCATAAAACACTTGTAAATAAGCAAAACTAATTCCAGGTGCCAGCTTAGTTCTCCAAGAGCAGAGTACTGTTTCAGCATTTGGGTTAGCTCTTGCACTGATGTGTGAAGGTTAAAGAAGTTTCCCATGCTTACTTCCCTCTCCAACTATACCCACAAAAGATTATTGCGGACTAAGCTCTTCTACTAGTCAAGCAGAACAATTTCCATGTATCACACTGACTGGGTCTTCAGTACTGGCACCCACAGTGTAAACCATAAGGCAGTGCCTTGTTGCTGCAGTGAGAGAGAAACCAAAAAGAATGACCAGTTCTTTATTCAGAACATCTTGGTAAGACATCTGTAGTATGTTAGATACATGGTTTTGCTGGACACTTTATAGCCTTGGCACAGATTCAATACAGGTGCATGAATTCCGTAAAGTGTTCTACAGGAAAAAACTGAAAATTATTTTCTTTCTATTTGAATATAATTGTCAGAATGTTACAGCAGTGCCTAGTGGTTTGTTTTTTGGTTTTTGGGGTGTTTTTTTCTCTTTCTTAATCCAGATCAAATTTGTCATTCTCTTTCCTTGTTATTTCTGGTAGAGATGGATTGTATGTATTTCTTTAGAAGCCCTGATGACTCAGAAGCTTCTGCTGCTGTGGATGTTTTAAAACCTGACATCGTTGTACTTCATTATTTCAGAAACTGGCTCAAAGCCTGTTACAATAAAGGTAAAACTTCCTTTTCAGCTCTGAACTGTCTGGTATTTTGGTCATTATTTTCATTTTGAGGGGAGAAGAAATTTAATTCTGAATAACCACCTGGTCCTCTTTAGAGCATCTCCAAGAAGCACGGAAAAGTGCAAGATGCTGAAACTGTCATTTCCTGAACTCCAAAGACATTGAGAGACCAACTTTTATTCTCTAGCTTTTCAGCTCCCATCCAGCATTCAGGAGGTGAATGCTGTCTCCTGTCAGACTAGTCTGTGGCCAAGGTGACCATGTCCTCAACAACTTGGTCTCCTCAGCAGCATTAACTGTGTCTGAAACCACAGCACTCTATGTGACAGTGCTTGGTCATGGATCATGCACACACTGCATGAATTTTAATCCAGCAGGAAGGACATGAGGCCACAGGAAGGTGCATGCCAGCCTTAAAAACAAAACGGAACGTGCAGTCTGACAAAGATATGGATAGAATTCACAGTCTTCAGCAGCACCCATAAAACTGTAAAATGGCAAATCCCTTGTGTTGTCCCAAGAAAGGCACGCTCTGAGATGCATTTTCTGGTTTGATTATCTGGTGAGGTAGACAGGACTTACAGTGTCTCTTCCCCATTTATAAAAGAATCTTGGGAAGCATATGCAATTTGAAAAACTATTGTTTTCTCTTATTTATTCTGAATATATGTATGTATCCAGCCCTTAGAAAAATCAATAACGAAAAGTTTATAAATCTGAACAGTTTCAGACATGGGAATAGCAATAAATTTCCTTCTGCATCATGAAATTATAAAACTACTACTCCTCTTTGTCTATTTGCATTTCTGGTTCTCTTTTGGGCTGTTCCCAGGGAAGGTGGCCCTAATCAGTAATGATGTGACTCGATGGAGGTCATTTTGTCTCTAGGCCAGTCCTTAGGCCTCTTTTATTTAGAAGTATAGGCACAGCTACTGGATATAATGCCAGTTCTGACTCAAAGATGTTGCTAGGATCAGTAATGACATTAGTGTAATTATACAAAGACAAAAAGGTCTGATGCAAACTCTAGTCTAAAGAATAGCTCCACATGATTCTATTACTAAAATACTGAATCAGCAATAGGAGCAGTGATAAACATATGGAGGCAAAGGGTATGGTAGACAAATGACAAAGATACATTACATAGTCTAAAAGCACTTGCCAACTAAAAATAGGCCCAGACATTGTGTTTGGATTTCTTTGGGCTGACTCTGGCACTCATGTGGTATAAAACTATCTTCAGATGCCTCCAGATTACTTCCATACAAGTTCTCCTTCTTTCTGAGAACTGTTTGTAAATTCAATGGGGTGTACACAAGCACATAAATTATGGCAGAGCTGGAACATAATACTGCAGTAAAGAAAGTTCCCCAAAATGCCTTGCAGTGCTTAATGATACCCATAAGCTGTGGGGAAAAAAAAAACAACACAAACTGACCTGCAACCCTCAGACTGTGAAGAAAAGATGAAAGAGGGGCTGTGATCCATAATGCTGTGAAAATCTGGGTAACACCTTCTTTCATAGAGAAGGAAAGCTGTGGTAAAGAACAAAACAGGGGACAAGTAAAAATCTCTGGCTATTTTTGATTCACCTTTACTAATTCTATGCTCAATCCAAAACACTTTCACTATAAAATGAAATATGATGCCTCTGTATTTGGTGCTGTCATGTAAATTTGCTTTACTTTTATATTTGATAAATAGTGTTGGAATAACGATTCTTGAAATCTCTCTCACAACATTCTTGATTGACAGCCCCCTAAGTGCTGTGCCTTTTATAGTGTAACATAATTGACAACCCTTAGGTAGCTAGCATATGCAGTCTATGAAATGAAGTGTGCTCATTCCACATTTGAAAAAAAGAAGGTGCAATGAAATAGTTGTTCTGATTATTAGCCTTTTAAAATAGAATTTATGTGTTTGCATTAAAGAAAACATGACTTTTGGATATATCAGCCTCAAGCCTTTCAATAGTAATGAAGAAGATCAATGCAAAACAATTTCTGTGTCAAAAAGCACACACATGTCATAAAATATCTGGAAATTACTTAACCAGAACAGACTTAAAATACTGCTGAATTGTCTCCATTTTTAACATGCATTTTGTTTTTTTCAAACACATACTGATCAGCTTCTGAAACACAAAGCTTTCTGTTAAGCCACTCCTTTTCAGTGCTCTCCCTAGCCAAAAACTCCAACTTTTTGTTCAGGGCTGGACCTGGTTGTTCCTATACTTCTCTGGGTCTAAAGAGAAGCTAGAAAGTGGTCCTGGTTAGGCTCTGAGAAATGTTCTTGGCATGTGGATACTCTAATATCCTCAGATTTTGCTACCCAACCACTCAAGCTCTGGTGATTACTGCCCCTTTTGGTACATGTGCCCCAGAACTTCAGCCACAGTACTTACAGATTAAGGAGGAAAGACACAGGGAAAAGAGAGTAGAAAATAATTAACAAGAAGAGTAACTTTAATTCAGAATTCCAAAACAAATCTACTCTTATTTCTGTTTAAAGAAAACTTAAAAAATTTTATCATTTCTTCAGAAATGGATTTGGATTAGGTCATCTTGCAACATTTTAGCTCATCTACAACCTTTTGGGTTTTTTTCTGATGCATGGAGTCCCACCATCTCTGCTGCCGGTTTCTTGCTTTGTTGCAAGGCAGTAGATCCTGCTACATCCTCCATCAAGTTCTTACCTCTTCTCCTACGTGAGTTTCTTTCGTGTCTGTGATGGATTGAAAAAAACTGGCCACATGTCAAGAGCCAAAGAGCCCAGGACAGAGACTCCTAAGGCCCCTCCCGGCCACAGGGGAAGGAGGGGGTGCGGGGCAGGGGGGAAGAAAAACTGCGAAACTGAACTTCAGTAGAACTAAACCAGTTCATATGTGTATATACAGAGAAGAAAAGAGACAGAAAACAAGTTTTCACTTCCCTCTCACCAAAACAACTGCCGTTCCCGAATCTCGGGATAGCTCCTCCAACCCAGCTGGCCGATCCGCAGACTCCTATGGCCCACTCCCACAACAGAGCGACCGCATGGAGCTCCTCTGCCCTCCAACCCCGCCGGCAGAAGGATTGCCTCCTGACTTCCGACTGCCCTCTTTATATCTTTGCTTACGTAAAGAAATGAGACGGAATACTTCCTTAGTTATGACTCAGTTACCAGGAAAAACCCAAACCAAAACCACTACAGTTGTTCCTATGCTTTTGAAGTACAAAAATTCTGGACCACTTAGCCTGGTGTCTGGCATGGTCTCACAGTATCTCTTGAAGCTCTAGTTAAAGAACTAGAAGTTTTCATACTTGAAGGAGTTGTTTTTCTGTAAATCAGAGAGTGAATGTAAAGCTAAATGCTTATAATTCTAAGGATAGTCTGGCTGAATTAATCCGGCTTTGAAAGTGTTCCAACTTTGGCCCAGAAAAGAGTAAGATTGCTGATGTTGGTCATTTTGGCAGCATAGTACCATGCTATAAAAATCATCTGCCTAAACATCATCTTAGCATGCAACTCCTAGCTTATTTCCTGGGTAAAACTACTGAAATTGTTTTAAGCATAATAAATCACATTTTATCATACCCGTTGATATCTGCTATCTACACCAATATTTATGGTACAGCATATTTCTGTGAAAACTCTTTCATCTTCATAGCTAATATAATAGGCAGTATCATATTAACAGTAGGTTCTTCACATCAAAATTATTTGTTTCTGGGGATATCTGAAAGATATTGAGCATTCTAGGAAAGGACACATGGATACAATAAAAAAAGACACTAATGAACAAAAATCTCTGGGCGGACATTTTTTTTTCCCCTGTAACTTGCATCAGAGTTGAATCTGAACTGCTGCTTCATGTTTTACAAAAGCTAAAATGTGATGAGATGAACGACAATTCGTGTGAATGCAACCTACCTGACTTGTAGGTCCATGAAAAGGTTAGCTGTGTTATTGACTGTAAATTTCACCACCAGTGTCTGATGGAAAGGAAGTCTGAGACGGATTCTTCCAATCAGTCTTCACATCAGTTTCCTCTTCAAATGAAGATTCTATTCATGATTGTGCAAGAGGAGGCTAATGCGACCCGTTTTGCTGTCTGCGTAAGGGTTCTGGTATTGCTTGTATGGAATTTCAGATGTACCTGGAGTAGAAATTCAACTCTCAAGCTATGCTTGCAAAAGTCATTAAAAAAATAAAAGAATAAGGTTAAAATGCATACTTTATTCTAGAAAATTGGTATTGAAGCAGTAGATTTAAGAAAAGGGTTTTGCATACATTTTCTCTGTGTGTTATATTGCCTGCTCTATGGTGATCTGGTGAAATTAGTAACAAAAATAATAGCTCAGCTGCCAAGAAATTGGGTGGTTTTTCATAGGGTTCTTGGTACATAATGGATTAAGTTTGTCTATGCTTCTTTGTGGTATATTTTTTTTTATAGTGGGTATAATATTTTTTTTATTTCTTAGGCTTTGTTTTACAAGTAACAGGCACTGATTTTATATTCCTTGCAGTTATTTGCCATGTATCAGGCAGAAAACAATTTTAAACACCTTTCTTTATATGAGCAAGATATATACTACTTCAAAACAAAGATTCCATTGGGAAGTGAAGGAGGGAAGGGAGATGAGGAAGACAAAGTTGGACCTGATCTAGTTTTTATTTCAAGACATGGATAAATATTGTTTGAATGTTAAAGAAATCATTAAATCAGAATAGAATAGGAGTTTTCCCCTTCTGAATTACCCAGATCATTAAATAAGAAATCCTCTCTTAATTCTGATCCTCCAAAGTACTGCAATCCTTTCAAGACAATAAATATCACTGGATCAATGGCTGTTAGTGTAAAGCTTTGCTACAGAAGCACATTTGATTAAGCAATATTTACCTTTAAACAGAAAATGAGGGATAGCGTTAAAATTTGCCTTTCTTGTTTCTCAGGGTATTCTATAAGGATATCCAGACTGTAGTACATTATAGTTAAATGATTCACGATTGCAAGGGTGGACAATGTTTTACAGAAAAGTATAGGGTTTTCTTTCCTATTTTTAGGGTCTCCCTCCATCTTAGTATAGGCTGGCTTGCTTTTGCTTTTCCCTGTTTATTTACCACTTGTTCAGTTTATCATTCTTTCTCCATTATGCTTTCATTGTTAAACTTCTAGACTAGACCAAATTTTCTGTTCTCTCATTTTCCCCTTTCCCCTGAGTCAAATTAGGAATTAACAAGTTTGTACGGTATCTATTTCAGTTTTCCTGCCTATGTGATTAGTTAGATTTGACATTCAGCTGAACATTTACTTCCCACACTTCCTATTTCAATTACATTTGAAGTCTTTTTTTTTTTTTTTAAGTGAAACCTAAAACTAATCTTTTCCACAAAATTATTATATCTTTATAATTCAGATAAAAGTGGCCAATATTATAATGCAAAGATATTTTTAGCATTTCTTCCTATTTAAGACTCAATACAAGATGAAAATACAAAAAAAAAAAAGGGTTACTCATAAATATATTAGAAAATGTACTTTAAAACACAAGAAAAAATACTCTTTGATTTAAGTACTCTATTGAGTTTATATGCCAAGAGTTTTGTAACACTGGGGGTGGCAGGTATGGCTTCTGTGAGAAGACACCAGAAGTTGCCCCCATGTTGGGCAGAGTCAGTTCCTGCTGGCTCCTACAAGGATGCACTGCTGGCCAAAACTGAGTCTCTCAGCAACACTGGTAGCATCTTTGTGATAACATATTTAAGATGGTGTAGAAAACATTGTACAAAAGCAGCTGGAAGAGAGGAGCGAGAATATGTGAGAGAAGCAGCCCTACAGACACCAGGATCAGTGAAGGAGGGGGAGTAGAGAAGTAGAGATTTCCTTACAGTCTGGCCTGCAGACTGTCCCCCTACAGCCTATAGATGTCCAAGTCTAAGTAGATATCCACCTGCAGTCCCTGCAGGATGCTACACCAATGCAGTCTGTTCCTGAAGGATTGCACCCCATGGAAAAGACCCATTCTGGAGCAGTACTTGAAGAACTGCAGTCTGAGTGTCAGGAGGAAGAACAGTCATAGACACACTTAGAAACTGATGGTGACACTCATTCCTCATCACCCAGTGCTGCTCAAGGGAGGGGGGTAGAAGAATCAGGAGTGAAACTGAGCCTGGAAAGAAGGGAGGGGTGTGGAGCAGGTATTTTTAATTTAATTTCTCACTACCCTACTCTCTTAAAATTACTTGCAATAAAATGAACTACTTTCCCTAAGTCAAGTCTGTTTTGCCCTTGATGGCAATTGGTAAGTCAACTCCTTGTGCTTATCTTGAGCCACTAACTTTTAAAAATATTTTTTTCTTCCTGCTCTTATGATGTAGTGGGTGTGGTAGAGCAGCTTGGTGGACACCAAGCATCCAGCCAAGGTCAACATAGCACATATATGAAAATAGATATAAGTAGTGTCTTCAAGAACCCTTAGAAAATTTAGCGGAATTCTTTCTCACACTAACTGCCAGGTGAAAACCCTTACAGCAGAAACTTCTTAATCAGTTTTCATTATAAGAAAATAAATTGAAATGCAAAATATTTTAAGTCTTCCAATCTTTCTGCCCCAGAGAAATAAAAAAGTAAGCTGATTATTTAAGAAGCTTGTTTTTCTACAGTACCTAAGATAGGTGTCTAATTTTAGACTACATGAATACTGCTTTTCAAGGTGCTCATTAATATTGAACCTGGAACAGAGTGTCCCTAATTGTGCTTATTTTAAGAAAAGTCAGTAGAATTTGAGAATTAAATATTTGCATATTATTGGAAAATTCCTTCAAAAAACCCTGTGGTCCAGTGTATAAGTTTTAGGTTTGCTGATACATTTTGTTCAATTACATGATTGATCTGCAACTTTTATTTCTATCTTTTTTTCTTAATCTGATTGTTTTCTTTAAAAAATGTGCAGTGTTAGGATTTAACAGCACATTCATTAAACTGGTTTCCACATAACCACAGAGAATAATTGAATGGTATGGTCATAATTGCCTAAAATTATGTGGAAAAGAAGATTCATGCCCTGAGAGCTAAAAATCTTTACTTACAGGGGAAAAACAAAACAAAACAAAACAACAACAATAACAAAAACAAAAAAAAAACCACAACCCCCCCCAAAAAAAAAAAAAAAAAAAAACAAAACCCAAAAAAACCCCAAGTAAACAACCAAC
>JAWWEE010000001.1:90467268-90530309 GCA_035221455.1 Xenops minutus
TAATTGATGGACTCAACATACACCAAGGTCTCCATTCAGCAACATGTGAGAACAATTCTGTAACCTCCAACTGAACCCAATGTCCTCCAATAAACTGAAACAAATAATTTCCAATGAACCCCAATGTCTTTCAAATTGTGTTCCAGATTGCAAAAGCATTTAGAATTTTTTTCACAGTGGGCACAGGAATGCCTAGATGTAGGAAGTCAAGGGAGTTGGATTAGCATCAACCAGTTTCACCTATAAGTAGGCGATACTTTACAGATAGCCTGCTACTCAAGTTTAATTTACAATTAATTACATGGGGGGAATAAAAACTGTTCACTCCGACAGTGCGTTGTTTCTGTGGAGCTGACAGGGGTGAGAGGTAGCAATTGCTCAGTGCAGTGAGGACCGAAGGGCTCCTCTGCTGCTGAACAAAGCCAAGCCATGGGAAAACAGATGGCAGATGAGATTCACCATGGGCCTCAAAGATGCCGTACCTATCACTGGCATTCTTCACCCCTTCAGCTCTGCTGGCTGCTTTGGGAGGTGGGTCAGTGGGATTGTGACTGTGACCCAAGCCCCTTTTTCTCTTCTGGAGAAACAGCTGGTAACTAAATGCCATTCCTACGCACCCTGTGAACGAAAGCATGGCTGCAGTTCCCAGTGCTTGGCCAGGTGTGCACAAGAGACATGTCACTGCTTTTCTTTGGTGCCATGTTCAGTGCAATCATTTGCATGTATCCATGTCAGTAAAACTACTGACATTTTAATTTTTCACAGTTGGCAACTGCAGGAATAAATGCACCTTTCCAGACAGCTTCTTCTTGATCTCCCTGCATGGATGTCTTCTCTTACCAATGGCTAGTTTTCTTACAACCTCTTTTATACTCCGGAGGGACATCATACTTACAGCTGTGTGTGGGGAAGCAACAGCCACCTGTGAAAAACTGAATAGAAAAATCAACCTGGAAAAGCAGAGATGCACTTCCAGAATTTCCTCTCAAACAGTAACTCCTTCTAAAAAGAAGATCCTACTAAGTCTAAAGAAGAACTTTTTAAAATTCAGTTTTTAATTAATTGCCACTTTTCCAGTAGTAGAAAACTCTACTGACAAAATCCAACCACCTGTAAGGCTTTATCCTATGTAACTTGGGGAAACAAGGAACCCTCTCAGGCTCTCGAGGTTCAATATCCAGATTAACATTGACAGTATTGACACTGGCCTCCCCTCATCAAGATGAACTGCTGCATCTCTAAATATGTCACCTAGAGAAGAGCAATGGAGTTGGTGGAAGGTCTGGAGCACAAGTCCTGTGATAAGCAGCTGATGGAGATGGGGTTGCTCTGGAGGAGGCTCAGGTGTGACCTCATCACTCTTTACAACCACCTGAGATTGTAGCCAAGTGGGGGTCAGCCTCTTCTCCCAGGCAACCAGCAACAGGACAAGAAGACATAGTCTTAAGCAGCGTCAGTGGAGGTTTAGGTTGCACATTAGGAGGAATTTCTTCACAGAGAGGGTGATTAGACATTGGAATGGGCAGCCCAGGGGGGTGGTGGAGTCAGCATCCCAGAAGGTATTTAAGGAAAGACTGGACATGGCGCTTGGTGCCATGGTCTAGTTGACATGGTCGTGTTCGGTCATAGGTTAGACTCAATGGTCTCGGAGGTGATTTTCCAACCTAACTGATTCTATGGTTCCATCATTCTTTTTCGGCGGGAAAGAAAAAAAAATCAAAACTAAACAAAACCACAAAAAAAACCCCAAACAGAAAAACCCAAAAAGCAAAATAAAAAAAAAAAGAAAAAACCAACCAAAAAAACGAAAACCCCAAAAACCCAAACTCAACCAAACAAAAAAAAAAAATCCCAAAAACCCCAAATAACCAACAAAAAAACCAAAAAAACAAAACCCAAAAAAAAACCACAACAAAAAAACCAAGCTAAACGAAACCAAACCCTCCTCAAAAACCGCCCTACAAAAACCCAGTGCCAGGGCGACATCTGCTTTTCGCCGCACATCTCCAGAGCTGCTGCCCCAGCGCTGCCTGCGCCAAGAAGAGTCTCCACTCAGCGCTGTCCTGCCGGGTTGCGAGCTCACGCTCGGGGCCTACAACGCCAGTGCCTGCCCGACCCTTTCCCAACCTGTCCCAATCTCAATCCCAATGATCCCGACATATCCCAGCCCCACTGACCGGGCCGCGCTCCCCCAGCCCCGCCCGCCGGGGCGCCCCCCGCGCAGGCGCGGCACGGGCCCCGCCCGCCAATGGGAGGGCGGAGCGCCTCGGGCATGGCGGCGGCCGCGGGGCGCGTGCTGCGGCTGGGCCGGCGGTGGGGCGCGGGGCCGCGCGCACAGGTGAGGGCCGCGCCGCGGGTTCGCGTCCCCGGCGGGGCCGGAGCGGGCCGGGGGGCCCTGCCGGGGGGGTCCTGCCGCGGTGACGGTGCTTGGGAGGCCCCGGTCGGTGCTGGGCCCGGGGCCCGCGGCGGGGAGTGTCGGCGGCCGGCGCCTTGTGCCGTGAGCTGGGTTTGTTTTCCTTGGTGCGAAGCAGAAGGAGCGTGCCTGACCCGTGGTTTGTTCCGTGTGTCTCGCTAGAGTGAGCGGAGCCGCGCACAGAGCGAAGGCGGCACTGAAGTGCTGTGAGGTGGCGGGCTTTACGTTGGTAATTTTAAATGACAAACTAAAACACGAAGTTCCGCCTCAAGGCGAGGAAGAGCTTCTTTAGGCTGAGGGCGGCAGAGCACTGGGCCGGCCTGAGCTGGGAGGGCGTGGAGTCTCCCTCTCTGGAGACATTCCAAACCCCCTGGGCCCATTCCTGTGTCACCTGCCCCAGGGGACCCTGCCTTGGCAGCGGGGCTGGAGTGGATGGTCTCCAGACATCCCTTCCAACGCTAAATATTCAGTGGTTCTGTGAAGGTGAGTAGATAATGAATCACAGAACCACAGAAAGGTTTGGATTGGGAGGAACCTTAAAGACCATCTAGTTTCAAGCCCCCTCCCACTGGACCGGGTTGCTCAGGGCAGGTCTCTGAATACCTGCAATGGAGAGAAATGTGCTCCACAGGTGTGGTACCTTCTGATTAAACAGGATCACTTTGTTTTGAGAGGTACCGGTGTTCAACTGATTGCCATTTAATTAAAAAGCTTAGCTGCTCTCAGTATTGTTTGTGCAGTGATATTTGATACACCTGTATATATATTTAATCAGTGACCAGCAAGTAGATAAAAAGGCATACTGGTAACACTTTCAAGTTACAAAGTAATTTAGGATAATAAGGGCTGAAGAACTGTTCATGACTGAACTAAACCAAACTATGCGGTAACAGAAGATAGATGCAGTAAGGAAATGAAAAGTAATACTGGAAGGAGCAATTTGAACTGTTTATATTGGTTACTTCTAGATTAACTTTATCCATTAGGGATGAAGATCTGGTGCCCACCTGGATAGTTCTTTATGCAGCAGTGAGGAATGCATGCACTTAAGGTGTGGGAGCAATGACGAGGAGAATAAGACTGAAAATACTCTAATACTCAATTTCATTCTCAGTTTGAATAGTTTTGTTGCTTTAGTTATCCTGTATCAAAGGTATGACTATGACAGTAACTTGGTTTTCCTGGCAAGGCACATGCCTGAATTTCAGCTGAAAACGATTTGTATTGTAAATGAGGAAATGATCTCAAAGGAGGAGTCACTTTAGTAGGTAGGGCTGGAAGGGGCCTGGAAGGATCATTTGTCTACTCTTCTTGCCCCCAGAGATGGGAACAGTACAGAATAGCCTGTAGTTATACACAAATTTTCTAGCTGTCTGTGAACCAAAGGATATGAAGGGAACTAGTGGGAGACAAGGCCTGGAAAACTTAAGACACTCTTCCTTCCATTAGGTGTAGTTAACTTGTGAAACTGTTTGGTGAGGATGTTCAGGATACTGAGCATTTATGTGACTACAAAAAGCAGTTTGAGAATCTGTACTGCAAATTGCTAGAAACCGGGCAAGGGCCCTGGGAAAATTATCACTGCCTGTTTGTCCTGTCCCTGTTCCTTTAATACAGGCTGCTGTTGAGCACAGGGGAATAAGTTGATGTATCCTTGTTCTGACTTGCTATAATGATTCCTTTCATCAAAAACTTATCTGTCCCTACTGTTCAGAAACTTTTTTATGGTGCTTGTCCTAAAAATCCCTTGTAATAGTTTAATTCATTATTGTCTGTCTTAGTGGTGAAAAAAAAGTTAATTTCTTGGATTTCTTTTTTTTTTCTTTTAAATTTTGAAGTGTCTTGCATTGAGAGAAGAAATGGGGGAGGAACTTTGTAATTCCAGTTCCCTGGTTTTGACTGAGCAGCAAGATTAGTTTCTTACTCTTCCAATAAGTGAACTGCAGAGATCTATTACAGTTTATAAAGAAAAAAGGATCAGGCTTAGTTACTGTCAGTCACTTCTGAAGTGATTGAATAGCTGTTCTCAACAGAAGAGTTTGGAGTGCCATACATCCTATTTAATTTGATTGGGTTGAGTACTTTATCTAAATCACTGTGGATAGTGTATGTACTGATATCAGAAAGAGATAGTACTTCGGTGACAGGCTTTCAGAACTGCATACTTGAAACGGAGAAGCCTTTTTTGCAGTTGTTAACTAAGCTAGATTTGAAAACCTCTTAGTGCTTGAAAACTTGTGCCTCAAAACAACCAGATGTAAATTCTGTTTCCTGTTACGTACATCTGATACTTGACATGTATCTATTCGTTTAGAGCTACCTTTTATTTCCCCAGTATACAGGAAAACTTAATATTTAGATTTGGTCAAACGTTCACAGAAAGTAAGTTTTCTGAATAGCTGAAGTACAGTTTTATGGTTGTCTGTCAAGGGACTTAATTTTGAAAAAAAAGTTTCTTCTGATTAAATATTTTGTGGAATTGGTTATAAAAAGTAATATAAAATCACTTATGCATATTTGCTGACACCTTGTGATACTTTCTGATGTGTTTTGAAAAATGCTTCTGAAACATAAACCTGATAGTGGTCCGCATAATTAGTTTGTACACCAGCTGAAATCTGAGATTATATAAATGTTTTAAGTAAAGCAATTAAAACATTTTTGTGAAACAGCGTGCTAGAAATCAAAAATTCACCTATTGAGCAAAAGGCAATTCTTGAGAAACTGGAATGACTCAGCATTTATATTCTGTATGATTGCTACATAATATATGTTTTTTCTTGTACAACAAGTGATTAGAGGACTGTTGTTGGTGTTTTGCATTTCTACTGGGTTCAATGGCACCAGCTGTGCCAGTAGTTGGAGCATTGGACGATGGGCAGCTTTAGTCCTGCATTCTGATGTGGTTATACAGCTCCAGCTCCACATCTCTTAGTGAAGTCCTATTCTAGAGATAACTTTTTACTGCAAATTTGTTTGTGCGCTGCGTGGTTTTGGAAAAGTAGATGGTCTAAGCGTCAGCTTAGAGCATGGAAGAAACATGAAAATGGTGAAACAGTGTGTATGCTGCATCCTGGGATGTTGTCTTCTGTCTCTGTAACTGTGCCTTGTAAAGCAGATGGGTTTCGCTTTTGGATTTAAATCTTCTGACTCTGATTTACCTTTCCTCCCATACCAAAAGTATAGGAAACTTGTTTCCTCTGTTAGGGATACATATTGGTTTTACATCCATATAGCTCTGGTGAAGCAAAATAAACAGAATGAGTAAACAGACAGGGCCTGGTTATTTCTCTTCTTGGAAAAGAATAGGCCAGAGAAATTGAAGTTTCTGAAACTGCTTTTTCTTTTTTCAAAGGCAAATTTAACATAAGTTGATTTTCTATAAATTTATGGTCTCCCTGGAAAATCAGGATTTGCCAAACTGTTTCAGTACTAGGTTGCTCAGAAAGTTGGGAAGGGAGGGTTAATCCCAATGAGTTGTGTCCAGAAGTAAAGGCTTTCCCTTCTCCTGCGTTCTGGTGGAAGAGCGTATTATTTCAGGAGTGCTGTTAATAAGCATTATTATTATTTTAAAAATGGTGAGGCTGCTGTCTGCAGTAACACTTTATGAAATGTGTAAGAAGTGAATGCAAACCTCTGCAGTTTCCTCTACAAAGTAGAGGAGCATGCTTTCTTATTTGACTGAAATGCCAGAAGCGTTTAGCTGTGCTTTGCAGTTCCTGCCTATGCCACCCATGAAACAGTGCTCTTATCCCAGAAGAGGTACCCAATACAATAGATATTAATTTGCATAAGAGGCTGTTTTCTAATTATGAACAGTTTGTGTGTCCAGGGACTTTTGATTAGTGATGAATTGAAACTAGTGAAGAATATGAATAGCTTGAGGGAAGTAGGACAAAAATGAGAAAATTACAATAGAAATTGACATGAATAAGATGAAAGCAATCTTTTAAAAAGTATTCTGTTTAAAGCATACCAGAGAAAGCTATTTTGGGCCAAGTTATAAGGAATCATATGTTCATTAACAAGAATTACAAATAATTAGTTACTATTAAGACAAGTAAGACAGAAGATGAATTGAATTCTTTCCTGAGGAGTGACTAGGAGAGAAGAACAGGGAATATGTAGAGATACTTCTGGGGTTTTTTTTACTGCTTTGTAAGGTAATCACCAGAGCCTTGTCTGTGGAAAATGTGTACATTTAAAATTTTGGTTATTTTTCTTTTAGTTCTGTGTGTGTCAATGTAACCTCACAGAATACGAGTATTGAAAAGAAAAAGGAAAGGACAAACTAGGATTAGCATTGCATACAATATATATAAGCTATGGAGAAAATGAAGCAACAGGCTCTTCAGCATAAAATTGTGCCTTGGACTTGTTTTTAAATAATTTGTGGCAGAGGTATTGGTTACTTTCCTGAGGTGAAAATCTTTATCCATGTCAGGTTGTAAAACCATAGATGGTCAGTTCTTCCTGATTCATGTGACCTTATTCAAAAATTGTCTTCTATATCAAACCTAATTCAATTCATAGGACTCATCCTGCAGCCCAGGCATATGCTATATACAAGTTTAAGGCAGGGTATTGTAGTCTTAATTTCAAATTGAAATATCAAATGAGGTTTTTAGATTTTGTATATTGAAGACTGAGACAGTCGTGGATGGGTAAATTGATCATGAATAGCTTTACATGCGTGCAGCAAATTGGATGAGTTGGATTGATCCATCCTGGACTGCCAGATGTCCAAAATACCAAATGGGTACTGTGGAAATACAGAGAAAAGCTGTGTTCCGTTGCCTGTTCATGTAGGACTTGACCACATAATGCAGAACACCAAAAGCTTCTTGTCACAGTGGAAGTTCATGCAAGCTGACTGCATTACTAACAGAAGGTGGAAGTTTGATCTGCTTTTGTATTCGTCTTGCAAATATATCCATGTAATCTTGTTTTAAAGAGACGTGTTTGTATTTTTGTGGTTATAAGTAGGTTTTTGAGATTACTTTCATATTTGTGTTAGTTACAGGAAAGTAACAAGTATTTTATTCATATTAGCTTAACTCAGACTGGTGAAATCAATCAAAATGGTCAGCATGTCTAAATAATGATCTGGAGAAGAAAATTCTCATTACCTAGAAAGCATTTAATGATTTCAAATACTACCTTTATTCTGTTCCTTGTGATCAGAACCCTAACTAGTTCACTTTGCTGTGTGTGTTTGGGTTTTAATGTTTGGCTAAAGATATCACATAATTACGGAATAATCAGAGTTGGAAGGGACCCACAAGGATCATCGAGTCCAGCTCCTGGCCCTGCACAGAATCATCCCCAGGAGTCACACCATGTGCCCGAGAGTATCATCCAAGCACTTCTTGAACTCTGTCAGGCTTGGTGCTGTGACCACTTCCCTGGGGAGCCTATTCCAGTGCCCAGCCACCCTCTGGGGGAAGAACCTTTTTTTAATACCCAACCTAAACCTCCCCTGACACAACTTCATCCATTCCCTTGGGTCTTGTCCCTGGTCACCACAGAGAAGAGATCAGTGTCTGTCTCTCCTCTTCCTCTCATGAGGAAGTTGTAACTGCAGTGAGGTCTCCCCTCACTCTCCTCCAGGATGAACAGACCAAGTGCCCTCAGCTGCTCCTCATATGGCTTCCCCTCCAGGCCCTTCACGGATAGACTGAGGCCACAGTTACAGGAGCAGCAGGGGCAATTTAGTAATTTACTCAAAGAAATAAAGGTAAAGAGAGGACTCCCTCTTTACTTTCTTGCGCCTGGTTCTGTGTTTCAGCCACGTTCTTATGCCAGCTTGGGCAATTGTCAGAGCCCTCTCTGAACTGCTCAGACTTAGCAGCTCAGCTGAGAGCTGCCCACTTCTTGGGATGAAGCAGAAGTTAGTATTCTGCCACATGTGGGGAGCTCAGCTGGCTTGCAGAGGAGTCTCGGTGCACAGGGCAAGTGGAGGGAGTAGGGGAAAGAATGATGGCAGGGCTGGACTCTGAGATGGGCTCTTTCTGCCTTGTGAAACTGCACTGTCTGCTCACAAAGCCAAGTTGTGGCATGTTGAAGGGATGGGAGTGAAGTGTTTTAGGGTACTGTCTGATGAATAGAATCAGGCATTTTTCTGAATCAGAAGTGATTCCTTTTCTGTCTTTGCTTTTCTATCCCACACTGCCTTCTTTCATGTGATTCCCTCCCTCCCCCCGCCCACAGAAGACCACACAAATAATCAGTTCGCATTCAGTTTGTAGAATAATTAAGCTGCAGAGGACTTTAATACTAATGTTGAAGAGCCAAAATAGTACATAATATTGGCACTAGGCCAGAATTGGGACATTACAGCTCTGTCAGTGAAGCTCCTGTTTTCTGACAGAGAGCTTGGTGGAAATTAGTCATCTTAAGTACTGATTGTCTTGATGGAAGTAAGACCAAAGCTGTGTCCTGAGAAGATCTGAAGATAGCTGTCCTCTGAGTTATGACCTCTGAGCTGGTACTGTGCTCAGTAGCAATTTGCTGGTGAGAACTACCATACTAGTTTTCTAATTGTTGTACTTGAGACAGTGAAGTAACTTAAGAATTAAGAACCATTCTAGCACTGGGAATAAGTAAGGAGCACTCCGTGGCCTTTCTAGAGCCTTTGGCAGTATTTGGTCAGTGGCTTCTGAAAAGCCACTAGGGAGCTGCCCCACATAATCTTTTCAGTTTGTTGTGAGATGCCTTTAGTTGAAGGCAAAACCCATGTATTTGCTGATGGATTTTTGTTTTCTTTTAAGGCTGGATCTGTTGATCGGTGCTGTGCTTTGCACCTGCAGATATTCCTGACATAGGATGCTACATTTCTCTCCATCAGAAAAATGTTCTGAATTAATTGTAAAGTGTGAAAATGTGTATATCTGTTTATGGACATTAAACAATTGGAAACAAATGGTTTAATGAGTAACACTGCTTTTCCTAACTTATTACCGTAATATGTTGAATCTTGTTATAGGTATGAATAGCTTGTTATACTATGCATTTATTCATTTTACTTAGAGCTCACTATGCCAGAAATGTAAAATAAATCCCACTTTGTTTTGTTTTGTTAGACGTTAAGGCTGATCCATACCACTACAGCAGTGCAGAGGAAAAATGTAGGAGCCTCAGGACCTGAAAAGTACACAGAGACATTTATTAAAAAACAGATTGAAGAGTTCAACCTAGGAAAGAGACATTTAGCCAACATGATGGGAGAAGATCCAGAAACTTTTACCCAAGAGGATATTGATGTAAGTACAGTTGCTCTGTTGGAGAAGTAATTTACTGTAGAGTTTCAGATATTGAAAGCACTTTACTTCAGCATGAGCCCCTCAGCTCTATGTGAATTTTAATCAAACTGTCAGAATAAAGAAGAATGCTACTATACATTGCAAACATTGCAACTGTGACTATGAATAGAAATTCTCTCTGTTACCATGTGAGGTCAGACATCACAGTATAGAAATGTATGCTATATCTTGCTGAAGCACAGGAGGTTCTTTTTAAAAGTGCTAATGGATAATCCCTTTGATCTGAGGTTATAAGAGGCACTGTAAAGGTTTATGTAGCATTTCAAAACGTTTACCCACAGTTTGACCTGCTGTGTATATTTAGAGTTTTCTTGTGTGATATGGTGGTTGCTGGTAATGTAAATTAAGTTTTATAGGGTATTTTACAACCAACACACTGGCTTACCGTAAAGATTTTAATGTAGACATGAATTTAAGCTCATATCAGTATCTACAAACATACTATTTTATTGTCATTCTCTCTCATGACTGGCAGATGGCTGGCCTCTTCTTTCTCTGTCATTTAGGCTCATGTAAAGATACACTCCCTTTCACTCAGAAAAATGTTTTGTTGCATGGATTTTTTTCTTTTATGTCCCACCTGGTCTTCACTTCTGTCATTTTTGTCTTATCACACATCAGAGGTAGGGAGGAGAAATGTCATTTCATGGCATTCACTCTTAGGTGAAGCTGCATGAAGTTGCATGGCTGAAGTTTTCTTTGCACAGCAGCAACACTTACCATAGCTGTGGCAGCCCAGTGTATTGGCAGGGCCCCTAGGGCAGGTGTAGTAATGTGGCAAGTACAAAGATAGAGCTGTCCGTTGTTTAATTTTTTCAGGGCAGGGAGAATGTTGCCTCTCTCAGTGGCAAAATTCTGTCTGCACAGCTGTGTCATGTCAGAGGTCTTGACAGTGTGCTTATGCCAAGAAAAAGCTACATCTGTATGTGGTGATACAGGCTGATACCAAATGTGTTTGAAAGGCTCAAAACTAAGTTCTGAAAACGTCTCTGAAAATATGCAGCAAAGTAGAGAGACAAAGAGTTAATGGCTTGTTAAGAAAAAGGCTGAAATGAGACTTGAGGGTTTTATCAGGTATCAGAAAATCCATAAAGGAAACGATTTCAAGTCACAAATCCATAGGAAATTCATAGGAAATCATTTTATGAGTACAAAGCTATGCATTGATACTGTCTACTTTCATTCAGAGCTGTAGGTATCGCTCTGCTCTTCTACAAACAAGTGCCTGTGCAGAGACCCTGCCAGTCTCAGTGCAGAGTGGGTAAGGTCAACAGTCAAAGGCCAGCAGGTCATTGAGGTCAGCAGGAATAGCAGGCTGTTTCCTTACGTTGGCTTTTTTATTTCTGTGCAACCTACAGAATTTCCTTTTCATGTATTTTTCAGATGTTTTTTCTTACCTTTAATGACCTTTATCTTTTTGAGTTACTTTTTTTGTAAACATGCACAGACCTACCACCAGAATACGTCTCATGTTAATACAGTGCAGAGATGATGCTGATAGTTCAGTTTGCCTGAAAGGTTAATGGCAGGAGAATGCATTAATCTGTAGTTTGGCTTCCTTCCTTGATAGGGTCCAGGGGGAAGGCTTATAGAAAGCAAGACTGCAAGAAATGCAGAATGACCATATCTAAGTAGTGGTTTCTTCTTTGTGAATCCACAGCACTGTGATTGTTTATACAGAAATAACTGAGCTCCACCATTAATAAAAGCAGACTCATTCCAGAAATTAGCTTTTACAAATGCAGTGAAGGTGACAAATATGGGACTGCTTTGCAGACTCTGTTACCAAAAAGTGGAGAAATGGAGTGAAAAGAGTAATGTTTTGTTTGGTGATACCCAGTATCTATGGTACATGTTTGATTTCTTCATATTCTATCAGGTGTTAGGAAATAATTAGAGTGTGTAATAGTGTCTGCTATGCATAATTAAATTTCTGTTATAAAAATATAAAAGCTCCTTAAGCACTGGCAGGAGAATTATCAAGCTTTACATTTTGAACAGCAATAATTCTTTCTGATGAGTGCTTATATACCTCCATGTCTTCTACTGTTAATCAGTCTTTGCAATGTATTTCAAAAGTAGACATCATAGGATTCCGTCCTTCACTGGAGTTTTAGGTATAGTTTAATAAGAGCTAAACCTTGTGAAGTTTTAAACAGGAAAATAAGTTGACTTGCTAATCCTCTGGATGTTGTGGAAGCAGAATTGCCTCTTATTGATGCTTTTATTTAGGAATGAAAAGTTAAGCTGTGCATTACAACAGTATTTCTGGAGGAGAAAAAAAAAATCCAGCAAATTGATATATAACTCTGCACAAGTCTACCAATTGCTTTTTAATTGGTATTAGAGACCTCACTCTGAAGCTAGGATGTTTTATTCTCCTATGTGTGAATATGTGCTATGAAGTTTTTCTAATTGATTTGCTTTGCCCATTCCATTTGATGTATCATTTTTCACAATATTTCATAATTTGTGCTCATTTCTAATGAACAGAGTCGTTAGGACAGGCATGTCTAAGTACAACTGACAGCTAACATTAGGTGCCAGATGCAGTTTATAAAGCTATGTAGAGCTGCAGAGAACAGTTTAAATAAATTAGCACCTGTACATTAGTCTCACTTGCTGGTAATTTATAAGCGAATCAGTAGAGATGACATTTAGGTAAGTCATTGATCAAGTTAACAGCTGCATACCCACTGCCCAGCTGGGATACCTAATTAATAGAGATTGCAGTCCTGACCTAGTGCTTTTCCTCGTTTGAGTCTGTAATCCTTTTATTTTGTGATTTAACTTTAACTCACGGTTGTAGTAAACAGCCCACAGTCATTTTCCTCTGTAAATTCTGTGATACTCCACTTTAAAGCCCAGAAATCTAAGTAAGATTAATACAAGAAGATCATCTTAAGCTTCATGACCTATTTATATGCCAGTATTTTTATTATTCATTTTTATGCAGTCACTAAATGCTCTCCCAGATATGAGCTCATCATAAAGCAATACTCTTTCCCCATAAGAGTTAGCAAAACTCAAAAGCTAAAGATCTCTGTTCATTTTCTCTTGTCTGTCTTACGACCTAATAGATTGCTGTCAAGCAGATGGAACAATTTGAATATAAAATATACATTTTTCTCCACTAGCATATATAGTGTTGGAAAAGTACCAGTAACATAGTTAACTATGACAATGTTAAATGTGAAAAAACTTAATTCCTCAGAAGGTATAGTTTTCTTGAATAAATTAAGACTTCTTTAATAAAGACTTGCTTTAACAAGTGGCTCAGCACATCTCATTTCTCAATAATGTTCAAATTTTAGCAGTGCAGAGTGCTAGAAATGAGTCAATATTGGCATATGTGAAATGTCAGAAATATTATTCAGAACAAAATGTATTTCTGAACTTCCTGTTGTCTGCAACAAGAGTGTCTTGTCCAGCATTGTCCTTAAAAGAAATAATTTATTTTGTATTGTTTTTTAAATAGTTGAAGATAGAATGCTTTTTTTCAACTATTTTTTATTATTTTTTCTCAGTAGAACCAAACCCTGCATCAATCAAAGCTGATGATTGCTGTACTTTTTTTTCTTCTTTTTAATACAGTTCCATGTTTTGAAAAGTTAAAGGTCAAAATACTGTCAGTTTCTTTCAGCAGGCTTTTGGATTTTTTTTTCTCTGCAAGCTCTAGACAAGACATTAATTTTCGTTTTGAAAATTATTAGATAATATAAAAATAATGTAATATTAAGGTGGATTTTTTCATGTAGTGCTAGTAGATTGAGGGTTTTTTTTTCCCCCCCAAGTGATGGAGTTAAAATGGTATGTCACTTTGAACTTGAAACTTTTTGCTGTCTAAGCTGGAATTCAGATAAACAATGACAATGATTTGGGGCATTTTCAATAAATTTTAGAAGCTGATAGTGGAGGACTTTGTTTTACAGTAAAAACTTAGGTGTATCAGTGATTCTTTTGTTGTTGTTTACCTTTTCTGTCTTGTTAAATAAAAAAAAACCCACTATTTCAGAGCTAACATTTTGTATCCCATTTTTGTTTCATTCATTCTTGGATTTGCCCCGAATTTTCTGGATTTTGGATGCTATAAAACTGTTAAAGAATACTGCTCCTGTGGTTTGAAGGAAAACAGCTGTTCCAGAAAACATCTTGGTCTGAGAAATGATGAAGTACAGTGACTAAATGATGTGATTCAAGAGGCACGGTTTAAGAAGGGAAGTGGCTCTCATGTGATCACATTGAGGAGTAGAAGAAGCTGAAACAGCTTTTGCTCAGGTGTTTCATTAAAATGTTACGGCATAAAGTGTCACTTCTCGCTTCAGTGTTTTGATGATTAAAGTTTCATATCTATTTAAAAAGGAATGAGCTGGATTCTTGAGACCTCTGCCAAAAAGGATGCTGCTGCAAAGGAGCCCCACGGTGGAGGGTTTTGATAATTTTTTTGTGTGTGTGTGTTTTTTTTTTTTTTTTTTTAAATTCCCCCTCCCCCTTACTCTTTCCTTGTTTTCTATAAATTATCTTTCCTCACTGGACATAACTTAGATAACTGTCTTTGCACGTGACTTGAGCAGTGCGAACTGGTGGAATGTTTTGTGTTTGAGCTGTAGCTTCAACAAAGGTGTGGAAAGACACCTGGGCTAGATCAATTTAAGAGGGGAACTTAGTTATAGTTGTAGTTAGTTGTAGTCTCCTTCCCCTATCCCAGTATGACATAGTCAACTCTATTTGACTCAATTCTATTGAATTTTTAATTTCTCAAGACATTAGGAAAAAAGGAAAAAGTAACTCTTACTGACTCAACTGAACTTGTTTGTTTCAGAGTTAGTCTCTGAAGTTTGAGAAAGTGAGTGAACAAAATTTCTTTGCTTTTAGAGAGGTAGGAGGGGAAGGAGAATCAGATATCAGCATGTGCAACATGCACAGGTGAGAGGGAAGTTTGGCAGTTACACTGAATTTGCACAACTTGCCATGTGCAGTGCTAGACAGATTATTTAATGAATTGGTTTGCATGCTTGAAGAACTGCCAGATATGGTTTTTGCTGTTTTCGGTATTGTTTTTTCTTTGTTGTTGTTGTTTGGGGTTTTTTGATTTTATTTTTTTTTAATACGGATGGAAGGTTGTTCTCATTATTCTAACTAGCTTGAATTTGAACTTAAAGCTGCAAGTGAAAGACACTGTCCTGTGGATGGTATATTGAGTCATCTGGTCCCTCAACCAGTGATGATATAACAGAATTCCTTTTAGTTTGCTACAGGAGTATTCAGTTTACCAATACAATTTAAGAAATGTCTGATGTAAACTATCTTGTTACTTACATACGTTTATTATGAGCTAATATTTTTAAAGATGTGACTACTGAGTATTTTCTTTTTCTCTATGTGGATTAAGAGGAAAGTTTAAAAACAAAGGGTTTCAAATCCTGAAAAGAAATAGCTAACATTTTTTCAGTAACTCATAGCAGAAGCAGACTGTACACATTCTAGTTTTTGAAAGTAATTTATTTAATTATTTTTGGAAATACCGTTGTGTTACTAGGTACCAGGATTTTTAATTGTGATTCTGCTGAAAATAATAGTGAATGTTTCATTTTTAGAAAGCTCTGGTTTATTTCCAAAGATAATGGCAACATTGTGATTTGTCAAATAGAACTCTGAAATAGCAGCCCAGAATCTGTGGAGTCTAGAGTGAGTGAATGTATCTTATGTCGCTGACATGATGCCCTGAAGAAAGTAGTTCTTGATCATGATATTCAACAGAACAGTTTCTTTAATCTAGAATTCAAGTCCATATCAACATTAACAAAAAAGATATGGGCCAGGACCCTTAAGCTTAAAACCGCTTCTGGAATGGAGAACTGCACTTAAATCTGAAAAGTTTCTTGGGAACTTTACTACTAATATTTACACCTTGATTATAAAGTTTTAAGAGGGACATTTGCCTGCTTTTTGTATTCAGGAAAATGCAGAATGTACAGCTAATTCTCTGTGGAATTTTTTTTTTTTTTGAGACATGGAGATCCCTGAAAGGAAACCTGTGTTTCAAATCTGAAGACACTGTCAAAAGATTTCAGGAAAATAATTTTATGGTTACATGCTTCAGCTGCAGTTTGGAGAGACTAATTCTGATGTGATTCCTAAGACTGATCCACCGTATTTTTTATTGCTAGTACACATGGGTGTTAAGAATTACAGGGGGTTTTTTTAATACTTCTTTTCTACAAAACTGAAACATTTACATTGACAAAATCAGCTTCTGTAGATAAAGTTCCCGAGAGGTAGTTTGACTTGCTATGTAGTTGCTAAAAGTACATGAGGACTCGGCTCTGGAAAATTAAAAAGAAACTGGAGTAAAGTTGAATTGTAGTCTGTTGTATCACAAGATAGTTCATCCTTGATTACATTTCCATTAAAAGGGAGAGAAGGCAGGAAGACTTTTCTTTTCATTTTGGAACAACAGAAAAGCAAACTTGGAAAATGAACTATTATGCTTTTGGTTAGTTATTGTGTGGAGAGATGAAAGTAGATGTTAGGATTTCTTAATGTAGGGTGTGCTTATGCACTAGTGTGAAAGACATGAGTACACACTTAGCAAAATAAAATAAACTTTTTAGAAGTAGAGGGTCTCAGATGGCAGCAACTTGCTTCATTATAAATGTTGAATTATTATATTTGGCATTTATTAAGGTGTCATAGTTACAGTAACTGTTTTGACTGAGATTCTGGAAATGCTTGTATAAAGATTACATCTTAAGTACACACACAGTCAGTCTCAGTATCATGCAGTAATTTCTTTTAATATGTTATATAAGGTGTTTGTTTAACATCATTTGGCTCACAGCAGATTTCTCTATTGTCATAATTAATCCCCGTTTGTTCGTAAATAGGTGTTCACCTACTGTGTGTATGCATAAAATGCCCATTGACTAACAAATGGGAATAAAGTAGTCACTAAGAGAAACAAAATCACCATTTTATAAAATCAAGTTAAGCCTTTTGTTTGCTTCAGAATTCTCAAAATTTCTGTTCAGAATGTCAGTAGGGGATTAATGAAAGTAATAGGTTAGGTCTTTTTACACTCCATGAATATTAAATTAGTTGAAGCACTGACAAACCACTTGAAGTCAATGGAAAAAATTATCAGCAAGTAATAGCCCTAAGGTAGCCTAACTAACAAAGCACCATTCTTCTTGAGAGAAGATTTTAAACTCAGATTTTATTGTAATTCTACTTTTCTGTACTGTCTAATGGAAATATAAATGAGACCACTGCCAGAGGGGTTTATTTGGTTAGTCCATTTTACTGAACAAGCACCAGATTTCTATCTGAAGCTCTACAACCCACTCTCTGAAGTTGGCTACATTTGCCAGACCCCAACATCTGGGGGGTTTTTGATGGCTAGCTTTTTCTGTTTTGTTTTTAAAAACAAATGAAAATGAACAGCTCTCACAAGTGCATATTTTTGCTTTATTAGATTCAGGTTTAGTTACATTGAAGGGGGAGAGTAAGATGATGTTGAACAGAAATACATGTCATTGGGTTTAACCTTGTAAGGTGCTTTGCCTTACATTTTTCCAGAATGATTTGGAATATTGTTATACTAACTTTATTTGCTGGAGGCAAATAATGCTCATTTTATACATCACATGAATAGTGGTAAATATTGGTTAAGTAAATGCAAAGTATATACCTTTTGTGTAGTGAAAGTGGGCTAAACAATGAGTGAGTAATGAATGTCAGATATTTTTCTAAATTATTTTAGCAAACCTTCAGGCATCTAAGAAAAAGAAAGATGTCATTTAGGAGTCTTTCTTCTTTTAGTGATTTACAGTTGTTTCCAAATACAGTGATCAATGAAATGCTTATTTAGGTTATGTGAAATATCTTCTACTGCCACAGCAAACACAGCTTTTTAGACTTGAAGAAAATATATCTAGAAACTGGGATTCTAAATGGGTAAACTTTGGCTTTTTCCTCTTGCTTTAAACAAAACTTGTATGCTTGGTCTGTCAGTAGGCACTGTTAACAAGCACTGATATTTTCAGAAAGATAAAAAGATAAATGTTGCAATTTCCTTTATAAGTCACAGCACTTGAAATTTTAGAGGAAAATCACTGTGTATAAAGGTGGTCTTTGCACTTGAGTAGTTCTGATAAGCTAGGATAAATGTATTCTATAAAAACTGAACTTTGCAGTAGAAGTAAAGTAGTAGTAGAGTACAGCCTTCTGAATAAGGTTTTAATTTTACTGACGATTCCAGAGGAAATTATCTGCTTTTCTTTTCAGTGCAGCATTTATTTCTTTCTTACTGATTTGGTTGCCTACTGTACAAAAGCTAACACTAAAATTTCTTCATGAGAAAGTACCTAGGAAATGTTTTCATGATGATTTTGTGGGGAAGAAAAATCACATACAAGATCTTTCTTCTTATTTTCAGAGAGCTATTGCCTATCTCTTTCCGTCTGGTTTATTCGACAAACAAGCCAGACCTATGATGAAGGTAGGATTATTTTGTTGCATTTCTGAATAACTGTAGCATGATATTTTAAATAACTTTTTACATTTGCTGATATTTGTTCATTTATTTATTTACAGCATCCTACTGAAATTTTTCCAGAGCAGAGAAGTAAGTGTTCCTAGATATTTATTTTAATATTTCTAAGTATTAAAATTGTTGCATATGTAGAATTTATTTTTGTTATGGATTTACTCTTTTCCCTGTATTCCTGATGACTGCCAGGACATGAGCAGTAAAAGTCTAATCTGATATTCTACATTTTAGGATAAAAATTATTGCCGGATTCTGGAATACCAGTGGTCTTCTCACAAATCGTGTTAACTGACAGAGAAAAATTGTTTTCATTGTTTAAAAATAAACAATACGTAGGATGATGTTGAAGTTATGGGAAAACCTTTTCTTGGATTGAGTAGCTTTTTGTCAGAGCTGTCTATCACATCCATAAAATATTCATTAATACTATTTTAAACTAAAAGTTTTCCTGGTAACTTTGTTTCTCTAAAAGATTAGAAATTACAGCTTTGAAATTGCTGGTTGGTAGAATAGGGAGAGTGGAAACTCCCAATCAGGTCTTTGACCTGTATGTCCTAACGCTGCATTTCTGTCCCTACTATCTTTGATCTTGCCCTCGAGACACCATATAACATCCAAGTTTTCAGTGATACGTCAGTATGTTGGTCAGTTCACTAAAATTAGCAAATTAATTTTGCATAGAACATTTACAAGATAATGTCAAAACCCGACCTCCATTTTTGACTAGCATTTTAGTATTAACTAGTAGCACAAGTGGAAAATTCTATATTCACTAAGCTATCAGGTCCCAGATAAACACTTCTGGTTATCAGCAAAATTGTAGACTTTTCCGTCTTTTTTTTTCTGCTCCTGGAATAATGATACTTGTTTTTTGTTGGGAAGGCTCCGTGTATCTTTTGGAAAGCTGTCTAAATTATCTGAAATTTTGGAATTTCAGCGTTCAAATAGAATCATGCATTATTTTTAACTTCTCTATATTGTGAAGTAAAAAATAGAAAGTGAAAACGTAGGGGAGAATCTATCATTAAGCAATTTTAAAATCCAAGGGCTGTTTCATGGCAGAACTAAGCTACTGTTCTTTATACTTTCCAGAATTCTTTGAAATGCTAGCTATGTCCCAAGGAGCATAAGAACAAATTAGTATAAAGTGTAGTTTCATATTTACATCTAAAAATAACTTTCAGTAAGTATCTCTTAAGGCAGCTTTGTCTTGCCTCTGATTTGTGTTTGTAGCTTTGAGGTACAGAATCTTAAATTTATACTACAGAATGTTCCCTGAACAGAAATTTCAACAAAGTGTGCTTTCACAGCTGCATACATGGAAATTCACACAGTCCACTAGTAGTATATATGGGTAAAAGTTCCCTGTATTCCTTCTCTTCTAGTACATGTTGCATGTTTACATTCAACTTCTGCCATGTTCTATCTTAGTGTTCCAATCCAATACATATCATGCTTGTCAGACGGGTCCTTAGAGTCTTATCTTTACCTATGGCTTATAGCCACCTTCATTTGAACTTCACTGGATAAAATGGCTGGGAATTTCTCTACAGTTCAATATGTAAAAAGCTCTCAGGTTTTTATTTTTGTAATTTTCCTCAATTTGGAAGAGATCTTTTTTATGTTATGTAATTTTTGATACTTTTTTTCTTTCTGCAAAGTTGAAATTTATTTGTCCTTATGTAACATTTTGTAATGAATAAAATAGAGTGGATATGCTGAATTATAGGGAATGTTTGTTTTCTTCCTGAACTAATTATCTAAACTGTGGGATAGGTCTTTGTATTTAAATATCCCAAATATAATAACATGAGCAAGTTCCAAAATCACCTGAGTTATGAATATAGTGATTGCTCACAAAAGACAACTACAAATACTTAGTTTAGCTTAGACATATTATGCTAAGAAAATACTTGCTCTTTTGCAGAGCTGCTAATCTTTCATCTTTCACAATTATTATGTAGATTTCAGTTTTCTCTTACTTTGTGCTTCTTTCAACTCTAAAATGTATACTTCTATCTGCAATACTACCTATACAGTCTTTGAAAGTTTAAGATGTACATCAGGGATTCCCTCATGTAATATGATATTTAGAAATGTTATGTTAAATATTTGGTTATAATTGAAGATGGAGATTAGCTTTAAACAAGGTTGCCTAAATCAGATTTCCAGACAGATTGAACACCCATAAAATGTCTTTGTTCTCTGCTATTTAAAAAAGTAATCAGTATTATAAAAGAGATTTGTAACTGCAGTTAAATACAAGGGATTTTTTTAAAGTGATTATATATTGCTTTCTTGTTTAATCTTGCTTTCCATTAGAAATCCAGTGGGGAGAAGATGGCCGACCATTTCACTTCCTCTTTTATACTGGCAAGCAGTCATATTACTCATTAATGCATGTAAGTATGTTATCTGTAATAAATAATGTCAGCTCCCAGTCAAGTATATGTTATTCTAGAGATGCCTGTCAGAAGCTCCTGAGTTTAGTTATGTTTTCACAGTAGGTCATAATATCATCATTGAAGTTAAATGCAATGTATATTTTTGTGTCACAATATCCATTATTATGAGAATTTTTATGTCACATTTAGGAGAATACACTGCATTAGAGTTCTGCTTTAATTTTTGGTTTATTTGGCTATAGACTGGGTTTGAATAATCTGAACACTTGTAGGCTGTATCTGGTTGGTAGCATAAGATTAGTACTGAAGAATGCATATACAATAAAAATGGCTAGTTCTAGCAAAGTTCATTGTAGAATAAAAAATAGGATTTTTTTTTTCCCCTTTGAAGGGCAAAGCTATAGGAAATGTTATTTGTGCTGACATTTAGTGTGAAGAAAATTTGCATTTAAACTGCTTAATTGATTTTTCTAAGATGGTTCCATTCATGCAAACTTAAGGCTTTTTCTGATTAGCATGGTTCCAGGAGTAAAGGATCTACATCTTTTACCTTTATGAAAAAACCTGTATCTAATAGAACACCACTAGACCCTGAGTCTTAACATGGGTCATGAACAGATGTTTCATATCTGTGACCATCAATGACACAAGCATTTTCTGCTTCTTTAGGAGAATTTACAGAAAGACGTTCATTTTTCTTATGTGTACTTGCAGAAGACAAAAGCATTAATAATGTATACAGAAATACTTAATTGGACATTCATGTCAGATTTTGTTTCCTTTTAGATAGTCTTAAAAAGTTAGTTCTGTGGTTAGTCAGTTGTCAAAAACCCCAAACTTCATATTCTCGAATTTGGTGCAAAGCTTTACTGAGTGTAATGCTTTTATTAGAATTATCTGATATTTACTTGTGTTCTGCGTACCCAAAGGACAAAATCTCCACTTGTCAGGTACATTTATTTCTTTGGGAGAATAAAAAACACCCCCCCTCTTTTCTTTTTTTTTTTTTTTGATTGACCTTGGGCAAATGAGCTTCTTGCCCTGGCAGAAATGAAATGAATGATAAATGTAAAGTGTGTCTTTGCTGAGTAATGGAGCTGCAGCATAGGCTTTCCACAGAGGTTTTCTCCTGCACAGCCCGAGGCAGCCCGAGGACCCCTGCTGTTCATTTAAATAGGTATGTCAAATCTGCCTCGGAACGCCGCTGGTTTGATCTGTGGTAATATTTGTGAAGGTTCCATATGGACTTGAGCCCCCTGCAGTGCTAAGAAATAATGTACAACGCTTCATGGTGCAGACGCAAATTTTCTCTGAAAAGGGATGCAATGCTGCGTTTTAGCTGTCGGAGAGGATGATGGAGCTGACGCGCTAGGCCTGTCAACTTGTTACACGGATGGGTTGCACGCAGCAAGGCTGTGGAAAATCTGTGCCTTTTAACTTTTCTACTTAATCACGGTTGTAGCATTGCCTTTAGACTCTATGCTACATTAATTCTCTTCCTGCCTTCTGCCTTTCATCCCAAGTTTCACGGAAAAAAGTAAAGCATGCAGGTCTTGTAGAGGAGCCTTATCAAACAGCTGTCATCTGACAACCCATTTGCATTTGTTTTGGCTGAAACAGAGCAACCCAAGGGCAAGATGTTTTGTTTCATTCCATCATAATGAAGAAATTACAAATTTCACAAGGAGCACAAGTTTATTTTTAGCTCTTCCTAGCAGTTACAAAGAGTATGTAAGCTTGCCTTGGAAGTCTCTGAAAGTATAGTGTGCGTTTTGTTTCTAAGAGTGTGGAACCACCTTCAAACAAATGGGCTTGACAAATGCATTTTTCATTAGTATACAATACTTGAGTGTTCTTCAACTGTTTCTGAATATTTTCATTAAACAGGCTTCTATAAACCTAAATCCATTAAGTGAGGTTTAACAGGGATTTTTTAAGTTGGTCAAATGAAATCCAAAACCTGAATGAAATTCCCAACATTGTTTTTACCTCTTATTAGACTAATGTGTGTTTAACAGAATATTTTTAAGTCTCAAAGCTAATTAATTTGTCTAGAAAAAAGAGTTGTATGTTAGTGCAGCCTGGTGTAAGTAATCAGTCCCATCTGAGGATGTCCTTTAAATAGCTACATTAAATCTAATAAACTGTATTAATATAATATTTAGCTTAAACTTTTATGCCATTAATTACCACATACACTCACGTGGTACTTGAATTTATTAATTGTAATATAATTAGTTATAGCATTATTCTTTAGTTAATGCTATTAAATAATATTATCCACTTACATACAAATAGGCAGTTTATTTTCAGTATTATAACTGCCAATATACATTACTATACCTTCAATATAAAACAAACTTTCACATGGCATATTTATTATATGCATTATTGTCTTTGTTCTGCTTGTTGCATAAAGTTTAACTATAGGGAAAAGAACAATTTATTTTTATTCTAATACACAAAAGAATGTTTATTGCATGAAACACCATTTCACAAATGTTTGATAGTATACTTGATCTTTTAACGTAAAAGTTTTTTAGAGTAATATATTTTTACAATGTGCAGAACAAGACAAAATGATCTCTTCATACCACTATGTATAGCAAAATAGTAATTCCATGTAATTATGCTTCTTATACTTTTATAGACATATCAGGGGTTGTAGATTAAGATAAATGCTTTAAAAATTGAGCATTTTAACTCTTAAAAACCTCAAAACTTAAAAACTGTCAAAGTACATGCTGAACTCAAAAACAGAAGGAACAAAGAAAAGTGTGAACTGTGGTAAAATGTGGGCTCTGCAGCATATTTTAACCAAAATGTTAGTATAAATTCCACCCCACACCCCACAGGAATTTCTCCCTCTAGGGTTTCATTTGCTAATTTCTCCTCTATTTTTTTATGCAGAGTAAAATAAATTTTTTATTATTTAACAAGAGAGTGCCCTTGTAGAGATCTGAAATATGATCCCTCTATTAGAAATTGAAACGTTTCAGTACATAGCAAATCTTGTAAAATAAGCTATTTTGATTGTGTAATAGCTGAGTTTACAAGACACACAGATGTGTACAGTCATGAATTGGACTATTGAATCCTCAAGTGATTAGTAAAATCTTCACCTGCCAGCTTTGAAAAAGCAAGTGTGTCTTCAGAAGCTTTCTTTAGCCATTGGGGAGTGAAGATTTGTCAGATAAATTATTGGGCATTACATGTGATTCCTGATTTTGCAAAGGCTCATCCACATACTTTACTTCACACGTGAGTGGTTCTTTCAGTCTGTTGGCTTCATCTCTATACAGAGATTAGATACATGCGTTAATTTTTATTTTTTTTCCAGTACTTCAAAATTTCATAGGGGATGCAAGTCCACTTTCATTGCCAGAAATATGTAGGAAATTATATTTAGCATTTCTCTTACACTTGGAGTTATTTTAAAATGCAGCTTTTTAATGCTGTTTGACTTCATCTCCTGTGTAAAGGGTTCTTTGTCTGAATGGACATGATTGCTGTAATTTAACCAGAACAGTTTAAAGAGACTGTTCTAATTCCTTAAGTTGCACATTTTTAAGAACTTAAATGGGCTATGGAATGTTGATGTTTGGGAATACTTAGGGAGGGTCTTCAGGAAAATATTACTGTTCCAACTGTTGTAAAACTTTATTTGTCATTGTAACTATGAATTTCTGAGGCTAAAAAGTGGTGGGTGGCAATTCGTGTCTGATTTTATTTGCCTGTGTTGATCAGTAGTTTCCAAATATGACAAAATCCTTATGTCTTCTTTTAACTTGTTACCTGAAAGTAATTCAGTTGCTGTTTGGAAGCTATTCTGGCTATAGTTAGTCTGTCCTGAGATAAAAACTGTGATTGCCTCCCCCTGTCCTATTTTAAAGATCTGTGATACAGTTGTGTTTTAGTTGAGCTTATTTTTTGCTGATAACTCCAATACATAAATCTATGTGCCAGAATGTATTGGAGATGATGAACATTTGTGAGGAGGCAGACAGGAGACTGCTTTTGCCAGGTAGGATGGTGACACCCTCTGCCTTATGAAGGCAAGAGGTAAGCCAAGAGGCTAACAGTAAAGTGAAAAACTTCCTTATACATGTATAAGACCTAGTACCCCAGTACCTCTTCTGATCATCTGACACCAAAATTGCATCTTCATGCCTGATTTGACTTGTTCCAAATGTGGAAATGCATGGAACTCACAGGAATCAGTGTCTTAACAGTGTTCCAACTGAGCTCTCCCCAGATAGCTGAGAGGCAGACACAGCCCTCCTTCCCCTTCTCTTCCCTCTGTTTAAAGTCCCGAGCAGAAGCTTCCATACTCATTCTTTTCCATATCTTAACTACAGGTGCCTGAAAATTTCTTGGTGCAGACACACCTCCTGCCCTTTAACACAAACCATGTCTGTGCTTTTAATGTATAGGCAGTAATTCTTGCAGCCTAATAGTCAGCTCTGATTGTTAGTGACATGGCATAGATCTTGCCCACAATAGTGATACCATAGCTTATTATCTTTGAGAACTGCAGTTATATTTGTGAGGTCTGGAAGTATTGAAAATCTGATTTGTGCCCTTTCATATGATGTTTACTGTGTTTAAGAAGACTTACTTTAAGTTGAAAATTTTTCCTAGTTCCTATGTGATATAATTATCTCATAGAAAATAAAGGATTTCTGAAAGGCAAACTGTTATAATATATAAGTTCCCATGGTGTTTCAAAAATGGATTTTGTACTTCAAGACTTTCTGACTGTGGAATTATTTAAAAAATACTTGCCAATAAAAATGTTACCAGTGACCTGCATCAGAGACCTCAGCGAATTGTCTCTATTTAAATACTTTGAGTGCAGCTCAAATAACAATCTGTTACTTGTTCATACACTTAAAGTACAAATATTTTTAGTGTATGTGCAGGTGTATTTTATATTAACAAACAAATCAGCTTGAGCAGTAGGTGTTTATAACTAAGCAAGGGGCTTCTATTTTGGATGTGGGTTTTTTTTTTAAAGCTGTTGAAATTTCACTGCATCCTCTTGCAAATCCTAGTATTATGTTAAGAACTAGTATTTCATTAGTTAATTTCTGGCAATACAGAGCTGTCTCATATTTCTACTTTTACTGGTTTTTTTGTAAGTAATACAAAGAAAAAGACCCCAACCATTGTTCCTTATCCCCACCAATCCTTAAAGTATAGCTTCTTTCTAGTATTTGCTAAAACTCATATTAATACAGTTTAGGAAAGTGACTATAAGCTTTCTGTTTTCAGTAAATGGAAGTCAATTATTTGGCATGTAAGTACTTGGCTGTATCTCTCCAAATGTTTCAGTATAATTTATGATTATGTCTCCAAATACTCTTATTTAAATTAGGATTCGAATCACTGTTGTAATTCAAAGTATTAGATGTTTTATTTTTAGAACAAGGTAGTCTCCAGAAGTTTCTAAGCTAGAAAAATACCACTGAAAATATTTTATTTAAAATATGTTTCATCTGTAATATTTTTACTGTGACTTTTTGGCATTTTTTTTTTTCCTGAAGTGGTAAATTGCTGTCACAACATTGTTTGTATAAAATAGCATAGCTAACAATCTTGAGAAAACTGATTAAAAATACTGAAAATTCAGGGTAAATATATCCTTGTTAGGATTTTCAGAAGTCAAACTAAAATGCAGATGGACTCATGAAGTTATTGTGCAGTACATTTTGGAGTTGCATCCATTATACAAATGTAGTTGCCTTTCTGTATACAGTTGAAAACTGTTTTTTTTTTTTTACAATCGTATGTAAGATGGCAAAGACCACTCTTGCAGAAATCAAAATTAATTACTTTGAACTGCATATGAGAATTTTTTTTGTTTGGTTTGTTTTTGGTTTTTTTGGTGCTGCCTTTTTTTTGTTTATTTATTTTGTTTCAGTGAGAGCACTGCTTGTTTTCTGACCTATTTGGAGAATAAAACCACATAAAGATGAGTTCTAAATAACAACATTTTGGTATTAAAAGGAAAAATTGCACTTAAATGCTTTTTCCATATACTTTTAAGGAAACATATGAAAAACTGTTGAGTGTTCAGAAATATCAAGACCAGCTGATAGCTCAAGACCTTCCTCTTCAGAAGGAAAAAAGGTAAGCCTCTAGTTAGAATGAATATTGATAGTAATTTTCTTAATGTGCTTTAATACATCATATTGGCACTTCTTGTAGTTCCCCAGCGTACCTGCCTTTTATTCCACAAATACGTTTTCAGACTTTTGCTCTGTGTAATATTGTGTGTGGTAATTTTAAGTTGAAAAGTCTTGCGAGGTACGTGTGGAGTGCTCACTTCTCACTGCTAGAGTAGGGAAACCCCACCTATTTCTCTTACTCTTTAATCTCTCCCTGCTCTTTTCAATATTCTTCCCCTTATAAAATATCAGAAATGTGATTTGAAAATAAATACAAAATATCCAGAATTCCATGTTTCTGAATATGATTTTTTCTAATTATTTCTTTATGAAAGGATTTTGAAAAAGGAGCTAAGGGGCTAAACTCTACGTAAGAAAACAAGGGCTTTTAAAATGCCAAGCAGGTTGTTTCTGATGAAAAAATCCTAGGACATAAAGCTGAGCTCTTTAATAGTCTTTAATTAAATTTCTTGAATATTTTAACTTAACAATATTTAAGTTGAAGAGTATCAAAATACTTAATGTCACAATTTTTCTTCTAATGGCTTTGAACAGATAAGTCATCAAAAACTAGTAATTTTAGAAAAGCTCATTTGGTTGGATTTGTTTCTCACCATTATTAGTAATTGAATTCAGTTTGTCTTCTTCTGTTTAAGTCTTCTCTGGTATGTGTAATAAGCTCTTCAGCTGGTTGGCCACTGGACAGAAAAGATCCATGTCAACCAGAACAAGCTATGAGAGATCTACAGTTGTTAGTTTCTTAGTGTATGCAGTCAGGATTGTCTTTGAAATGAGTAAATATTTTAAGAACTTTTGTTTCTCTCTGACTGTATTCTTGATTTGGAGATTTCTTGCAAGGATTTTATATTAGAATGTTACATTAAACAAGTCTTTAAAAGAAATTAATACAGCAAGGAAGTTTTGATTTTGGCACTTGCTGCTTTTATGTATAGTTACTTTTTTCACTGTCCCATCTTTGCTCTTGCCATGTGTTTTCTAGTCAGATTTATGCACAGCTCCAGTTGGACATCATGTTGGTTTGTGACTTCTTAATTTCAGCTATTTATTACTCATGTTAAGAAAAGAAAGGATTAATTTGCTGAGATAATTTCAATTTCTTAAATAACAAGAAGTTCATGTTTCTTCATGAAAGATCATAGCGTAGATAGCGTCCTGTGACCCACAGAATGTTTTATCATAGATTCATGCTAGCTTCTGAGCAGACAAGAGAGCAATGAATTTAGTTTCTTGGTGTATGCTGCTGAAAAATAACCTGACTCCATACAGAGCTCAACCAGTGGATTTACTGATTTGAAAAATGACCTAAAGCTAGTCAGAGATGAAAGGTTTTTTCCCTGTTAGGTTTGTAAAACCTCAGAGAATTTAAAGGATTTTTGAGACTTATTTTCCACACTGGATATGGTGCTTCCTCTGAGATTAGTCTGGATAATTTATCTAGTAAGAGTAGGTAGAGCGTTGGTGGGACGGGCCTATGTTTTGGTTTGGGTTTTTTGTCATTATTGTGTTGGTTTTTGTTTTGTTTTTGGTTTTTTTTCTCAGAAAATAATGTATTGTAGATGCATTCTGTAATATTAACTGTAGGGTTAGGACCTGATCTTGAACTACTTCAAGTTTATAGCTTTCCATGTGTAAAATATTTCACTGACTTCACTCGAAGCAGCAAGTAGCAATATGTAAATATAAGTATATACTTAAATCTATCAGGATTGGAAGCTTTTTAAAATAACTATTAAAATCAGCATTGTTTTTGAATAAACATTTCTTGTGTCCTGACTCAGAAAAGCATTAAAATACATGCTTAAGAAGTAGTAGTACTTAAAATCACCTTTTTTACTGAATCATAGCTTCCTTAATACAGCTGAAAACATTGTTTCTAAAAAAACCTGAAGAGGAAAGAAACTGTTTATATCTTTGCCTTAAATTTACCTGATAATGTTGGTGTGTATATTTTATGTTGTCATTCTGTTTAGTTGGTCACTTCATATCATACATATTTCAAAGTTTTATTTCGAACATTGGGGTCTTTTTGATCTTTGTTAGCATTTCTGTATGAGGCTGTTTTCTGAGTACTTTCTGGTTTTGTTATCATCAGTGCAGTTTCTGTGCTGAGCAGCTCAAGATTACACAGTAGATAGAATACAAGGTATCACTGCTGCATTAGTACTTAGACTATGTTTACTGCTAGTGCAGTTCGTTGTATTGATCGGAAAAGTAAATACCAGAGGCAAAAGAATTTGATTTTAGCATTCTGCCTTTGATTTTGTTCTTTGCTGCTGGTAAACCAAATTTTTCCTGGCAGCAGGCTTTTAAAAGTCAGTCCTGAGTTGTGGGGAAGATCACTTACTATTACAATATTACTCTGGCTCAATCTCAGACTTCAATAATATGAATAATGCATAACTGATACTCATAATGTTCATGTGGTTAATTCAATACATGGTTATCATCCCTCTCAAAAAGCAGATCTTTTAAAATCAACGTAGGCCTTCTCATGTTTACTATAGGAATGTGCTCTGTATTCATTTGTAATGGATAATGTATTTCTGAGCAAAGACTGACTGAATGTGTGGTCTTTTGTGATGTAACTAATTGCATGGTTAATTAAAGTGAGAATATATATGTGATATTTTAAACAGAAACCTGGCTGGCAGCAGATGGCTGACTAAGATTGAATTGGAAGAAATGTTGTTAGAAAGACTGTCAGATGATGATGTAAGTAATTAATCTTTCTAATCTTAAGGAGGCTTGTATCATAAAAATATGGACTCTGGGTGCATTTTTGGATACTGAAAAGGTACTGTGTAGAAGCAGGTGCACTTCGAAAGACTTTGCTGTTTTTTGATAAGGTCTGTGTATGTTCGTAGCACTGTCACATTCAGGTTGTCTTGAAGTGACCTGTGTTGATTTTTTTTTTTATCCAACACAGTACAGAACTATAAGAGTTTTCCATTGTTACTAACATAATTTAGTTTTTCTCCTGGCAACATTGTGAGGCCTAAAGCACTTGTTTCTCGTCATAATTATTTAGTCAGGAATGGGGTATAGTAGCACGTTATAGTAGAAATAGTCATTTATTGTATCTATGGAAGAGGAATGGGCAGAGCTAGAAGCTCTCTTACTTATTGTAGAGAAGAGGTAAATATTCAAGATGGGAAACATGATGGATTTGTAGAACGATAAACCTTCACAGAGTTTCTGATTATTTAATCTTACGGGTAACATTATAATGATAGAAAAATCATAGAGGGCTTATCAGAAGGAGTTCTTTTTCTTAGTGATTGGCTACAGAATCAGATATCAGAAACAAGATACAAAGCTATATAGATCTGTGGTTTCATACAGATATCTCCTCTTTTATTCTCATTGGTATGGATGTGGTGGGAGAGAGGAGGGTTTTGCAGTTTCCCCTGCAAACTGTATCACTCTCTAGGTTTGGAGTCCTTTACATCTATCTCTGGGAATAAGACTATTCATACTAATAGTCATACACTTTTTTTCCCCCCTTTGAGCTTTTCCCCACAGGCTCCTGAAGAGCATTAGATCAGTCTGTGTGGCCAGCTTAGTTTTCTTTTGGAAGCTTTAGCTTGAATATGACAGTACCAGAGAATATAACTCCGTTTGTGTGAACATCCCAAGTGTTTTCTCACGTAGAAGCAGTGTTCTTCAATCTCTTCTGTCCTGTGGACAGCTTCATTGAAAAAATAACAAAACAGCAGAAAACATGCCCTTTGCTCACTTGTCATCCAGAGCAGTAGCATGTGAAGGCTTCCTTGTCTGTGAGGGATGTGAAAAGGTCTTGAGCCAATTGTGGTCCATAAGCATAAATTAGAAGTAGCTGCTGTAAATTATCCATCCTAGTAGTACCCAGGAGACTTTCTCTGTCTTGCTCACAGTAGAAGCTATTATGACTTCAGTGTTTTCAGTAGGTCCTGCATTTGGAATGACTGTTTTTCCTCTCAGAGTGTCAGGTCTAGTCCTACAACCAAACAGTTTGGTGTTCTTCACTGCTTGTTTTTAGTATGTTCTAAACTCTAAAAGTTTAGAACTCTAAAAGCATCTCTAAAAGTGGATTGCAGTAAACTTAAAAAACCCCAAGCAACCAAGCAAAAACCAATACCCAACCTTTTTACATACTGGCCTCTAGCATGTAAAACCACAAAGCCTCAGGCTATAGGAACAAACATTGTTTAAATGTATTTGAAATGTCTCAGGATAAGCTGCTAGTCTTACCTGCTCAAATTCTTATATTTTACCACTGCATTGAAATTTTCTGTGGTGTTTGCATTATTAAAATCAGAGCTATTGATTTTTATGCACTCTCCAAAGGCTTTACCATGTCTGTGTTATATAGTTACACAGAAGTAGTTTTCAAGAGATGTCAGAGTTCCAAGGCCTATTATTAAGTTACAAGAAAAGTAGCAATTTTATGCAGAAGTCTCTGGTATAAGAGAGAAGAAAAACTACTTCTAATAATTACTTGTAAGTAAAAAAAAAAAACAAACTTCAAAAATTAGGTTATGACATGTATATGAAAAATCCATTTTAGATGGTATCATACCTTTATATCCAGTGACAGCTGTCTGGTGCTCCTGCCAGTAATACTTCATAACAGGACATCCCAGCTTTTAGCACAAATGGGTTAACACAGTGGTGTGTACTCTTTAATCACATGTTGAAGAACTTCGGAGGGAGGTGTGAGGGGGAAGGAGAACCACGCAGTAGCAAAGGATAATTTATTTCAAGAGGTTGCCCTTTAAGTCAAGTATCTCTTGAATTTTTAAATAGCTTGATTGTTCGGTTTTAAAGGAAATCATAAACATTAAAGTAACTCAGCTTGAACAGCCAAAATAGATAGATAGGCATTTTCTGTATATGTTATGAAATATAATCATTTATGAGGTTCAGTTTAGTGAAATAAAATTTGCAAGTCAGTGAATATGCTGACTTACTGAAAATCAGGTGAAAATCTCTTCCTTTTGCCATTTTAATAAAACAATAATTAAGATACCCTCCCCAAGGTTTTCTTTTTAAAAGTCAGATGAACTTCATTCTAATACAATAATCCTTATTACAAAGGTGTTGGTTATTCTTTGAATTAAAGTTTCACTGTTGCCTGAAGAAAGAACTAAGTGTCTTTAGTGACACAGAAAATGATGCAACTGCATGCTGTTCTTAAATCAGCATGTAGGTGCAAAAGTGTCATCTTGTCAGAAATCATCAATAAAAGTGAAGTAGGAAAGATCCGTTATATAAAAATAGAAAGTTTTAGCAAATGCAATTACGTTTGCATCCTTTAATGAAGTCTTATTGTCTTACAGTATTCAAGATTTATTCAACTCTTACAAAAATTGGTGGCATTGCCATGTAGTGACATCGAGGAAAAGTATATACAGAAGTTTTCCAAAGAAGTTCCTGTGCAGATGCAGAAGGTACTTATTGAGCCCTTGCAGCATGATGAACGAGGAGTGGCCTTCAGCACTGGTGAAGGTAATAATTTCAAGTTGACTGGTAATGGTGCAGATTTTTTTTCCGCTTCACATTGCTTGCTTTATAGTATGTACAACGTTGCTGAAAGTGTCACTACTTCACTTTATATGCCTATATGTATACTGCATGTATAGTTGTGGCATACCGAGTTGTGACATGGTCTGGTAACGAAGTGGAAATTTTTGACTGAGATTCTGTCAACTGGTTTTACTTGTGTTTCTGTATGTGGTACCTCTGTAGGTACCCTGTTGTGTTACATGTTGTGGAACACAAAAGGATTTTCACTTTTGTCAAGAGCTGATTGTTGAACATAAAGGACGGAGGACTGAGGGAGCACAAACACTTACGAAGAATTCCATGGATGTAACAGTATTGTTCCTTAATATAAGAGACCACTTAGTAACCTTTATCATGTTTTTTGTAGGCAGTCCAGCAAAGGAGAATTTTCAAAATGCAAAGAATAAATAACAAAGTATTTGGATATTTACAAACAGCCTAGGGAAATACAAAGAGGGAATTCCAAAACATTATGGGACATTGGGATGGATATTGGGCTATTGATCATTGGTAGAGATGGAGGGGATGGTAGAGGAAAGCCATGGAGGTCTCTGTAACTTCTAAACATAGGCTGCTTATGTTTTCAGTGAAGAGACACATAGTTGAAGAATGATGTGGTATATGATACAAGTGATTGTGTATAAAAAATTCTGTAGCAACAGTATGCATAGGAAGGAGTGAAGACTATCTGCACAGTATGTGTATGCACACACTTTATGCTGTGCATTTAAAAGAAATTTTAGGGATTACTTGTATTCTTAAGAAGCAGGCACTAGATGATAAGAAGAATTCGAGGAGCAAAATGACTAGAGACCTCTGCTCTACCTTAGTTCTCTTCAAGATGATACGACAACAAAGATGTGAGATCACCAGACTGATGTAATTCACACTGGTTTTCAGTAGTATCTTCAGAATAGTCGTTGCTGAAGTTTGATAAGCAGCAACTCATGTTATTTAAGAAAATCTACCAGGTTTAATAAGTTCAAAACAGTCTTGTTTGTGTCCCATAAGCCCCAAAATAAGAAAAATATCTTACTTTCATAATTCTTTTATCAGAATGATTGCTTCCTGTGTGCTAAAGGAGATTGGTTTTAGGCTTTAGCTTGAAACTATTGCACTTAAAGAGAAGTAACAGTGAGTAGTAATTTCTGAGAAAACTGCACTAATGCTCTGTAGTTATTGCTTATTCCAGTGTAATTAAAGTGTTAATCTTTACCATGCGAATATTCTTAAATAATTCTTAAATGTAGTAGTTCAACAAACTCTGTATTTTCATCTACTGTGACATTACATCAGGACAAGAAAGTGTCCTGATCCACTGAAGTTACGGGAGGTAAAGTGTTACCTCTATCTCCTCCCAACGCACGCTTCTCCTCCACTTAATAAACATTGATTAAAATGCATTAAAAGATAGTTGTTCTTTGTTTGCCTTTTTTGTTTTTGTATCTCAGCCTGCAAAACCAAACAGCTGTAACTGTATGAAAGTGTTGAGATTTGCTTAACTACTTGAGCATTTGAAGTTCTGTAGAATATTGAAGCCTCATAACAGCCTGGGTTTAATTCCTTTAAGGTAGAAGAAAAACTGCAAGTGCTACGGCAATAGTTTATGATAATGGGACTGGAAAAATGACAGTGAATGGAAAAGACATTTTACATTACTTCCCAGTGCTGCAGGACAGGTGAGAGCATTATGAAATGCTGTGTTCTTACTGTACTTAAATTATTCTAGCAAAAATAATGCCATGAAATAATGTATTGTTGCTGTGTTCCAAAGAGTTGATTCTGTGTTCTTGTTTCTATATAACTATATGTTTTATGAAAATGAGTCTTGCATTGTTTCCTAATTTTCAGGAGTTTAAGAACTGATAGGTAAGCCTTGCTTTGTTTCTTGTCTCTCCCTTTCTGAAGGGGTGCAAAAATCAAGAGCATAGACTGTTTGAATAGTTCAAATTTTAGTCCCTTAGGGCTTGCAGTTTATTTTAAAAATAAATAATAAACATGATCTTTAAGTGTTTCCCAAGAGATTTGCAAATTGTATACATGTGTAATTACTCTGGCATACAGTAACATAGTGGAAGCAAACAAGGTGAGACACTTCATGTTAAGCTTCAGATTTTGGAGGATGTGCACACTCTGATACAGAAAGGACTTCTCAGAAGGCTGACATAAGGTTTCTATCCCTTAAATGATTTTTCTTTTTATTTTGTACTGTGATTTTTAAGCTCAAGGATAAAGGGAATGGTTTTCAGTTTCAATATTCAGAGCAGTAGTGGAATAAAAGTAATTGTAGAACTGATCTTAAAATACTTACCATTGACAGTTGGAATATGCTCCTACCTGCTAATTTCCTATTGATTTGAATGAGATATGAATGCCTGAAAATTAACTGTGGTTTTGTATAAACTATGGTAAAAATGTGCATAGCATATAACTTTATGTACATAAATATATTTCATTATTTTATTTATTTTTTTTTCCCCCTACAGGGAACAGTTGTTGTTTCCTTTCCAGTTTCTTGACAGAATTGGAAAACATGATACGGTTTGCACAGTCTCTGGTGGAGGAAGATCTGCACAGGCTGGAGCAATACGTTTAGCCTGTGCAAAAGCCTTAAGGAGTTTTGTGACAGAAAAGGAGGTGGAATTCATGAGGCAAGGTAGGAATTGAAATTATTTCAGTGTTTCTTAGTGTGTCTCTGGTAATTAACAGAATTAATACAAGGATCATTAAGGATCAGATTTGAGTAAATAATCCCAGTGAAATGTTGTATATTGTATGAAAGGGATCTGCATTTATTTATAGATGGTTTTCACTTGTTTCCTACCATCCTTTGTGTACATTTTGGATGACTTTTCAAGTGTCTTTCCATCTGTTCATGACCTCTTTTAGGTCTATTAACCAGTTTATATTGCCTCAACATAGAACCACAAAACGTGAATGTGTATTCCTTAATAAATAAAACTGGATCAGGCATTAGTAAGCTGTAAGGTACTAACTTAGTGTTTTCTTTTGCTTGGCTAGCTGCATATTGTTCATGTTTAAAAAAGTTTTTTTCTCAAACATAAATGCTGGAGGGTTAGTTTTGAAGAGAGAGTAATGAGCATAAACATATTGCATGCAACTAACCAAACTGAAGGAGCTTCTTTCTGCTCTTGCATTATTTAGTGTTTACAAGTTACATAGGATAAGATGGAATTTATTTAGGTAACTGCAGTATTTGGTTCTTCTCAGTGATGAGATGCCATACTTTTTCAGCAGGTACAGAGTTACGAACACTGAGCTTTTAACTATACTTTTTCAGGAGCAGTAGCAAAAATACCTGCCCGTGTTGCTGACAGAACAGCTGTGATTTTTTTCATTCTTTTGTCATTCGTGGAACCAAAGCTATCTTCATGCTACTATCTTTGCAACAAGTTTCTTTGACTATACCTTTTCAGTACTGACAAGTATGACTTGCTAGGAATACCTTTGTAAATAGACATTGTAAGGAGCTTGGATGAGCATAATTCTGAACATGTTTTGGATTTTGCCAAATACACCTTTGGAAACACCAAAGCAGTGGTCTCTGAAGTGGGGTGTGTGCACCCCACCTGATCCATTGGGATTCAGTAAGAAAATCTTAGTTTGTGAGGTTTTTAATTTATAAATGAATAATATACATATATTTGGGCTGCATTCTCAAAAATATTTTGCTAAAGGACTGCATCAAAAGTACTTTTGAAACAGTGGTCTCCAAACGATTTAGCACTATGAATAGGTATAAAACAATGTGGGTTTTAGTGGTTTGTAAAGGAAAATGTGGAAAAAGTTTTGTTTCTTAAGAAAAGTTAAAACGTTAGAGGATATGATGACACTCCTTTCAGTGTGTTTTTATACTGTACCTTTATCCTTCTAGGTGTTACTATTCATACTTTTAGTGAAAGTCAAAGTTATTGGCCGCCTTCAATCTTCTACACCACATTTAGTATACCTGTAATATTAACTAGTAACAGTAAATAAAAGGGTGCTTTTCTGTGTTTTGTAGCTGGATTGCTAACAGTTGACCCACGTGTGAAGGAACGAAAAAAGCCTGGTCAAGAGGGAGCCAGACGGAAATTCACCTGGAAAAAGCGATAAGTCAGGTTATTTAAAGAGTGAGAGAGTGCTATCAAAATTTCAAAACATAACGACTTATCATTTAAAACTATTGTATAAATATATTTAGTAATAAAGACTTTTTTTTCCCATTACAGTCACTGTTTTCTCTGTTTAAGGAAAGTTGCTTTTTGCTTTTTAAATTTATGTAAAATTCTGGAAAATCCTGATGTGATTTGCTAGATTGCTAAATCTAACATAGTAACCTGAGTGCCAACTTTGCATCTTAGCTCCACTGAAGTCAGTAACGATATATGGAACTGTTGGTGGACTATAACTTCTAAAAATCAATTATTTGTTTAATGACTTACCGATCTAAGTTCTGAAATTAGGCAGCTCCTAACCAGGTATTTGGACATCTTTGACATGCCTCCCTTTTTGCCTCACAGGTATCTGAGGATAAGTGACAACTTCCCACCTAAATTATGCTGGAGTTGAGAAGCTAGTGAGAATGGTACTGACAATTGAGGGGATGTTGAGAGAGGAACAGTCACAGGGGATAACCTTTGCCTGTGGAATCAGGTGTCTCCAGGATGCTTCCCTAGGTTAAGTAGGGAGTGATTCAGAGCAAGTACCTAAATTTAGATGCTCTGAATCACCCTCTGGAGGAGTCAGTTTTTCTGTTCTTCCCCCAAATGCGGAAAGAGCTGGAGGGATTAGGCTGAAGTTAATCTTTTAGAATACTCTTCTCCACCCCTTAAATCTCCAGGGGCCTGATCGAGGATGCATGTTCCGAATATGGCTAATGCACAAAGATAGCATTGGACTCTTTGCCAAATACAGTCATAACTTTTCTTTTTTAAAATCAGAAGCAGGAGGTGATGACAGTGCTGCCCACCTCCTGTCTATAATTGTAGCCTTCCAAAATAGATTAGTGGTTACAGCACTCATCCAAAAGCTGAAGGTTTTGGTTTATTGCCAGGTTCCTTCCTGGGACAGCGGTCAAATACTTTCAAGAAAGAACATATCCTTCATCTGTCCTGTAGGAACAGGGCTACAGCAGAAAGGAGGATAAAGTTCATCTCATCAAGAGCAAGCAGAAAAAAAAATTAAATTTGGTAGGTTTAACAGGGCACCTTCAAAGTTTATTTTAATTTAGAAGACTTCAATACTTTGAAGTACAGATTTTTTTTTTTTAAGTGCTGGAGTACCTGTTCTGCTTCTTACATGCTGTAGATCATACCAAAAACTTAACACCTCAGAGGTCACCAAAGGTGCCAGCAGGATAAACAGCTATGAGGGATCTGTATGGGTTGCTATTTTCCCAAGCAGTGTTCAGGAGGGTGCAGCAAGTAAATAACACTCATGAGCTGAGTAAAACAGAAGGTCAGAAACTGGGTACGCAACTTTTACTGACGTGTTTGTGATTCCTTACTCCCCAAAGCCACTCTGTCCTTCTTTTTAACTCTTGTTTCATGAGAATACTGTAAACTTGGACAAGATTTCTCATTGCTGAGGTAGTTCATCTCAGTGAAAGCACACAACTCTAAAATTACCTGAAAGGATGATGTAGCAAGGTGGGAGTCGGTCTCTTTTCCAAAGTGTCAAGTGATGGGATGAGAGGAAACAGCCTCAAGTTGTGCCAGAGAAGGTTTAAATTGGATATTAGGAAAAATTTCTTCACCGAAAGGGTTGTCAAGCACTGGAGCAGACTGCCCCAGGGAAGTGGTGGAGTCTTCATCTCTGGAGGTATTTACAAGACATGTAGATATGGCACTTGGGGATGTGGTTTAGTGGTGGAATTGGCAGTGCTAGGTTAATGGTTAGACTCTGATTTTTTAGAGGTCTTTTCCAACCCAGAAGATTCTGTTTCTTAATTCAACAGCTGAGGCAGTTCACCTGTACCTTTGAAAAACAAATAGGGGGTACATGAGACACTTTTTACACTAAGGCAAATACAGAATGGCTTAATTAGCGTTCTGTTAATTTGAATCTGAATTACTTGTCTGTAGCAAAATAATTATGTATCAGTAGAAGTTGTGACTTACAATAAAAACATTCATCCATTCTGGGACAGGTACCTAAGGATTCTTTTGACATGCTCACGTAACAAAATGTACATAAGCACGTGGAGTTGAAGATGCTAGCTGAAGAAGATTCTGGAGGAGATTAAATAGTAGAATTTTTATCTTAATATCTTCTCAAATGAGAATTTATCAGTTTGGCTGAAATAATTTTCCTGCCTCATTATTAGGCAAAAAGCTGTGCATGCAAGAGCATATCAGCACTTAAAATATGCAAAGTCTTTTATCAAGCTTTAAAGGAATTACTAATGTTTTACCTTTAAAAAAAGAATGGGCATGGTCTTTGATGTTTGAGTCCACAAAAAAATTGAGACAAAGTTTCAGAATTTATCATAAAATTTTAGGAAATTCCCAAAAATAGCAGTTAATGATGTGCAGCCAGGTCACTTGCTTGGTTTCCAACTAAATCTGAAATGGAGTTAAAAGAGAAAATCATTTTAAAAAGAAAAAGACCCCTGAAACAGAATTGTATGTTGTTTGTTTTTTTTTTCCATCTTTCACTTGTATGAACTTCCTCTCAGTCATCTGCAATACATGTCAACATTTAGTAGTTAGGAAATTAAATAGTTGTATTAAGAATGGTTATTTCTTTAGTGTTAAAGCTGATCAAAAGGTGAGACTACCATTTTTTTCACTTGTCTTTACAGTTTCATTAGAACAAGAACTGTATGGGAGAGCCACATAAAGAAATTTATTGGAGTTGTTAATTGTCATTTGTGACAGTAGCACAGTAGTAGAATCAGTTCATCAGTTTGAATAATCGCTTTTAACTTCCCATTCCTCTCATTCCCTTGCATTCACAAGGTTATTGAGAGAAGCAGTCCTGAACACCTGCCTTCTGTGTCAGAGCCAGACTTGTTTTTCAGGTCTCACTTGAACAGTGTGGATCAACTTACCTTGCCAAAAAGAGTACCGAATTTAGTGTCCTGAATGTGACAGGTGCTTTTACCATAAACATGAAAATATTTTCTGCATGTGGTAAAAAGGGCTAAATCTTCCATGCTTTCTGGGCAATGTATGTTGTGATTCATCCAGGCTCTTAGTTGTGTGTTTTTTTCTCCACCACATTGATGTTTTTTCTTTAAGATACAAAAATTTCCCCTAAGACAAATGGAATACATCTATGCCATGGGTTTGTGGTCCTTTTGGTCCCGTTTCTTTGGTGTGGGAGCCGGTCAGTGAGAGGGTGAAGCTCCCGCGTGTCCCTGGTGTGTGTGAAAGCGGCCGCGTTGCCACGAGATGGCGCAGTTCGCAACCGAATGGAAAGAGCCGTTGCCAGAAGTGGGATGTGGATGCTTGGAAAAGAAAGAGTCGTCCTTAAAACCAGTGATTTGATGACAACAGGTGCATCTGAAAATAAACCTGCTGGATTTCAAAAGGTAGAATCGGATTGTCTTTCCAGCATTTTTTTTCACCTGATAAAAGTTTTAGTGAGAAATAATAATAGTTTTCAGCAAACTAATTTCAATGCATAAGTAATAGCTTCAAATTAATATTGCAATTTTGTGCTAAGAAATGCCAGCTGATGTGTGAAACTTGGAAATGGTACTGTAGCATAGTGCCAGTCATCAAAAATCACAGAATGGTTTGTGTTGGAAGCGACCTTCAAAGATCATCTACTGCCACCACCGCTGCAATGGGTACAGGTACCTTCCACTAGACCAAATTGCTCAAAGCCCCATCCAACCTGGCCTTGAACACTAAGGGTAAGGGGCAGCCACAGCTTTTTGGAGCAACCTGTGCTCGTGTATCACTACCCTCACTGTAAAGAATTTCTGCCTTATGTCCAACCTAAATCTACCCTCAGCAATAAAATGCTAAAAATACACAACACAATAAATTTAATTATTTAGATAAAATGCCAGAAATCAGTTTTGGCTAAGGGGAGGGAGATTAATTATTGAAACTGCATTTTATCTGCACACTTTCATAAAATCCTTGTAAATATTGAAATTAATTTTCCCAGTATTGTGTGATATTTTATACAGATAAAAATTAATGGACTGGAATTGGAAGCAAATGTATTTATGCTGTGCTAGCACCCAGTGGATATAAGCTGCAGTAGCTTATTAAATGCTCAGCCAAACATGTAAACATAAATCACTGCCCATGTACCTGCCCACATAAACAAAGCAATGTGGGAGCAGAACAAAATGCACAAACAAATGTCCAGTCATGGTTTTAGACTTCACAGTGCCTAGTATCTACTCTCAAACACTATGTCAGAAACCACCTTTGCTGTTAGTTTTCAGTATTAAGTAACTAAATATTGAAGTCTTTCCGAAGTTTTTCTACCAGCCATGTCAGCAGTAATGGATACTCCTCTCCTCTGATGGGAACATGCTTATTTTGAAGGAAAAAAGCCTCAAGTGCTCCATAGAGGAGGTCTGTGTTTCAACACACTGAATCTTTAAGGCATTCAAGATGTGTCCTGACTATTTCTTCATCATTTTAATAAATGTCATATTCAGATGCTGATGCTACTGACATAATAAATAATGTAAGCAGAATGAGTGGTATGTGCTTCCACAAATCCTGAGCAAAATAGTACATCACAGAAGCAATTTCAGACTGTCAGATGATCAGCAGGATAGTAGCACTAACACTTTCTTCTGAAAGTGCTGGTTTGTCTCTGGGATCAAGAAAAGCAAATTCTTTGTTCCAGGACTGGTCCAAATAACTTGCTGCTTGCCTGGTTGCACTTTACCTTAATAATTGCTGTTTCTCATAAGTGATGATAATGTTAAGATAAAAGTGATTGCACTAGTGGTACCAGGGCAGAAATTATTCCAAAAAAATTCCTGCATATCTTGGGACAGTCCTTTTTTCGAGTCCTAGAGTAGCCTTGCAGGATCCAGGTTGGTGGTGCCTCTAAAACTTTGGCTATATATACCTTATTCCTTGGGTGTTGGATCACATATGGGCAGTGGCAGCTGTAATGCTTTTGCAATGGTGCAGATACCGAGTGTTTTTGTCTGTTTAAAGTTGGGTTCGTATAACATAACAGAAGTTTTACAGGAAAATACTTTACAAAGCAAAAGTGATTATACATCATCCATTATCAACAATGAAATTATAAGAATATTGTCACAGACTGCATAACAGAGAAGGAAGAGGTCATTGGTTTGTAAAGGACCTTGTGTCTCTGTCTTATAAACTGCTTTTCACACTTGGCCTAAGCACCACATGCCCATCTCTGCAAGTGTGAGGTTAGCCAGTTAAATCTCCAGTGAGGTCTCATAGGCAGGAACAGCAACGCCCAAGAAGGATGTGACGCAAATACTGACAGTACCATGGGACAAAATATCTGCTTCCTTCAGCTTCATTGCAAAAGAATGCAAGCTTATGGTTGCACAGTATCCTCCCTGCTCAGCTCGCATACAAAATCATAGGGCAACTGGATTGCTGGAATCTTCCACCTTTCTTCCCTGTGTCACCTTTCATGCTCAACCTCATTCCCATCTCACTAAGAAGCAACTTTGGGGACAGCTAAGGAAACTCCCCAGGCAACTGCTGCTGTGGTGCATTGCACTGCCAGACTTGGTTTGCTGCTAGAGGGAAGTGAGGCTCAGAAAGAGTCTGTCTCATGGGGAGAGCCCCAGCATTGCTGAAGCAAGGGCTGCCCCTGCTCATATAATAGACATCTAGGGTCTGTTATTTAGCTAAAGTTCAGCCCAGATTATGTCACCTGCAAGATAGAAGGGAATTTTTCTCCTCGCTCAGCTGCATAAAATTCTTAGGAATTAAAACCATATTCTTTAGTGAGATCCTGGAGTGAGTGCTGACATCTTTTGTTTTTGAGCCAAGGCCATGGGGGTCCCTCCTGCATCTTTCACCTGAGACAGCTCTTGGTAGCTATTGCATCTGCTAGGAAAGCTGATGAGATATACAGGTTTAACAGTCAGCTTTCCTCACAGAGTTTCTTTCCCTGTGAGAAAGTCACTTCAAGATTTAAAATCCCCCCAACATTACCTCTGAACTCCATTTAATTTCAGAGGTTAAGCAAACAGGCAGATTATTTTCTTCTCTAAGGGCATGCTTCCAAGGCTGAAGGACTCATTTGTACTCAAGTTACAAAGAATCTTTAATGATTTTATTTGACTAAAGCAAAATGAGAAGGAAAGCGGTATTTAGAAAATTTTGTTAGAAAAACATTTGTTTCTTTAAGAGCCAGATTTCTGGGTAATCTGTTAACTCATCAGGGATAGCTGTTTGCATTAGGTATGCTGATGGAGCCAATACTGACAGGCTGAATATGCAAAGCATACACATTACCCTTTGGAAGACTCATGCCTCAGACCAGGAACATGCAAAACACTGCCCCTTGGAGATATCTCAAGGTACAAAACAAAAATTAGACAGGAGGCAGAACAACCCAGAGCAGCAGCAGAATCAAGGGCAGCTGAACTTCCAAGAGCATCAAGCCAACCCTGCTGTCTGCTGAAGGCTGGGGAAGCCCTAGGAGGGGAGCAGCTCAGGTGGTGAATTGCTGTTCACTGTGGAAACTGTGGTACTGATTGATGTGGTGATGGTATCTCGTGCTTCAGACATTTGGGATGTCACGCTTCGTTCTTGAGGGATGGGGTTCCAGATCTCCCCCACCAACACACCTGGCAGCAGACAACTAGGAGACAGGCAGCTGGGCTGCCCTCAGGTTGGCAGGACAAAGTTTGGGAAGGGCTTCAGCATGGGAAGGAGGAGCCATTGGCCAGAACTCTAATTGTGTCTGGGCAGAGGATGTGCCTTTCCCTACAGCAGTGCAGCTGATTTTATTTGCCAATGAAAAGGGAACACTGGCTGTGTTTGATCATCCATCCTGAGTTTGTTTTTACCTTAAAGAACTTATAATTTACAAATACAACACTCTACATTAGCATAAAGTTTATCAGATGTTTAACACCAGAAGTTGAGACTTCATCCACTGCCTGAATTTGGCATAAATCTGATTGGTTTCTTTTGTAGAAAGCCAATTTAGGAATCAATTATATATTGTGATGGGTGTGAAAACAGCTTCTCTTTTGGTCATTGTAGTAGATTGCAGCTTGTAGTCTGACATCACTTAACTGTGTAGCAAATTGTCTGAAAATGAAAACTCCTATTAGGACACTTAAAAAATTTCTGTTTCAAAATGACTACTTAACAACCATTAAAGTGTCTCTATAGAAATGTCACTACCCTCGTTACATCTGTACCTTTGGTTAGTTTCTTTCCCCCTTTCCAATTTTCTCCCAGCATCTTGCAGCTTGCCTATTATTTGGATGTATAATTAGAAATCCATTATTATGTTTTATGGAGATGTAAAGAGTAGGAAGAAAGCTGCATAACTACTTTTTACATGCGGCATGCAAATTATCCACCTTGTGTATTTTGGCTCTGAGTGTTCTGCAGATGTAGTTTCATTTCCCATGGATCTCTGTTTACCCATTTTTATTGCTAGTCATCAAGTATAGGAGCAGAAAAATCAGAGTAGCAGGGGAGGAGGGACTTTCCCATAGAAGCAGCTTCGCATGCCCCCATCACAGAGCGGTATCAGCATTAATGTGCTTCACCCACACAGTTCTATGTGTGGCCATTATTTATAATAGATGGTCATGGAATCAACGTCTCATGAGAAAAGGGTCATTGCCGAAGCTGAATGATTGGGAAAGTGCTTTGAAGGATGCAATTTAAAATGTTCTATCCAGATGCTGTGTGTACTGAGAAAGGATGCAGGATGGGGCTTCAGCTGTACCTCACACCTGAGGATGAGTAAACACATCTTTCCTCAGCCTGACTCTTTCAGATGGCATTTGTTCTGGTCTTGCCTATGGATAATATCCTTCTGTGTGCTACGCTCAGGACCTGATCAAAAGCCTGTGGAAACCTTAGGGACTTCATGGCTCTTTCCATCAGGCCCTTATGCTTTTAAGGATTTCAGATCCAATATTTGTCCTCCCATCAATGCGTATGGCACAGTGTGGTTTATGGGTTGCACTCCCACCATGGCTTCTTCTGATTTTCCAGTTCACTAGAGAGAAAATGGGTGGAGGTTTGACACTTCTCCTTCTCCCTCCCACCAAATAGACTTGTCCTAAGACAAGAAGCTTCTCCACCCTCTGCAGCTGTTAACCCAAAAGGTCTGGTGAGGCCAAAAGCTGGCAAACTACCCATTTCAGCACAGCATTAAGCATTCAACACTGTGAGAGAGCTGCAAGCTTTGCCAGACCTTTTGGGTGTCCCTTGTTGGATTTCTGCTGGTGTTCCTCAGGTGGGAGGATGCCCCAAAGGGGTAAGAGGCCTCAGTGTAATGGCCTTAAAGTAAAGATTACTTTAAAGTGGCATTGAATGTTGGGTCTGATATCAGTGCGTGGAAGTGGCTCTTGGAGAGAGTATAAAAGCAAATAGTTTTTCTTTTTTTGGGGATAGGAGAAGGGTGCCAGAGTCTGAGAAGGAGTTGGCTTCACAGGAGAGAAGGAGCTTCCTCAACAGCAGTCCAGCACAGCTGTAATATGGCAATTATGACTGCACATAGTGTATGGTGTTGTACAGTTTAGTGGCTCAGTGTAACTTTTGAATATTAAATTTTAAAAAGAAAAAATGGCAAAGTGCACCTAATAGTTGCTTTTTATTTTATTTTTTTTAATTGAATATCATCTGACTGGATAAAACAAGATATAGCATCTCTACAATATAGAGATTTTTCCCTATTCTTAATTGCTGTTCGTGCTACTTAGGTTTAATTTCATATACCTGGCAAAATAATACATTATCAAATAGTTTCAGTCTCTTTTACTTACAGTACAAGTGGGAAACATACTGTGGTCAACCAGACATTAACATTTCATAATAAAGTAGTATTTGATCAATATATTATATGCATGTACTCACACACACACACATATACATCCTAGTATTATATACATATATCATATGTATTAGAACTAGAGAATATAGTTTATTCTTTCTCATTAAAAAAATAAATTAATTATTCCTTGAGCTAATTTGATAACGATGCTATAGTCATGACTAGGGGAGCCATACAGCTATATAGACTAAAACAATTCAGAATAAAATTGTAGTTAAGAAGTTGTCATAGTGCTGGGCTAGCACATAGTTCAACTCCTGCTCTTTTCCAGGGTTTGTGTGTGACTACAGAGAAATTGTTTATGGCCTGACCATGAGCTGCGTGAGTTTGGTAACACTCGAACAGTGGGAGTGGCACTGTAGGTCTATTTGGCTCATGACAGTGTCCAAGCTTTCAGTAGAGAATCCAAATAAGAGCGTACTAATGCCATTCACCGTGATCCTCTCTGTCCATCCTCATGGCTGCTTGCAGGCAGCTTGCAGCTCATGCTGCCAGCCCTTGTGCTGTGTCCTGAGCCAAGTCGTGTCTGATGGCACTGGAGATGCTGCTCTCAGAGAATAGTTCTACCTCTTCTAATTGCTCCAAGTTGGCCACCAGACCCCCGAGGACTCAGTTCAACAGGGTTTTGGGACTATCTGGAGAGGTACCAGGAATGACCACTGTTTTGGAGTGGCAGCATACCATTCCTCAAAACTGAATTATATTGTTTCTCTGTGTCTTCACCTCCTCCTTGGTGGCAGCAGCAGTGGCTGAGCTGGCTCTCGCATGTGTGTGTGTGTGCATGAAAGAGGCAATAACAGTGTTATTGCCAGTTTGTTGCAGCAAGAAGTTTCCTTCCCTGGGTGATGTATTTGCTGTCCCTAAGCCTCAGTTGTCCTGTTCATCAGGCAGGAAATGGAAGCTTTGTTCCAGCTGGACGTCTGCCACAGTTATTCCTAGTCATGACCAAAGAGCAACTCGTCTACATTTTATGCAAACTTATATATGTTTTTTATTTTAAGGTTGCTGTAACATTTTATCATTATTTGCAGGAGAGGATGGGATTTCAAGACATTGGGGTTGTTGCTTGCAGTGTCAGTGCAGTGACACAGTTCAGCTAGGTCTGGACCAGAAAGTCTCCAGCTCAGTCCCGTCCCATTTATGGGTTGTGTCTTGCACGTCCAACAGCTGTAGAAACTTTTTTTAATCACTAGTTTAAGAAGATATATCTCTGGATACACCCAGGGAGTAGATCTGTTGAGGAAGCAGGTGCCAGTTTTCCATAGTTACTCTTAAGAGCCAAATTGTGCCTTAGTGCTGATTTTTAGTTTTAAGGCAATATTGAGAATTTAAAAACTCTTCTTTCTTTTTTATTATTTTTTATTTGATCCAGCTGGAGCTCATGCTTCCTCTTTAACTTTTTCTTTTATTATTTAAAATCCTTAATTATCTGAGACAAAATTGGTAAGAAAATCTGCAGAATCTAGGGATTCCACAGAGCTCTCTTTATAAACACTCAGGCTATTCACTGTTGCCAAATAGACATGTGCCAACTCTGAAACACCCACCCACTCCCTCCTTCTGCCGCAGCAAACTAATAAGCACATTGATTACATTCATTTAAGGAAAAACACTGCTCTTTTAATCTTTACATCCCGCGTGCTTTAGATTTCTGATTACGAGAGATATCCTGTTTATCACACATCATGTGGTGAAAAAGCTACTTGACACACCTCAACGCATTAGATATTTTAAAAGAATATTTTATAGTGTACCAGCAAGTGGTAGTAGGAGATAATTACCATTTCCTGCAAGCTCTTCTACTATTTGCAAGATGAACGAGAGGTCTCTTAAATGTGATTTTTGTAAAGGTCCCTTAAATGCCTCCAATCCCCCCAAACGAAAATGTTCACACTCAGTTTCTCTTTTTCCCTCTCCTTTCCCCCCTCCCCTCTCTCCCCAAATTTGTAAGAACTTTGTTGCAATGACATAAGACAACAACATAATGCCTATTTTGCTGCCCTGTAGGAATCAGTCATTAAGAGTGATAATTATATAGTTTCAAATAGGTGTGTATGTGCATATATATATAAAAGCAAATACAAAACCTTACATATGTGTTGAGCATGCATTGATGAAATACAAAGTGCATATTTAAGCTGAAGTTGAAACACACCCTTTTTAAGAGTAAATGTTTTGATTTGAGGACTGACAGGAATGTCTCAAGCTAAACACAAAATCCCTTCCAAATGTCCTGTGCAAGTACATGCAGTTATGTACACAGACAAGGTTGGTTTCCTCCAGCAGGCCATTGTGAAAGTCACCCACCAAACCTCCTGGCCATGGAGCTGCCCAGCAGCCAGGGTCTGGTCCTGGCCAGGTTTCCTGGAAGAGTCGGTGCAGGGAGGGGAGGCGGGTCACTGTTTGGGGCAGCTATTGCTGGTTACCACCTCTGAGCAGCTCAGAAATGCATTACAAAGCTGTGGAAAACTTTGCATGAAATACTTCTCTGTGCTTACACTGTTAAAGGTATTGACAAAAGCAGGGTTTAATTTAAATTTGTGAAAATGTGACTTAACAGAGCTTGATGGCAAGGTTTACTCTATTATTTACTACACAGATTAAAGCATCCAAAGGAAGATCAAGTTAGAAGCAATTTGGAATGATTTACATGGAAGCCAGGAATGCAAAAGGGGTAAGGGTGCAAAGGACATGGGTGCAAATGTAAGATTGCAAAAGGCTTTAGCAGCACTTAATCATTGAGTATTTTATCATTTACAAAGTGATTCAGTAGGGTTCACTACAGTTGTAACAGTGACTTAGCTATAGATTTGAGATAGTAACATTCATAATACAGTCAATTCACATGCACACGGGTAAGATGGTGTGTATACCTATTTTTGGGGATGTAAAGGTACCTACCAGAAATTCCCCTCAGGTTCAGTGAAATACATCAAATCCCTTTGTGTTTCCTAACAGGCAGGGGTTGCACCTCAAGGAGCAAGGAAATGTGTGTGTGGGATATCAGCCTGGGCCTTATTGTCCGAGATGGTTCTTTGAGTATTGCAAGCTTGAGGGTTTATGAACATTAAGGGAGGTGCTGGCTCATCCTGCTGCAGTCCAGGAGACCTCAAAGGGCCTCCCTTAGGGCCACTCTTTACAGGGTTGCAAGATGATTGACTTTGGTCACCAGCAAGTTTCCGTCCTGGCCATAACCCAAATCAGTAACTCCCGGGCTATTTTTCTGAAGTGCAATAATGAAGGTACCATTCCTCTAAGGCTGTGATTCACAATGGTACTGCTCCATCCACACCGCATTTCAGGGAAGTGGCTTGACAAGGCTACTAAGGATAGCTGCTTATCCTGTTTCCTGCCTTATTTGAGCAACTGATGTTTCTGATGTTCCCACCTCTATCATACAAGAGTTCCTGGTATGACCATGGGATGCCTCACAGTCCAACTGATATGGTCAAGGGATGTTTCTCCACTCAGCTGGTTCAGTCAGGGCTTATCAGGAGCTTCTGAGATTGGAGATCAGGCCTGAGGATGGAGGTGGGGGTTGTGCACCACCACAATTTTGTATCGCAGCATTCAGCATACAGGATCTACATTGGCGACCCTAAAGGCAACTGGCAATGCCAGTCCTGATTTCTAAAGCTGCTGAGGCTACCATCCATACAGAGAAGCTTCTTCAGCCTGTTAAAATATACCTCAAATCTGGTTACTTGAACAAGGTTCTTGAGTTATTTATTGTTTAGTGAGTTTGAGTATCCAAACATCACCCTTTTTGGGGATATAACATTTCACTGTCCTTGCTTAGGACCCTTCTCCCACTCAGCATGAGTGGGATGGGAGCAGTGTCCCATTCTGTCAGCAGTCTCATCAGTCCTCAACTGAGACCGAGGAAAGAAGATCCACAGGAGCTAAAATTTGCTGATAATGAATACACAGTCTGTATGGTTTATGTCTGAAGAGAAAGGCTGGCCTTGCTCTCCTGGTTTCATTGCAGTGTGCCATTACCCACTGCAATGGTGATGCAGTTACAGCACTAACATTTAAAGCATCTGTAAGTAATAAATGCCATAATCTAATGCCAGCCTGCAGTTTTTAACAGGAGTTTCAGAAGGAAGACAGGAAGGTCTGGACAGAGAGTCTCCATGGATACTAAACTCAGTGCCCAAACCGGTTCTCAGGAACAATGTCCAGTGCGGGCCACATGCCAAGTGGGATGGAGAAACAGTACAGAGCTGTGGATTAAGTAAGAGGAGATAAAAGGAGGCCCTTGAAAGTGTTACACATGAGTGTGAGTTAGTAAGAGAAATGATTCTCAGCAAGTTGGTGAGAAAAGTACCTGTGCAGCTGCCAGTGAACCTTAAAAACTTGATTTTGGGCCCTCTAAAAGAGACATGGAGGGAAGGTGCTCTGCTTCACAGCACAAGGCAGAGTGTGAAGGGAAGCACTCTGGAGTTACAATTTCCTCCTTGCTCATGCATTAAACCAACAGATTTCTCTGTGTGTGTGTGTGTGCATGTGTGTGTGTAGCTGAGGAGGGTGTTGCTTTGTTAAACGGGGAATGTACCCAGAACCTAAGTAATGAATGAGAATTCTGATTCATTCCCCTCACTTGAACTAACCTGAATAACAAGGGTTCATGGTAGGACACCAGCCACCTTTGCTAACCAGCAACATCCCACAGTGGTGGGACTCTGCCATGATAGTGCTGTGTTTAGTTTCCAAGTCTCAGTATTTTGCACCGCTGAAGCTCTTGACCAGACGTTAACCTTGAGCCTGGCAGTGTCCCCTGAGAGCTTGCCAAGGCATTAATGATGCAGAGGGATGGTGTCTGTAGATTCCCTGGCTTTTGACCTTGCAACATATCTTACCATCAAGAACCATCCTATGCTGGCTCTGACAGTACAGCTTTGCTTTTCTTTCTCCCAGAAGGAGAGACTATCTGCAGGTAGCAGAGAGATCTGTTGGGGTCTGACTTGTCTTTACTACTGAACTTTGGTATTTGTGATTCTGAATTCAATTCCATGTGCTATGATAATAGGGAATGGAGACTTGTGCATCTGTAAAACCAGGCACATGGGCATGAGGTGGCGTGACTGCTTAAAACTCAGTGTGCTCATTTGTCAGCTGGAGTAAAACCTGTAGAATTAACCTTTGTTTCAGGTCCTGCTTGTGTAGCCACACTATGGCTACAGCTGAGGTCAGATTGCTGTTTCCACAGCTTCTCATGAGTCTGGGGCCTGCTCATATTTCTCAGTATAAGAATGTGTCCTCAGATATGGCTGCATTTTGTGTTACCTTTAACACTATATATTGTTGTCCAAATCCATAAATATTCCTGAAAAATATATCTTTCCGTCCCTTGGCTCTGATCGCCTATACTAATGCAGATTGAGTCTCTCAGTTAAACCCAGGTAAAGACAGATATTAGAATAAAACTGTCTGGGATTGGGTTTTTTCCTCATTCTATGTGTGTACAATCTTCATAGCTATTCTAGTAGACTCTTAAAGGCATCATTTACTAAGAATTCTTCCTAATATTTTGACTGCTAACCAGGGTTTTTTCCCCTTAGAATAGTGTTTCTAATGGATCAATTCAGAAAAAGCACTATCATCATATCATAATGTACTGTGACAAGAACTGTTCAGCTCTACATTTTGGCATTTAATGTATTCTCAGCTTTTCACTGTGTCTGGCAAGACACTGTAAAGATGTAGTTTAGAAAAATGTTTGTAGTAATAAATACAGGACAAATTGTAGCAGATCTTCTCTTGCTGTTTTCCAATTGTTTTTAACATATGTGTGTTTCTGTCTGGCATCTTCCAGCACAAGTAGAAGACATCAGCTGTGGATTTCTATGATTCACAACTGCAAAGTTTCTCTAGACTTTCCAAGATTTCCAACGAGACCTTATCTCTGTCCTTGGAAAGAAGGGAGCAACTAGCTCACACAGAAATCCAAAATGTGCAGAAATCCTGGCTCACAGTAGAGGGGTTTAGTTGTAGAACTTCATTCACTTCCAGAAACTTAATTGTGTTGCTCCTTGAATATGAGTTATTTTGTTATGTGTTTGAATACATATCGCAAACAAGGAACTCATAAAGCTAAAAAATCACCTGAATTTTCAAGTGCTGATGAGAAGCCCTCTATAGACATCTCAGTAGAAATTGTAAAAATATTTTTCCAAGTCTGAAGGACTTGCTAATAACTAAAAATAAAAATTTATGCTGTAGAAGCTTGTTCCTCTTGCCACATATTTTTGTTGCTGTTCCTGTTGAGACTCTGCTGCAGTGATCCATACAGGGAGGATTCCCAGAAGGCCTGAAACCTTTCAGATCTTATTGCTTATATGTTTTCTTTTCTTGACAGAACAATATGAAATAGATGACCTTGCCCAGAGCAATATCATTAAAGCTAAACAAGATGACACTTGTACTGTGTCTTGGTCAGGAGCTGTCTAAAGCACTTTCTGAGTTCTTGTGAAACAAGAAAAATTTCAAGCAACTGGAATACATGTGATGACAGACAAATAATGTTTCTTATTTTAACCCAAATTATTATTATATTAGTAATATTATATGTATAATAATACACACATTTAAAACAAAGAAATGAAATGTTTTATATCTCAGAAGCTCATATTGAATTTTTTTTCAATGATACAGTAAATGAAATTCAGACCTAGGCATTTTGAAGAACCTTTGTTTGAGGATCTACTATTGTGCTTTGGGCTACCATCAGGTGACCAGCAGAGGTCTGCCAGGATGTTTTATACCTCATGTGAAACATAGGAGAACGCACGGAACCCGGCTGACATTATCTACCAACCAGCAGCTGCACTTCAGTCAAGGTGAATGGAGAACCAGTAAGGACTAGCAAAGGCCAGCAGGTAGGGTGTGTACACAGCAGTTATCTGCATTGAACATGAGAAGACTAAAGTGAATTTTTGATAGACAACAAATCTAGTCTTACTTTTTTTCTTTGACTTGGGAAGGAATTCAACACACTTTACATATAGGTCCCATTCATGGAGCCTTTGTGTCCACATACTTAACTGTGCAAATATTTTAAAGTTATGGTTCTTTTCAGCTTTTTCTCCCCAGTGCCCCTGAGCTTCAGGGGCTCAGACAAGCACTGGTTCTGGTACAATGCTTGTGCCATCCAGTGAGCTGGTGAATGGCAGCTGCCAGTTAATGGAGTGAGATAGTGAAACCTGTTCATGAAACCCTGCAGACAGCACAGGCAATACCCTGCTTTGGAATGGGTATTATACTTCCTTGTCTGCCCACGAGCTAGGTGAAGCTTCTTTATTTCAGTTTTCCTTTGTGCTTGCACAGGATGGATAGCACTGAGGAGGGCATATAGCCCCATAAAGAGGATTATTCTCCTCTCCAAATCACCTTTTCCCATGATGTACTGGCTGTTGTGTATTTTTCCCTGTACGCCGGAGCTTTACTAGCCTGGAGTGCCATTCACAGCACACTTCCCATCCTGGAGATTGTAGTTGACACAGATGGCTCTTTGTCGCTGAGTATATGTGAGAGCTAAATTGAATGTGAGCTCTTGTCTAATATTTAACAAAGCACATATTGAGTTAATGACTAATGTGTCATTATTGCAGGAAGCTTTTAGTTCCGAAAGGTTAAGTGGTTCATTTGAATATTGCCCAAGTATCTTTGCCCTGTCAGGTTTTTTCTCCCCCTAAAGTTAATTTGCTATTGTTGTGATCATGTCTGACAAGTGGTGACTAAAAGCAAAGGCAGGTTATGGGAGTCTGTTTCCATGACATTATTTTACTGATATTTAGAAAGTTGGATTTACTTAGCTGAGCATCTGATTTGCGTAGGCCCTTATTCAGAGATGAAAAGCCAGTTTTGAGCATAGGTCATCTTCCACTGGGAATCATTTGCATCAGAGGCAAAGGACTTTTGGGGAAGTGATAGAAAAGTGGACAAAGTTAATGGAGCTAGAAGAGGTTACCAGAGCTACCAGAAGAGACTTGCTGTGCATTCACAGGTAGAGGAGTGGACTTAGGAATTATTATTTAATATAAATTTGCAGTGTCTGAGTGCCATGGAAACAAGTTTCTGCTACACTGACTTGAGCCATATAAACTTGTGACATGCAATCCTGAAAATAGAAAAAATAATATTAATTAGTTCAGTATTACAGTTTCTATATCAACTCCTTAAATTAGGCAAGCTTCTTTGTTCTAAATCATCTAAATGATTTTTTTTCTAAATAATTTTTCTAAAGCCATCTAAATTAAGATGGCTGTTTAATTAATAGTTGCTTGCAACTGAACCTGAAATGTGGGTAAAATGAGGATACCTCCTGGATATATATTGTTGTATAGTTTGTAAGATAGAAATGAAGCTTCTTTTCATCTCTCAATTCAATAATCTGCTCTGCCTTAAGCATTGATAGGGAGAATATCCAGTAGCTAGACTGAAAACAAATATGTCCGTGTGCTAGTAGAGGGATCTAAATTAACAGTCATCAACTAATGTCACACACTGGCAGACTTCTGAGTCCAAGCACCAAAAATCTTGGACTTTAAAGTATCTTTGAAAAAGTATCTTTAAAAGCTTTTAAAGATACTTCTGTGGGCCTTTGAGTAGCCTGTTAGGTGTTCTTGCAGTGGAGTGATTCTCCTGTTCAGGAACACATCTCTGCAGTGTTGGAGATAAGGGAGAGCTACTGAACTATCTTTCCCAGAAACAAACCCATTTTCTCTTTGTTTACTTCGTAGTCTAAAGCTGAAAATGTTGCTTCAAATGGTCTCAGTGGCTCCTGGTGCATCTTTTGAGGACAATAACTAGTATGAAAATCAGCTTCACATTTTCCATGTTTCAAGAGTCCAGAGAATTTCGAGGTAAAAAAAAATTTATCCTACATTGCTCCAAGCACTAGAAGGGACTACTCTCTGCTCTTGTGCCAAAGATCTTCTTCCCTTCCCAAGTCCTTCTTTACCTTCTTTAGAGCAAAATCTCCATTATTGCTATCAAAGCACTGTAATATCACATTGCTTTTCCATGCAAGTAAGTGCTTTGCTAAACCAGGATTCTCTGTGCATCTCAGCATTAAGACCCAATAAAGGGATCAGCTCCCTTATTATGAGTTTAGACCAAAAATAGGAGTCAGGAAATACTTTTGTAAATGTTCTCTAATTCATCCAAAGGCATTATTCTCCTGAGACCTAGAGGACAAGATCTTACAGGATTGACCTGATCTCACTCCTTGCTCAATATCACTTTTTTTTGTTGGTTTTTTTTAGGTTTGGTTTGGTTTGGTTTTATTTTGTTGTAGTTGTTTTGTTGTGTTTTGGGGGTCTTCTTGTAACATTTTTTCTGCCCTGTTGCATTCATAGATCCCTGCTTCTGGTGGTATCTTGTCACTTCTGACATCTAAAAATGAAGCACATAATTTGCAAACCTTCTCAGAGCAGGGTGTTTTGTAGTGGGTTGGGCTGCCAGGCAAAGCACGTGAACAAGAAACTGAAGTGAGTGTCGCACCAAATGCAGACCTTGAGCCAAGACACTGCTTGCTATTTAAATGACATAGGAAAAAATGTTCCTTCACACCCTCAGGACTGTTTCAGGAGACACACCAAGGAAGGGTGACCAAAAAATACAGCCATTGTGGGATACATACCTCCTCTACTTCAGAACAACGTAAAATAAAATGGCTCATTCCAATGGACACCTCTCATTTCAAAAGACTGCCCCGACAGACAGATAACCCTGGAGGTTATCACTCAGGGATGGAGTGACACAGGCACCAGGGTAGCAGCTGTTCCCAGATGCAGGCAGTGATGTGTGAGGGAACATCTCTTATTGTGCCCATCACTGCCTGAGTCATGGGGCCAGACAATGCTGTGCTGAAGACTGAAGCAGCACCAGAGTCTGTTTACTCCGTGGATCTGAAAATGTTTGATCATTGGCACTGTTCCGCACAAGCTGCCAAGGGAGAAAAACTAAAAGCATTTTGGTCATTAATTGGTTCTGTAGACCTAAACCCCAAATGCATCCAAAGTAAATGCATCAAGCTGCCCTTGGCTGCTAGCAACAGTGTAAAGACAACATCCTTCTTTTTCATGCGCATCAGTGCCCTGCGAATTGTTTTTGAAAGAAAAAAACTGCAAAAGGTGAGTGGCGAAGTGAAGGTGCCATGTCAGTGGTTACAAGGCTGACTAACACTACTTTGCCTACGGCTTTTGCCATTGCAGTCATGCTTGATTTTCCACAAGCATCTGTCTAGCCGCAGCCTGCTGAGTTCTGCCTCTTACCATATGCTTCTCCCCTTTAAGCACAGCATTTCCCATAGGAACTGTGTCTGGTGCCCGTTTCTAATTACTCTATTTCTTTCCTACTGGCAGGCAACAGACCAGGTTGTTGCAGGCAGAGGTGGCACCTTTGCTCATGGAGCAGGTCTGGCTGTGGCCACATATTGCCTTTGCTGCTCTGCAGCCCGACCGACATCCTGCTCACTCAGTTGCTTCAGCAGATGTGCATGATTAATGGATTATTTACCTTTTGCTGCCTGATTATTATTTTTTTGCCTCTAACCTTTTCACTTTTGCAAATTTATTTTGACTTTGAAATTCTGGGGATTCCAGTTATAACCTTTATGTTTATTGGTGAAGTAGCTATTATTAGACTGTTTTTCCCCTTCTTTCTAATTCTGGAGTTTAATTATATTTTTCCTTCTGCCTATTGGTACAGGTGCAGTAATTAAATAGCATTAAGTCTGTTTCATGATCATTAAGTAGGCTTGTTATTGTCCTTTTTGTATATATTTTGAAGTTGTAAATAAGTCACCTTTCTAATGAATCTGCCTGGTAAAAATTTGCCCTGTCACCGAGATAGTGCCACTGTGGTTTATACAAAAAAAAGGCCTTGAGTCAGGTACAGGCCCTGTCACTTTCCAGCCACCAGCACAGAGAAGTCAAAGTGATGACAGAACTGCTGTGCTTGAGAGTGTAGCTGGAGACGTGCCGGTGGGATGAGCCAAGAGGAAGAGGGAAGGTAAGCATGGGAGCAGCAGGACAGAGATTTTATTTACTCTGAGGAGCATCATTCTCAACACCCCAAGGGCATGTATGGGTATCTAGCCAGGAAGGCAGTCCTAAAAGCTGAGTGGACACTGAAGGATACCTGAATAACCTTATTTTAGCTCTGCCTTTCCTTTTTTTCACCTTGAATTGGGCTCATTTCCCCATTTTACCATCCCTCTCCAGCTTTATCTCTGGATTTTTTTAGGCTGTTTTGATAATTTATCTGCAAAGGTACATTGTGCTGATTCCTTCCTTAGTTTTCCTTTGGAGTGTTTCTCCCTCTCCCTGCCTTTCTGATGGCTTATGCACACTGATCAGGCACAGACAATCCTGGGTCTCAAGCTCTCTTGTAGATGTTCTCCTACATTCTCTCTGTTAAAAGGAAAATGAATTGTGCTGAACCTTAAAAAAAATAGATGTAACTGCTTAAATACTGGCACTATTCAGGTATAACTTTGTTTTTAAACTCAGGCTTGTGAGCTCAGGGCACTTGGATAAGATCCCTGACATTTTCTCTGGGTGTGGATTTTTTTCAGTGTTTCTAAAGTACAATCAATGGGATAATGTCATGTGGCCTTTTTAAAAACACTATTTAAGGGGTGAAACACTAGACAGCATATTGATGCAATGTGCATAATTTCAGACAGGGTGAATTAATCAGCTTTACATGGTGGGTGTGCATGATTACAGACCATCCACTTTAAAATAGGCTAGTGTGGGACAGCAAATGGAATAGAAATGTCCCAAAGGTGATTAGGGCAAGGAGCAGGGAGGAGAACGAGGGGCTTTTTGGCAGCATAACTCTGCAGTGTTAGTGCTTTTTTCCAGCTAAGCCTGGAAATTTATTCTCCATGATTATATGAGAGGAAAAATGTACCCAGATTCTGGGTCTCATACTCAGATTTTAGTATTTTCTTGTAAGAAACCACATAGGAGACATGTAAATATCAGCTCTGTGGCTCTTTATGCCATGAAAGATAAAGCTGCCAGTCTTTTTTAGATTGTATGTATATGTTCAATGACCTCCACTGTTGCCATCAGAACAAGTAGAAACATGTTGCTTCTGAGGCCAGGCTGGGTAATTTAACGGAGGAAACAGCTCAAGTGCAAAAGTGCTTCTCTGGGGCATCACCAAGTAGGATGGATGCTGCAAGTCAATCTTCCTTTTTTTTATAATACTGTTATTGTTCTGCCATAGGATGCATGACACTAAAGTTGGGAACGTCTCTCTGTCAGTGCACTTTAAGAAGAGCAGTGTAGGCATTGTATGGGTCTCCCCTTGGGTGCCCAGCCTCCCACATGCTGCTGAATGTAGCTGAAAAAAGCCTGCATGAGAAAAGGCTGAGTGAAGGACAGCCTTGTAACCTGCAGGCTTTTGCTGCTAAAGACGTGGTACATTTGCCTCCAGTTTGTGTGCCCGCCACAGTGCTGGAGTTGGTTCTCTCTCCCCACAGCACCAGGCAGCACCTGCAGTGGGCAAAGTTACACTGGCAAGTACTGGTTATAGTGGAGAGGACTCACACTTGTACTGGTGCCATATGCTTTCTTTACATTGTGGTTATAGTACCTACTGGAAAGTACAGGCAGCAAGAACACAGTTTCAGCACTGCCACTTCACAGGTAGAGCATGACAGTATTCAAGAAGAAATAAGGTGCTTTTCTACCTTGGGTACAGTTTTCTTCCCTCAAATGTTACAAAGAACAGGAAAAATAGCTTTGTATGTAAGAGCATTCCCAGCGCACCGACAGCAGAGGGACAGTTGTGTAAAGCAATGGCAGGTGAAGATGTATAAAATAAACATATCAAAGCTGCTAGGTTATTTTATTGCTGGACTACCTCAACAAGACATTTTATCAGTTTTCTGCAACGGGTCTGACCCCATGCTGCAGGTAGCACACAACACTTAGATGCCGTGTTGTGCCAGAACTCAAGTGCCTAGATAAAACATGGTGAATAAAAATGGATAGCACTCATGTTTTCCTCCACTTCCCTCAGCTTGCCTCCACCAGAGATGGAGGTCAGCGTGAATAGGCCACAAAACCCACAGCCCACAAAATTCATTGCATGAAACAGGCACAAACTTCACTCTCAAAATATAGGGCTAAAAAAAAAATGTTTTCTTCTTTAGGAAAATGGTATGAAATGAAGAGAACTGCCTGAACAGGCTGAGTAGCTTTAGCATTCTGTTGTTTTCTTGATGGCATGAAAGACATGAGAAAGTTCAGACGTAGCTGTCTGTTTCTCTGTTAGAAAATGCTACTGGCTATTCTGTCATGATGCTGCCAGGGTCTCAGGCTAGACCCAGAGGGGCTTGGACATCAGAAATGAGGAACAGCACAGAACCCTGTACAATTGCCAAATACCCATCGTGCTCTGGCAGGAAGGGGTCAGTGGTCTGGGAGTATGGGGATGAGAAAGAATGAAAATGAAGTCAAAGGCATCTCACAAATATTATTCTTGTAAGTAATTGGTTAGCAATTAAGCAATGTCAGTCTTCACCCCATTCCTCTTAGGCCTAAATCTTGCTACGAGAGAGTCAAATGCAGCAAGACTTACGGCAGGATCAAATCCATTGTTTTCAGTTCAGTGTCTTCAGGATTCATGTGTTCGGGATTCACAATCTTTGATTCAGGAGCTTTTGTCTAAAACTTTTATTTAGCATGAAATCAGTGTTTGCTATTTATTGTGTGATGTAAGTCCACATACAGCAGGGCTGTTGTCCTGGATTCCTCAGAGCTTTGGAAGCTGGACAGAATGTGGCAGGACTGCTTACAAATGCCTTCAGATTCTTTCAGTACTGACACACTAAGTCAATGCACTTACTGCACATTGAATAGTTTCCTTAGTAAAACCATTAAAGACAACATTTCACCATAGAGATTTCATTAAAATAGTGGGTGTATGAAAACATTTCAACATAAAAATGTATTGCTACCAAGTTAAAAGACCATGAATTGCTGTGTTAGAGCTCAGCTTTTCTCTTAATTAGTGCAACATTATTTCATAAAGTCAGAAACCTCTGTTTATTTGTACTTAATTTTTCTAACCTTTCACTAAAGCTTAATATCAAACTGCATGTTTGGTACAAGTCTGGGGGAGTAAAATGGTCAAACTCAGAGGCGCAGAGGGACCCCCCCAGGCAAGGCACAGGCTGCACTGCCAGGAAAGCCACACAGCTTTTCAGCCAGGGAAGACATGGCAGAACAAAGTGTGGCCAAGTAAGGGAAGGTGGCCAGGGACAACAGAAGCCTGTGTACAGAGCAGAGACTGGCAGCCCCTGAGAGCTGGAGCAGCGTGGCTCATTCCCAAGGGAGCGAGAAGGGGCTGGGTGGAGAGGGCTTTACAAGTTAGGAAGTCACTGAAGTTTGTTCCGTTTTGACACAAAGTCAAAACCTGACCTGACAAAACACAAGGTGGGGAATTTGCTTGGAAACCTTTAAAACTTTCTACCTACTCAGCTTAGGAGACTTTTCCGTTTTAAAATTGTTCTAGCTCACAATTTCCTGAGGCCTGGCTTTTGCATTCAGAACCCTCTTGGTGCTTTTAGGGACATTTGCTTCAAAACAGAGTCCCTGGCAGGTCTTCTTTTTAGCTGCTTTTGAATCTTGCCATGGCATGGCTTCAGTCAAGAAAATCTTTCCCTTTCACCTTCCACAGGGAGGAAAGTTACCAGCACAAGTGATTATTTGTATGAAATACCACACACTCTTGTGATTTTATATCAGGCAGATGAGAAAACCAGAAGTGTAGGGTATTGAGGCATCAATAATTAACAGCAGCTTAACAGGAGACTCCCCTCCTCTGTGATTGAGATTTCTTTAGTTTGTAGTTTTTAGTTTTGACTGTCTGTGCTGGATTTGGCTGGAACAGAGTTAATTTCCTTCACAGTGGCAAGTATGGGGCTGTGTTTTAGATTTGTGCTGAACCCAGGGTTGATAATATAGAGATGTTTTTGTTATTGCTGTGCAGTGTTTAAACAGAACCAAGGCCTTTCTTTTCTGCTTTTCATACTGCCACCCTGGGGGGGACCCTGGAGGTGCATGGGAAACGGAGGAGACACAGCTGGGACAGCTGTCCCCAGCTGACCAAATGGGTATTCCAGACCGCCTGACATCATGGTCAGTATATCAAGTGAGGTTAAGACAGAGGAAGGGGGACATTTGGAGTGGTGGTGTTTGTCTTCCCAAGTCGCTGTTAGACGTGATGGGGCTCTACTGTCCTGGAGGTGGCTGAGCACCTGCCTGCCCAGGGGAAGCAGGGAAGTAATTCCTTATTTTGCTTTACTTGTGTGTGCAGCTTTTGCCTTTCCTATTAAACTGCATTTATCTGAACCCATGAGTTTTCTAGCTTTGACCCTTCCGATTCTCTCTCTGATCCCACTGATGAAGGTGTGAGCAAGCGGCTGTGAGGGTCTTGGTTGATGGCTGGGGTTAAACTGTGATACCAGCATAGTCTGTGACCATTCAGCATTACAGAATGAGCAACTGCTGTCAGAAATGCAGCTGACATGCTGACTGGAGTATCTAGAGGGGATGAAGAGTGGCTGCTGTCCAGAACAAGACCTTTCAGGAAGGTTTTGAAGCAAGAACACTAAAGCTTCTGCTTGACAAATCAGCGTGTCACAAAAGACCACAGAGATGCTTTGAAATAAGATATGACAAGTTAAAACCCAAAGATGGATCAAACAAGAACAGAAATAAAAACCTTCCTTCTCTTTGCAAATACAAATCCCCAGTGAATAACATCTTTTTAAAAAGCAGATACAAATCCATCCTGTGCTCCTCCCTCCCCATCTTCAACTGCTTGTGATTCAAGTAGAAAAACCCCACACTTCTGTCAAACTCTGTGAGCTCTCTGGCATGACACTGCAGAGTAACCTTGTACATTATAGGGACTAAAGGGATTCAAACATCTTTTCATGCTGTCTGTGACTTTCAAACAGATATAAAGGACTTGTATTTTATTTGAATATACTTCTCCAGGTCAGAGACGCACCAAGCACATAATCTTGAAGCTGTCATCAGTACCTTGCTATTTTTTATAAATTTCTTGTTTATTCAACCTTTCCACAATATTTGAAAAAAAAATCCATAAAAACCAACAAACCCAACAGTTTAGTCAAGACAGATGTACTTTTTAGCCTTTTACCTCTCTTTAACAGAGAGCATCATGAATGTTTAAGCAATACATTGATCTGGCAAAGGGAAAACTAGAAGACATTTAGACCCTTCTGAAACTGGTTTGAAGCTTGTCAGCACTGGTCTAAAACAAGACAACTAACCTGACACAAGTTGACCCTGCTTCAAGTTGGGCATGGACAGCACCATCTCCAGAGAACCCAGCCAGCCTAAATTTTTCTAGGATTTTATGATTCATTGGCATGGTTAGACCTCACTCAGTTCAAGTACCATGTTGACAAGGACGTTAATATGGGACAACATCTTCAGGGGGTTATTGGCAATTATAGGCATTACAGGCATTGGTAATGCTGTTCATGGCTGCTATTGGATTTTTAGGCACTATTATCAGCCTTGTTACCTACTGAAAACCTGACATACGTTCAGCCATCAGCTTTCTGTTGGCAGCCCTGGCCTCTGACCTTACACTGTCCTGCAGCTACAGTTGTTGTGGTGAACTGGACCTTTGGGATTCATTTCTACATAAACTCAGCTATACTCTATTGATTATTTGTCTTGGAAGGAGTTGCCATCTGGATGATTAGCATGGACCATTTTCTAAGCACTGTCTAGAGACAAAACTAGCTGAAAGCCCACCGTGCTAGAGTCACAACTGGTTTGGTGAGGTTTTTTTAATGCTTTCTGCATTACCTTTCCTCCACTGACTGGATGGATGGATGGATGGATGGATGGATGGATGGATGGATGGATGGATGGATGGATGGATGGATGGATGGAGAAATGCAAATCAGGGCTCTTCAGGGTGTATTTCTGGCTGGCTGAAATAACAAAGTCATATTTGTTGCAGCAGTTTTTCATTCCTTTCAGCATCATGCTGCACTCCAACATTTGCATTCCAAACACCCTCTGTAAGAGCATCCTAGGTACTCACCAATGTTCCCACAGCCTTCACTTCAGCCAAAGGAACAAACTTTTAGCTGTAGGGCTGTAGTAACCTTGTCAAGTGAACACAGACTTGAACTTCAAAACAAGAGCCCTGCCCTGCAGTTCCCACCCTGTTGGATTTTTCCCCCACTGGATCCCCATCTATGTTGCAGACACAACCTGTGTTTGGCATTCAGTAGATGCCTGCAGCAATGCCAGTGCCTGCCTTGCCTGGCAGAGTGGGACTGGGAAGCAGTTGAATTAGGTCACATCTGCATGCCTTAAACATTTCTTTTCTGTGCTTGTTCTTTGCATTTCTTTCTCACTGCCTCCACTTAGAGAAAACACTGGTTTCTGTGATTAACCACAGACTCCTTACCAGCCTTTGCCACTCTTCCTTTTGATATAAGGTATCAATAGGGAATTAACACTGAAAGGGTTAATAGAAATAATTGTAGAGGCTTTTGCTGAAGTAGCAAAGATAGACTGCATGGTTGAAGTC
>JAWWEE010000001.1:90530409-90573985 GCA_035221455.1 Xenops minutus
TTTAAGTTACTTTTTGAGCCAAGTTGAAAAGGGCACAGCGAGGAAGACCCACGATCTTCATCCCCAAGACCCCCGAAAACCCCGGCCCAGGAAAAATGGAAATCAATGCACAAACTCAGACGGGAGGAGCATGGGGCGGAGAAGATGGAAATTACTTCTTGTAACTCATTAGAATAACCCTGCCTTTTCTAAGAAAATAATGCATATGTACAAAAAAATAATAAATATGCATGTTTTAACTGTATAAAAACAGGCCTGTAAGCACAGATGGGGGTGCATGTTTCTGGTGGACCGATCCCCCACGCACCCAGCACTGAATAAACGCACCTTCTCTACAACTACCTAGTTGTGGGGTCTTTTTCCAAACATCACTTTCTGGGGATTTCCACATGAGTAGGTCCGACGGTACCACTCTGATGGTTCTAGCCCCTCCTGTTGGAAATGGGGAACACCTGGTCCTTTGGCCCTGAAGCCAGAGCCATTAGTCTTGACCAGCGAGGAGCAAGATGAGGAACACTGGCTGCCTTCTGTGAAGTTTGTAAGTACCACTCTCACTTCCACATTGCAGGGATATATAATTCCCTTTTCCTGGGAACATGGGATAGGCTCTGGCAGTAACTTTGCTTTTGGCATCCTACAGGTGAGTTAGGAATTTCTAGTAATAAAAATTGTCACCGTACAACCTTGGTGGCACTTGCATCTTTGTTTTCCCTAATTTTTTTGTTCTGTTTTGTTTTGTTTTGTTAATTGAAGAGTGAAACAGTAGAGAAGCTGCAGATTAAGGTCTCTTTCTACCTGGTCCCAGAGGTGCCTCTTCAAACAGCATCCTCTTTCACTGCTCTTAACTACCAGCTTATGCTCCCAGATCAACATCAGCCCTGTTTCAAGATCTTCTCCTCAAAATATTTTAGTACGTCTGTTCATATTGCTCCAGAACGTCCATACAACTGGCACTGATCTGTAATTGCCTAATTAATCATGGAAGGGATTGCTTTGACTACACAGAGGCAGATCAAGATCTTTCAAATCTGTAATGGCAGTGGTCACTTTCATCTGAATCTGAAAAACCTAGATTCAGTCAAGGAAGAGGTAAGAATAAATAAAATCCACTGCTTTTTAAGAATGCCTGCTTATTTCCATTAACATCTTAATTCAGTCTCTTCATCTGACCCCCTGTGCCAGTCATCCTGATGAATCCTCTGTTTTCCACTAGAGAATCTTTCTCCTTCAGGGTTTATATATCTATGAATCAGTGGCAAACATAATTAAAAGATTTTTTTATTAAAAATCAATGTATTTATACATTTGTACATTCCACATACTGCTCTATACGTTCACCAAATAACCACTAAGTCCAAAAGCATTAACAGTACAGATTTTCATCTGAACAAATTTACTGCAGGGGAACTTCAGTTTTGCAATCAATCAGACATTACAGAATTTCATTGACTTCTTTTCTTCTTTTCCCTTAAAAAGTAGCAGCACATTTAATTACCAGTGTCACAAGGCATAAGCCCCAAAGTGTTTGTACAGCAAGAGAAAAATTAATTAGCAAATATAGGCAATAGGAAGACATCTCACAATGAAAATGTATTAGTGGCTGCCTATTATGAACAGCAGGATGTTAATAAAACACTTAGAGCCATGCTGAATAGAGACTGCAGCAAGCTGGGAAGAGTTATAAAATTAAAAATTACTTCTTGATAGGACTGTATAAAATAAAGTATTTTTTAATGTCATTCAGGACAGGAGACCTGCAAAGAACAGATGTTGTTATAAAGATTCAGCAGAGTCAGGATAATGCTTGTGTGTTTAAACATGTAATAAAGTTCTCAGAAAACATACACATACTGCATCCCTACCACCACCTTTCCACAGCTCACACATGTAGGGTTTCATGTGGTTGATGAAATAGTGACATTTTACTAAAGACAGATGTGCTCAGGAGTCCCCCAGACCTCTCAAGATTTATTCCCATGCCAATTAGGTTCTAGAAGAGTGACATTAATCAGGTGACAAAGGCTGGAAAGTTTCTGGAGATTGGGAGCAGGGGACACAAAGAGAGAAGTTCTCAGTGTTACCTGGACTCCTTTGAATGCCTAAGCCATCACAATATGGGCTGCCTGAGGAAGTCAGTTCATAGGTACCTGTGGTGTGCTTTGTATAACAAATCCCAAATGTTTATTTTCTCCAGACTTTGACAATATTACAAGAATACTGATCTCAGTGTGACAACTTATCCATTTAAATAGAAGAAATGAAGATGTAACTCATGAATGTACAGCTGTGAATCTTATTTTGAGCAGAGTGCCAGATTCTGAGCAATTTTTTTCTCATTAGGATTTTTCTTCTTTTTGATTTAAAGGGGGAAAAACTGCATATGATGACACATATATATCATAGATAATTTTTATGTGAGGTGTGGAGATATGAAAGGGTAGAAGTTTTAACAAGCACTTTTTGTATGTACAATCAACTGTTACAGTGGATGGTTAAAAAAAAAAAAAAGAGCTGTAATATTTCAGTAAGTAGAAGCTACATGTTAAGCAAACGTGCCTCAGTGTCTGCAGAGGCGTCTGTGTGAGAGATGAATCTCAGTTACTATGTCCTGAATCACAGACACACTGTTACATTAATAATTAAAAAGAAAATCTATCTGCACTTCTGTTTTGGTTTTCACACATACAAAGTTGGAGCAGACTCATTGGAAAAAGTGACAGATTAATTACAAACAATTCAGCAACAGCTAAATTAAGGAGAAACATTCTGACAGAATCTCTTCTCTCCGAGGGCATGTCTAAGACACCACATTCCCTAACTGGAGATAAAAAGATTGCAACAAGCTTAAACTCCCAGAAAGCATTTAATTTCCAAACTAGAAGGATGGTCAGAGAGATACTTTTCTTTCCTGCCTCTCCTCCTTCACATATATAGTCAGCAATTAAAAACCAGTTCATCCCCTCCATGCTGCTGCCACCATACCAGAATGTACCACAGTAGCAATGCTGTGCCAGGACTTCACATACATAAACCAAGAATGCTCAAACTGATAACACCAAAATGAAAAGAGAAATGAACTCTGGTTCCCCAGCGTGAAGTTCTCTTACCCAAGGGGTGTTGCAGTTGTCCTGCCAAGGGAATTCAAATGCAGACCTTTGATAAATTTCCTGGTGAAGCAGTATGGAATACCATGCACCACTCTGACACAGGCTGACATCTCCACCAGTCCAGTAGTATCCCAACTGTACACACCCTGGAAGAGCATCATCCTCATCTACCTCCCTGATAAGCTTTTGCTCTACCTCACCCTCACATTGTTCTTTTTGCTTTTTCCATTTATTACTATGGGATTTCCATATTAATTCATCCAAATGAGTTCTAGGATAAAATTTAACATAGATAAAGGTAACAACGTATGAATCAAATGTCAACACTACTCCAGACCACATTTCAGGGGAGGGGGGGAGACCTAAAAGAATTAGATGCCCCCAATTTAAGTATTAATCCCACTTTTGAACATCTATGACTGCAAATATGCTACCTTGCACTATTCTGATATCTCTGTTTTGTATGCACAATTATTGTTTCTGCTGCATTTTAGCTAAATCACACATCTGCAAAACATACTGAATATTAATAAAGGATTGTTTAATCTTTTACAGACATACCTTTTCATGCAATAGCAATTAAGAACTTTCCTGTCGTCTGGAATGACTTCAACTTTGTTCCATTGCAACAGCAGTTGACAAGATGAAGTTCATCACTACGTGGTAGCTAGAATTAGTCTAAATCATGGAGAGAGGTCTTTGGTTTAGTACCTCCTTATTAAGTAGAACAAAGCATACTGAGGATGCTGGCAGCAAAACAATGTATTCTTATGAAATGCAGGCTACTGTACACCAAAGTCTTATAGGGTCTTGGTAAAAATCACTTCTACTCTATCAGCAAGTATTTTGAGGACTGGGGACTACGAATTTGTCTGTGTCATTATTGCCAGTTGTATATACAATGTTCAAGCCCCATGAATTCAAGATAGTCTGCTCATACCAGTGACACAGCAGAATCACTCATGCCCAAATTGAGTCAGAAATGCCCACACTTGACTTCTCTGTAGGTCCCTTCACTAAATATGGTTTACATATCTTAGTAGAAAGCACTAAAAAATTCTTTACTTGGGTTTTTAAAAATAAAATTCAACGCAACAGTTGTACTTTCCTCATTTCAGAATTAGGGAAAGTTCAAAGGTCTTTTGCTTAGAGCAAAGTACTTCCCACCTCAAGTCCTGCGCCCAGCTCTGGGACCCCCAACACAAGAAAGAGGTTAACCTGTCGGAATGAGTCCAGACAAGGGCCATTAAGATGATCACAGGGCTGGAGCACCTCTCCTATGAAGACAGGCTGAGAGCTTTGGTTGTTCAGCCTGGAGCAGAGAAGGCTCTGGGAAGACGTTATAGCACCTCCCCATATCTGAAGGGGGCCCATGAGGGAGCTGGAGAGGGAGTTTGTACAGGGGCATGTAGTGATAGGACGAAGGGCAATGGCCTCAAGCTGAAGAAGGGCAGTTTTAGATCAGATATTAGGAAAAAATTCTTCACTCAGTGGTGACATACTGGACCAGGTTGCTCAGAAAGGCTGCAGACAGCCCATCCCTAGAAGTGTTCAAGACAAGGTTGGGGGAGGCTTGGAACAAACTGGTCTAGTGGAACGTGTCCCTGCCCATGGCAAGGGGTTTAGACTAGATGACCAAGGTCACTGTCATTCCAAGCCACTGTATGATTCTGTGAGAAAGAAATGGGTATCTTTTTCCCCTGGGTGAGGTCTTACTGCCCCTTCTTGGAGACAGCACTATGCTTAGAAGGCAGTTTCATAAGCCAACCTTTCTGTAAAGGACAGTGTATCAAGACAACACTCTCAGGCACATGGCGTGATCCTTAGTGTGTTTTGTGTAGGGACAGGGCTTGGACTTGATGATCCTGATGGGTGCCTTACACCTCAGCATATCCTAGGATTCTACAAAGTGCCATGCAGATACTCCATTTTGCTGAGTCTCCACTGATTTGGAATGCTGAAGCAGGGAGCAGCCATACCAACTCAACTGCATGCTACTCAGTAAGCGTGGCATTTATTAGAGCTTTACAGAATTAAAAGAAATGCTTTGATTTTGAAATACTTAACTTTTATTTAAAGTTATTTTTGACCTCTCTTGGGGGAAGCAGCTGCTTCTTTTAAACCAACTGCTTTAAAATGGTTAAATAGCAATGCAAATAATGTATCAGAGCAGTTAAGTAAGGGGTTTTGTGTTGTTTGAAAAACCTTAGTTTACAGAATATTTAGTAGAATATAACAATTCCAGTACCCCTGTAGTGCAGTTTTGTAGATTTCTGACCAATTACACCTTCTTTCTGTGGTTTTGATTGCACAAAGTCATCCACAAGGACTAAAACCTGTTCTTGTGGAGTTCCAACCTGCCTAAGTTATGTTAGAGCAAACACTTAGCACATACTCTGTACATATAGGTATCAACTACATCTTAATCCTCCAAAGAAACTCTAGAATGATAAGATCAATTTATTCAACTGTATGTACAGTATATTTGCATATTAATAAATAAATCAATATTAAAGTTAAGGTCTCTTCCCCCATATAAAAGTGACTACAGTCTGACCAGACAATCTTTGTTGGCTTTTTTTTTTTGCTTCCAAGCACACCTGTGTGACTGAGGCTGGACTGAGGCTGTTTCCACTCAGTTTATTACAGCAACTGCAGGAGCAGAAACCTAACAGACCAGTGCTTACATTTATATTCCATGTAGCAAGTGGATGAGAGGGAGGTACTAAAAAGTGCATCAAAACCCAACATTTTGTAGAGCAAAAAAAAAAAGTCATAATGTGATCCTGGGGAAGAGAATCCAGCCCAAAAGAAGACATGCTGCAGCAAACATCAGAATCGATGCACATTTCTGCCTGATAGTAAGCTGCACAATGCCAACCTTGTCCTGTCACATTTCAAGAATTCCAACTCCAGTAGATGCCATCTCCACGTCTACAAACTCATGAACATCACATTCAGTGCAAAGTGACAGTTCTTAAAATAACTGTTTGCCTTGACTCCATCACATTCATCCTCACTGTGAAGAAAAGGCTTGTTTTCACTAAGTGTTTATTCCTTTATATAGAAGAACTCATATCTGCACCTCTCCATGTCTGGTAGTGAATTTTCTTTTCTATCTACATTCATTAGAAATCAAAAAGGTAAGTGGCAATATTTCATATTTACTGGAAGTCTTCCCATTAACCCAAAAACTAGCTGTCCATCTTGATTTATACTTAAAGTAGCTGCACTTTATTCTTTTCTTTCCAGCCCACTTTCAATAGGGTGTAAGTCATGGGAACCTGTGGGACTGGAACATAGTTCAAGTCTGATTGCTGGAGCTGGAAGAGTGATGAGTCACATTTGAATTCAGATGTCTGTTGGCAGCACAGTGCGTGTGGACCACACTCCCATTTGGGTATCGCACAAATACAGGCTCACAGAAAGGATTTTGGCACACCTGACAGACCTTTTTGTCTGAAAGAAGAATTGGGGTTCCTTTTTGTTTAACCTAAAGAGAGGGAAAAAATTCCAAATGTGAATCAAGCAAGAAAAGAAAGGCAATGACGAAGCATATAATTTCAACTGTACTAAATGGACAAACCTCCCCAGTTTTAAGAATCTGCTGGATGTTTTAAGCAACACTGCCCTAGCTAGGAATAGAAGAAAGCTTCACAACTGAATTTAACAAAATCTACTAACAAGCTTCCATTGATACTGAGTCGTGAATAAATTTTTTTTACAAATTTTGACAGGTCTCTTTCCAAGTGAAAGAAATGCTAACTCACACTTTGTCAAAGTTTCTGCAAGAATTTTGCTAATCTGTAATCCCAGGTTCACTTTCATTCATCCCAAAAATTCACCAAGGTTGTTCCTATTCCAAGGCCCGCACCTTCCCTTTTGTTTTACAGAGAGTATAAAATTAATTTTGAATCTAGTAGTCACAGCAAAAATACCCTAATAAATGCAGCAAGTGAAACTGCCAAGGACATAAAGATAACTTTTGACCTAAGTCTTTAAATTCCTTCTGATTATTATATATCAAAGGACTCAACTGTAAAGTTTCAAAGTGCCTGCATTTTAAAAAACCCAGCAACCTACCTTCTCGTGCTTGTAGATTAAGTTTTCAGCTTGTGCTAACCCAAGTGCAACCTGAGTCATTCTTTTTGTGTGGATGCTTTGTCTCACTGCTCCAGCCAGGAATGGGGAGAGGAGCTGCACTGACCAGCTGTCAGGGATCACCTGCAAAACTAGCTCCGCATCAAATTCAGCAGCGTGGTTATTCAAGAGATCCACAGCAGCCATGACTAGTGCACAATCCGAAGTGCCTGGAGTTAAATACACTGACAGCAGCATATGGAAAAGCCTCCTTCTGTACTGTGTGTCTCTGTTCTCAGAGTTCCATATACAATATTCTTCAGCAGCATGGAAGTCCTTTAACTCGTGGACAAGGATATGCAAAGCCTTCTCATGTTCTTCGAGTTTCCCATACAAAATTGCACTTTCCATATGAAGGTCTGTGCCCTGGATTTTGTCTGTTAAATGAAAAACAAGGCAATATTTGCTCAGTGGAGTAGACAACTGCTCCCTCTCCCAGAGAGAGTGCAAACAAGCCCACAGAACTCAACTCCTGCTATTTTTGTAGGAGTGCTGGCAACTACAGAGGACAGATGCTTGTAAGCACAGGAGTGCCTATCTGTATGGAAACACACGTCCAAGAAAAGAGCACCACAAAAAACAGGACAAAGAAGTTACTAAAGGACAGGTGATAAACCACTGTCACTGACATCTTTTTAACTCTACTAGGTCAGTCTTGCACATTTCTGCACACACTGCTACCACATATAATAAACTGTAAGATGAAGATGCAATATTAACTCTGCTTCTCCCAATACTACAGGAAGTTACAAAATTAAATCCATAAAAGACAATAAAGATCAAACAGTACTTCCCTTTAAGAAAAGGATCTAGTCTGACAGTTTAAGTGTCAGCAATAGGCAGGCAGAGTGACAAGTTCATCTGGCATTTCAAGATAAAATAGAAAATCTTCTACTTATTGTAAAGGTGATAAAGATTTGACATAGGCCTACATAAAATATATGGAAATACAATGTTTTCCTCAACACAGTATTCTGATTATCAAGGAGGAGCACGCTACTTTGCATTGATTTCACTTCCATGTAACATTAGAATTGCCAAGCAAGAAATCCTGTATTTCAAGAGAATAATCCATTTTATAACCCTTACCCCTAAAAATTTGTTTAAAAACTAAAAGATGAGTTTCAATGACTGTGGTATACTTGTACATTATCCATCATATAACATTTTGCTGTCTGGAAAGGCAAGGGAACATTAATCACTGGTAAATTATTTTAGTTGCTACTCAGCTATTTTTATTTCCACATCAACTGGATTTTTCCCCTCAATTTCAAAAAATCATTTCACATCTTTCAGTGCAATAACAAGTCACTTCCCCTTCATTCACTATTTCATCCTTTCTTTCATCTCTCAGCCATCATCCTCTGTACCAGAGAGGGTTTAATAATGCTTGACTTCTTCACTGCAGTGTGTTTGCATTCCAGTGGATGAAACATTAAAAATTAACCATTATAAGCCCTGACCAAGGAAAAGATTTAGCTCAACTATTGCTTGCCTCATAGCAACAGTAAGATGAAAATATTTTTGAGTGAAAATGTTGCAATTTTCACTCAAAAAGATTCTCATAATTAACAGGAACCTCAGTTTTCAGGGTCATGCACAACAAACAAGACCTTGGTAATGAAATTCCTCCAGGTTTCACTTCCATTCACTGAGAAACAGACTGCTTAAAAAATAACTTGTAAGTCGTTCATTTGCAAAAGGTGGTCACAAGTTACATGTTCATCATTAAAAAGACACAGACTATTATGACAATTGCACGAAGGTATTTTTTCTAGTTAGTTATGGTATTCTGTCTTTGATGCAGTGCCAAGCATATTATTGTACCCCAGGAGCTATGGGAGATAAAGGACAACAATGTATATTGATAGGATTTCTAAATTATCTTGTGTCTGCCAGAAATACAGCCTATCAAACAAACACACCTAAAAACTTCAGATGTTTTGGCTTCCTGTCCTTGCAAGGACTTTTATTTTGTTTCCTGCTAGAAATGGCATATGGCATTTATAATAGACAACACACAACTTACCCAAAATAAAGCGAATTCTATAAAGATCAGATTTCTGAAGCAAATTGCGCAGTTTAAACAGCAGTTCTGTTGTTTCTGTACAATTATCTGTGGTCACAGATTTTAGCTGAAGTATTGCCTCCAAGTACAAGACAGCTAGATGAGTATGGTACTTTTCTTTCTACAGATGAAAAAAAACAATGTTAGTTCAGTTTACAAAGACAACCTCTTCTCCCTATCAATAACAGTGATGAATATTTACTTAATTACATAGAAATGTGTTTTAAATTACTTATTTAATCTCAATTAATCACAAAGTCTTTTGTCTATGCAGATGAACAACATAATTCAAACCACAATCTCAAAATACACTGTAAGTTTTGAATTACTCGTATTCAGGTACGCTCTTTGACCTTTTCTATTTCTGCAATAAAATCTGACAGATGCCAGAGGCAGACAAGCACTCTGAAGGCACAGTACCTTTTTTGTTATCCACTACCCAGTTCACCAAAACAAGATGATTTGACTGTTTGAAGCATCCTCACTAAATCATTTACAATAATCTAGTAATTTCTAAAGACCAAATTGATTTATAACCAAGCCTTTACTAGCAGATAGATTTCACTGTTTTGTTTTTGTACAAATATTCTAGGAGGCACTGTGTATAACTCAAAGTTTGTTTGAAAATATCCATGACATGAGAAACTAGTAAATTTATTAGTCCTGGTGTAACACACCTTGACATCTGAGATAGCAGTAAAGGGAAGTTACTGATCCAACATCTGTATTTAAAGAATGCAAATTAGTGAACTGGTCTTCAGTTCTGTCAAGTTCTTTCACTGTTCATTTCCTTGCTTTATTTGCAGTTTAAAGTAATTTCTCCTGTGCTTAAAATGTCTCATATCCAAACAATAATGCTTGGCTGCTTTTGTGCTAAAAACCCCAAAGACAGAATGCACTGTAACTTAGGACTTGCGAATGCATCTTTTGGACACTCAACATCTAGAGTAGTTTGGAATTCTACGGTGAGGCGTGCATGGTTTAATTTGATGTTTAATTGCTCAAATCTCTCCAGAAAGACAGAATAAAACATTTCTACTTGTAAAACATTGAATTAGCAATTTTAATATATTGCAATAGGATTAGGAGTTCCTCAATCATTTTTCTATGATCTTACCAGGAGGAGGTTTGAGCCTCATCAGTAAAACAGAAAAGTATGCAATAATCAGATGTGGAAAACACCTAAACTCTGAGGGGAGGTAAGCAACTGTCTTGCCATCAGAAGAAAAGTTCAAAATAATGCAGTTATCCACTTCTTATTGTTTACTTTAATCTTCCTACCCTACTCTGAGTAAATCTGAAAGACTTCATATTATGCCTATTTCTTCTAGACTGCCTTTTTTCAGGTTGTTGATCATACTTTGCATTCTTGAATCCTATGCCTACTTTTAGCATTCTCACAGGACTCACCTCTATTTTTCTTTCCAGTACTAGATGTTCTAGATATTTGACACGTGCTTTAGGATATTTGTTAAGGCAATTGATGATATCATCTGGATTAATGTTGTTTTTCTCCTGCTCTTCCAAAGGCCTTTTAGTGAAAATTTGTATGCCAACCTAGGAAGAGTTAATTGAATTTAGGAACTCAGTGGCAACCATTTAATGAAATAAATATTTTAAATTAAAAGGTAAAAGCAATATTGGACTAGTTAGTACACTATTCAGGAAGATAAACAACACAAAACCCTGCTCAACACCACAGGTTTACACTATTCTGTGCTTATTGTGATCTCACTCACTATATCCGCCGCCTCAATTTGTTGTTTACACAGCCTATAAACCTTGGCTTGGGCACAGCTTAGACCAGCCACAAAAAGTATTGAACAGATTTGCACCAGAGCAGAACAAGAGACTTCAGCCTTTAGAGACCAAAATGTTTTAAGCCTTTTCACATGTGATGATATGGACAGAGCAAGAGATTTCTGTACTGACCAAAACAAAAGTTTAGAAATCTACCACAGCACAAAATAACTAAGCTTTAAATTAACACAGATCAGGCAGTGACACTTCCAACAGCACGGACTGCCTGATACGGCATCAAAGCATTCCACTTAACAGCACACCATGCTAATGGATGCTACATTTTTTTTTCTTTTTTTTAAATTTTCGTGGATTAAGTTAATTCTGTTATCAATGAAGTTTTGTCCTAAATGAAGGCTCCTTATTCCACGTTCTGGTGTACGCAGATACCATCCATCCCCAGAGCCTTTTAAAAAAAGAAGCAGTAACAGTCAACCTGTTAGGTGATTTATTTATTTAAAGGTATGAAAATTATCATACTTTCTTCTTTATGAAGAAAACAGAAGACATGCTGTATCTGTCATTGTTCAGAATTCCCTAAACTTTGTTTTCAGAAGAAAAAAGAGGCAATTATCACTAGCACTTTTTAACAGAGGGACATAAAAGAATTGAGAAACCTGGAAGTTTTCTTTTTTTGATCACTAATTGACATTGTAGAAGGTCCAAATATATATCAAGAAGGATCAATATTAAAGAAAACATAAACACCTCTGCAGGGAAATACTGATGTTCTGTGAAAAGTATATCAATCACAAACCTCTTCATTTTTTTGTAAAATCCATTCAGAGTACTTCCACACCAGGTCTTGGTCTGAGCAGAATGTAAGGAAGTCTACTATATATTCATAGAGATCCGAACGTGTAAAATCTTGAATGTCTCCATCAACTATTTTCACCCATAACTGCAACAAAAACACCCACATTAAAGTGCTTAAAACATGTACTAACTCTTCCACCTCAAAATTTAAGTAAGCTACTACAAGACGTAATACAAGACTTGTGGAATTAGAAAGAGTTGCCAGGAACACCAATTGCAAGGAACCTCACTGGTCACTAAAGTTTTGCCACCACAGGCTTCTCTTGCACCTGCCATGTTCACCCAATTCAGATCCTGTATCCCAGGGGTTCTCATTCAGAGAGTGACTGAAGGAGGTACATTAATCACAATGAACGTTCATCAAAAGTCCTTTTCTCCAGTGCATGGTATACTTTTCATGTGTTCTGTGTGTGCAAGGATTAAAAGCAAGTTACACAAGCAATTTAGAAAACGTAATTTTTTGCACTTCTTTCATTTTGACTGAATAACTTCAAGTACCATGTGATATTTTTATATACGTTATAATTAAAATATACACTATCATTAGAATTAAAAGGTGCCACATCTAGCAGATCAGTTTAGCAATAAACCTTGTTTCTCGAAACATCAAGAAAAGTATCTTGCACATGACAAAGGTACATACTGTTTTTGTGGTTCTTACTGGTTTTTTGCTCAGGCAATCACTATTTACACAACTGACTTGAATGCAGTGACTGTGATTAATGTGCTCAAAAAGCCACACAAAAAGGCAAACCACTTAAGGTACTGAATGTGGTCTGAGACACACCTACTACGTATTCATCAAGAACATACCAATTTCTCTGGATGAAGTTTTGCAGAGAGGAACAAAATTATTTAGTCTGCAATCTACAGGTTACTGCTAGTAATAGTGACATCAAATGGAAGGTCCCCAAAGGGGTTATTAACCCAGCTGAAACCCTCAGATCTTGCTGAACGTGTTCACTCTCCATCATCAGATAAGGAAATAAACTCTCAGCTACTGACAGTGTCTGCCATGAGATTACAATACTATTTTGCTGTGTGTATACAGATCAATCAGCACAGAGTACGTTCCTGAAGTCCCATAAATATCTTTTTAAGTGATCACTTGATTATTTTAGCACTTCTGTCTATGTTTCAGGAGTACAAACGTATGTTCTGGCATCCACATTTTTGCTTTAAAAATAGCACACAAGCATCTAAATAGCTGTCAGCTTCAGAAAACTCTTCAGACTTTTCACATCTAGCATATTAATTTGTTCAAGGAATCCTTAGAGTAAGTTCCAAGTTTCTCATATATACATATGTAAGTGTGTATATATATATATACACACATCACAACTTTTCAAACAGATAAATTAGCAACTCAGATTTTTATCTCAGAGCTACAATAGTATTTTGGAATGGCTTACAGATAACACTAAAAGCTTGATTCTAACCTGAAGTGCTGCAGCATCCTGACCATTGTAGTGATACAGGAGACCAAGTGCAAAATACCTGTAAAGAAAGAGAAAGTAATACTAAAATTGTTAGAATTTTCCCATTAATTTCATTATTGATGAATTAGCACAGTATAACAAATAATTGCTTACAATGACATGGATATGGCCATATCTACACTTGGAACAAAAGCCTCTGTAGGCTGTTTTTCTGAATCAAAGGGGAGAAGTTCTGCCCTAAAAACGTGTATCCATTGTTCCTGTCCCAAAGATGGTTTCTAGTTACTAAATCCAACTTTGGTAGGGTGGGTGCCAAATTAGAGATGCTTCCCATGCCATTCTTTCAATTTTCCATACAGACTTAGCACACAGCTCCAAATAAATATTCCTCCAATAGTCAATCAGCTGTCATTAAATCCAATTCTTTTACCTTTTACTTGAAACTTTGTTTTACTATCAGAAACTTTTTTTCTTTACTGCATCATGAAGTCAAGTCAGGCAAAGAAGAGCTTTATACAGTGCCATTACAGAGTGGCTTTTGTGTACTGCAAGAAAAATATAGCTAAGTTCTGAAAGGGCTCTTCTCATGGAACAGCGTTCTAACATTCACTAACATTGGCAAAAGTTTGTCATGCAAAACACACTTACTAAGAGGTTTTAACAGAACATCCGAAATAAATGAAAATACCCTAAATATAATCACAATTAAAGACTCTGCCTTACCACTGTAGTTGGTATTACTGCACCACAGTTTAAAGCTTAAAGAAATTAAAACCAAGACAGACATACTAGCTAGGACTGGAGTTTGCATTTTACACATTTACTATCTAATGTTTCCCGCTCAATGACAGTCAGTTCTCGACTTGCTGGCATTTCTGACTTGAAGTCATTTGCAGCCATTTTAAGAAACCTCCTTTTGGTGAATCAGTGAGAACACAGAAATTATGCAATTCAAAAGAGTTCCTTCCCTGAATAAGCAACCGAATTTTAAAGCCAGCTAACTGGTTAATAGCTCCCATCTAAGGTAGTGCATGCTATAAGGCATCTTTTCATTTTGTGCACAACTGCTGCAGTCATTCAACTCTCCCATGATTACAAGGGCAAACAATTCACTTTTTTCTCCCAAACTTGCATCAAATCTTTATTTTTGTGTTGGATACAGAAACTTTTACATGGAGAACTTTCTATTTGCCAGAATAAGACAGAATACATTTCCCTTACCTCAGACTGTCAATTAATAGCTTTTCACCAATATTTTAAAATTCTAACAATGTTAATTCAGACTAAGTTGTCTTTTGGACTTGTAAGCACAGAAACTACAAGTACTTGAACACATTGTTCTAGAAGCCAGTAGCACCTGAGACAATTTTACCTCTGGTCTTAAAGGTGCAATAGTCAAAAAATCCACTCACTTTTTGTGTTTTTCCAGCCAGGCAGCACTATCTGTTAAAAGACAAAAGTTCTCTGAAACTAGTAGATCCAGCAGGCTTTCATGATTTGCCTCTGCATATAGCTTGAGTAAAGCTGTGTCGATATCCTCCTTGTAGCCATTTGCAACCTCAGTGCTGCGGACTTCATTCAAATAACTCATGAGGAATCGTTTGCATTTTGTCATCTTCTCCTGGTCCCCTTGGGTCAGCTGGTTTAGGTCCGCATACTCATGCAGAGGGGGATGAGACCGGATAAATGAAGAGGAAGTAGGCAACAGGAAGGGGTAGAGAGAGATCAGCTCCCGGACATCAAGCTGGCCGCTTCTGCAATTACAGTGTCAAACTAGATGAAGCAAAAAGAAAGAAAAAGTATACATAGGCACAAAAAAAAGATGTGTGCTCACATATGCTTAGAGTCAGGACACTAAGAGGTTGTCAGTATCTGAATTATTGTCTTCTATGCTGGAGAAAATACATGCACAACACATCTGGATTTTTTTGCTGTTTCTTTATTTATTTTATCATTCTTTTCCCTTCTCTAGACATTGAAAGCTCCAAGAATTTGGAGACTGTCTAGCATTTTGCTTTTGACATTTCACAGCTGAAGGGCACCTGTACTTTTATCCAGTAGCATACTTTTATTCAGCAGCAAGTTGTAACATAGATACACCATGTAAAACATTTTTCTTTCAGCCTAGATTGAAATTCCTCAAGCTTTTGAAGAATGCATGTTGTGACAGAAAAATAAAATGAGTGGGTTTTTTTTGGGGGTTGTGGTTGGTTTGTTTGTTTTTTTTACATATGGCAAACAACTCCCAAATTTTCAAGCGACAACCACCCCTCTTCTCAGGCCTTACTTTAGGAAAATAGCAAGGCACCAGGACTTTTATTTCACTGTTAAAGTTTTTATTCAGATTCACCTTTAAAGATGAATATTCTTGCAATGAAGGAGATACTGTTGCTGAAAAAAGATCAAACTGAACTTGACAATTCTCTAGAAGAAACCCTGTTTAGTTACTATTTCATTGCAAATAAAAGTTTTAAAAACTAGTTCTTATCTATCAGGTGATCAGGAAACTCAAACATTTTCTCTTCACAACCTTGATTGGAATGAATTCCAAAAAGAAACAAGTTATAACCCAGAAGTAGACACAGCAGCAGATTTCTGCAGGCAATAAAGTGTACAAGGTCCTCATAACCAGGCTCATCCCTTCCCTACTGTTGTAAACAAACTGATGACTGGGGCATGCCCTTCATTGTTCACTTCTTGCCATTGACACAGTTCCAAAATCATCCAGCAAATACGAACTAGTAGGAAGCATCACCATGACCACACCTGTCTAGAACTTTTCTTTAATGCTGTTCTTTGGCTACAAAAATCTATACCAGAAGAATGAAATTCTGGGAGACAGCAGCACCAGCAAATTTAAAAGCAGCAGGTATCCTGTTCCAGAACCTGCAAAGCACAGGAACAGCAACATGGACAACAGAGGACCCCAAGAGAGAAAACTCTGAACACTGGAAGCCTTCCCATGAGAAGAGGTTTGAATAGCAGGTTTTTCCAAGTCATACACTGAGATTCTATTGCCTAAACACCACCTCCGCACAGGAAAGGCCCACCTCTATCCTAGGCAAAGTGTTCATGTTTACTTCACAGATTTCTGCAGTTGAAATTTCTTTTTAATCCCTATTTTCAGACTTATTATTTGGCTTTGAAATTCTTAGATCTACATTATGATGGAACACACAAGATTCTTTTTTTTTTTTTCTAAGAGGCAGAATAACCTAGAAGTTGCAAGTTCTGTCAGTGGCATGACCTGATGGTTCAAAGAACATTTGAATTTTCAGTATGAACTCATTACAGAAGTCTAACTGCAGTTGGCTAGTCCACCTACTCTGAAATTTCATGTCCTGAGGGCCACCAGATAAAATATATTACATGATATTTATTACACTAGAAAACTAAACCTATTTGAAGAAAGAAGAGATTTTCTTTCCCTCCAAGGTTCTTCCCTAAGTAATTTTAGACCAAAAGTTAACCCATAACTTGAATAACATTCATAGGGTACTCAAAATTTGTGCAGAATCAAAAAGTCTTGATAAATTTGGAGAAATTCAAGTATAAACACTGGTTTCCTTGCAAGCTATGCTGTCAAGCATTTGGACACTATGATCATGGAGATGCATGAAGTTAAAAAATGCTATATTTAATATGCTACTTATAATAAGTTTCAAAACATTTTCCGACTCTACCGTAGCTTCTAAGTCCTTTCATCTTACCATCCAAGTACTTTCCTGAGAAAGTAGTCAGCTACTTCACAGATCCTGGCCTCAGTGATGGCCTGTTTCCAAAAGGAGAACTAGCCTCCAAAGAGAAGCAGATTCCAACTTGGGACAGTGCAAAGCCTGGGCTATGAATCACCAGCAGTTCTCTCAGCACGTTTGACTCGAAGCTCATGTTATACAATTTTGCTCTCCCCACAGCAGTGGCAATCAGTAATCAAGCTGCCTCCTTAAAAGCACCGTATCATCCACAAGCTTCTTAAGAAAAATAGTAAAGACTAAACAATGACCCCCAACCCGTATGAATCACTAACATTCATCTCAAGGCTTATGGCTCCTGGGATCTGTGCTTGTCTTATGGCTCTTTTCACCATATCTGGACAAAACCATTTTAAGAGCAGGTACAAAGGACCTCATCTCTTTCGAAAAACATATCTGGGTCTTTACCTTCTAACATCTCAGGCTTAGCAAAATACAGATAGCAACTTATCACAAAGTAGAAAACAAACTCAAAACAAGTTGAGTCATCAATGTTAAGAGGCAACTTCCCTTCAACCAGCTCCCTCTGGGCTTCATATATACAAACAAAACAACAAGTAGAATCCACAAGTTTTTGGGCAACAGGTCTAGATTCAGACCCTCGTATTTACAGATATCAGAGATGTCAAAGCCTACAGAATTAGCTGTTTTGCCTAGACCCACTGGCTGTATTAGAAGCTTACATTCTTGAATCACATCAAGATACAAATCTTACACCATCCCTACCTCTTATTTCCCTAGGTATAAGTGCCAGCAATTTTTTAACCTTTCCGGTGTAGGATACACTTATTTCCCAAAGTCTCCCTGTGGGCTTTCGCAGGCGAGAAATACTGTGAAAATAGTTAATATTTTGATTTGTTAAAAAGAGCAACGAAGTTTAGAAAAGTATTTGGTGTGTCAGAACATAAGCAACAACTAATCAGTGATGGCACATAACCAAAAACACTGAAGAAAACTGGTTTCACTGTGACAGCTGCCAACATCTAAGTAAGACATCTAGAGTTCAGCAAATGGCCTGCTAAACAGTGCTGTTTGGTCTAACTGCACACAAACCTTTAATGATAGTAATGTAAAACAGCAAAAATATAAATCACTACTACGTTACACAATTACAATTCTGTTATTGCTTCTAACAGAATTTGTCAGATCAAAGAAGCCCTACTGTGATAGCTCACTCAGTTTAACAGATTGAGCTGAAGAAAATTGTCTCTTTGTTTAGCTACTTGAGTTGCAACAAAACTATTTCCTTCCTGCTTGTCAATCTTCTTCATTATTCAGAAGTATCAGCATAACCACAAGGAACTCTGCAAAGCATTCCTCTTAAAAGTTTCAATATTTAAGAACTCAGAATTTAAGCACAAGATATAACTGTTTCTTGACAAGGTTATTCAAGAAGGATAATGGAGATCTTTAGTCCAATATAGCAATTTCCCCAGCTAGTCTGTAACTGACAGATGTTTTCTGAGTAATGAGATAAATCTCCCTCCATTTTTGGCCAGAAGTAAGCTCACATCACACCAAGTTCTGGGAGGTATTGCTGTCATTCTGATTCACTGCTTAAATCCATCTTATCAGATACATATCAAGTTTCCCTTTGGCATTAAGACTGAAGTTATTTCTGACTAACACAAGTTTGAAACACCTACAGAGCAACACATTGGGATGGGAGGAAGTGTTTGCATAGACTGCCATTATCTTTCCCATTTTTCCCCTGAGCATCAGTAAGTCTAAAAAGAGTAAGACTGAGAGTACAACAGGGCACACCCAGATATTACTCTAACAGGGTGTGTTCACCAGCACCGAAAATCAAGGAATCTGGATTCTGTAACAAGATTTTTCAGAGTCATCAAAATACTCTGAATAGCTTATGTATGGCTGGACAGAAGAAAAGCACAGAAAACTTGTCCCAGCTTTCTTCCTCAAGCAGACATCAGCAATTCATGGACTGTTGTTCTGCTTTGAAGTTGCAGCTTTTAGAGGAAGGGAACATCCTGGGATGCTGACTCAGCTAGAAAATTCATGGCTGGACAGCACATTTTTTTCATTAAGATTTTTTCATTGTTTGTTTCTGTAGAGGAGGTCCCACAATCCTATTCATTAAAGCTTATTTGTCAGATGGATTGATAGCTGGATGAATGCTGTGTAAGTGATCCCAACTCCTTCCACAAGGTGGTGGAGCTCCCTGCAGAATACATTTCCCTCTTCTCACTGCTTTTAAAAGATTCCTAACTGTGTACAGATTGTACTCCTACTTCAGATACACAACACAGGGTTCAGATACCCAGTGTATGGAAGATTATAAGGGTGGAGGAAGACTGCAAATTGCTCACTAATGACAAAAATTACCATGTGATATAGAAAGTGGTTGTGGCTGGAAAAAATTGCCAATAAATGCTGTTCAGGCCTTTCCTGTCAGTCCCTCATCTTCATTCACTGTACACTGCCCATTCCATGCCAGTGTCTCCCATTACACTGGCAAGCAGAAGGCAAAATAGCCAAGTCCTTCACTAGTAGCAGAATTCTCCAAAGCTGCTTCCTTAATGCATTTCCATAAACCCAAGGACATTTTCCTACACTGGACATACTTACAATATACAGAAAACTGTGTAACCTTAATCCCATTCCATAGACTCTAACATGATTTAAAGAGAATTTCAGCAGATAGCAAGGAGAGTTATTTTACGCAGTCATTATAGTTTACATTAACTACAGACAGTGCTTCATCACAGAATAAGGTATGGCTAGCAGAAATTAAATCATCAGATAAAGATAATGAGCAGAATTTTCTTAATGAAAGTGGAATACAAAGACCAATTTATAAACAAGGGACTTCTGAAATGGCTAAATTGGGAAAGTTATTACAGACTTCAAGAACAAATAATCTGCTTTCTGGAAAAGGTCTAGCAGAACAAGTGTTAAAACAAATTCAGTATCAGTGTCCTCAAAAAAGAGTAATTGTGTCAATAGTATTTAAATTGTAACTAATATTTAAATGATACCTTTTTGTTAAAAGTATTTTGAAAAAAAGAACAAAGCAATGTCCATGCTGTAAATCATAGCACAGGCTCAATAATAAAGCTCTGACCTTTATGGGCATAAAGTAAAAAAATACCCAAACCTACTCCACTCAAATACCTAATATTACTGATATGCTAGCATACAAAAAAAAAAAAAATCCGTTGCATTAACTCTTCAGCTATAAAGTTATTTCAGTGTTACTCTGTTCTTACCCCCAACAAAAACATTTTATCACAGTGGACTCACATCTGCATCAAAAGCCATTCAAGCAGCTATGTTTTTAAAACCAAGAACACTAACTCCTTATTTAAAGAAGGTAAGTTAATAAATTTCTTGTTACACAATTACCTGAAGAGCTCTTTTGCTTCAAGGAACTGAAGCTGTGCAAACTGTATAAAACCTGCTTGCTGCAGGATTCGTTTGTACATTACCTATGAAAAAGAAGGGGGGAAAAGAAAGGTTTATTATATTTGTATTTACATAGTACTAATTAGTACTGCAATAACCACCTGCCAAAACCACTGAATACGTGATCTTCAACCACACTTGTCAAGTCACATGCAAAATAAAGTCTTGATCCTCTATATTTTAAATTATGTACTTTAATTTACTGAATCTGCTACCCAGACTCAGTTTCTTACACAAACGTATATTAACACAACACTACTCATGAGTCCTTACTAAAAGCAAAGTCAAGGAACAGCAAGTTGAAATTTTCTGGTTCAAATAATGATTTATCTGACATCCCACTGACTTGCCTCATGTTTTGCTTGAGTTATTTGCAAACATAAAAGCCAATGGTTATCTTTGAAGTTCCTCATAAATCAGTAAGCACAAAAAAACCCCAAACAAACAAAAAGAGTTAAGGATGGTCCCACTTGGCCACACACAGCCACTTCCTTCCTGTCTCATCTCACTGCTGCAGCAAACTTGCTGGCAATTCTCAGTCTCACCCCCAGCTGATGACCATATTTTTGACTTCTGCTATTTTGATTTTTTGTTTGTTTAATAAAAATACTTCCAAAGCAGTTCAGCTTATCCAATATGAAATACATTATGCAATGCAGATAAACATATAGTTGAAAAGCAAGTAAACCATATGAAAAGCTATTTGTTATCAAGTTTTACTGTTAAGGTCACACCTAGACAGAAAATGTTTAAAGGAAGTTCATTAGAAAAAGAACACAAAAACTACTTTAAGTGATAGGTAGTTATTAAATCTGAATGGTCAACCAATTATCACAAGATTAAATGAAGTCTTTGTGCCCAGAATATTTTCAAAGGCAAAAAAGAACTACGGAAAGTAAGTAACCTAAACTATGCTCCAGAAAGCATCCCATGTTTGTGACAACACAGGTATTTTGGCAAATACACCCAACTAGCTCCACATGCCCTCAGTTTTTGCCTTCAGCTTGCTTGTGAATATACAGCTTTATAATATTTCACACTGTACCTAAAGGCAGACTTAAAACAGACTTATAAAAACATTTCCAATGAAAATACTCAAAGAAACTACAATACAATAGAAACGTATTCCAGGCAGGAATTGATAAAGAACATCAAACTCAAGTACAGTGGATTGATTCTGTAACTGATGATTTTTCACCTTGATTAAAGATTATGGATTTACAAAGAGAAAAGCTTGTCTTCAGTCCATCTAGTCGTGCTTTACTAATAGTTTGTCTTAAGGAAATACTTAATCTTGTTATTAGCAAGCCACTAAAATGTATTGATTGTAAGGTTCTGTGGGATTTTTCTTGACTCCCCAGTGGGGAAGAGAGAAGGAAATACAGAGAAATGTTATGTCACACTTTTTCAGAAAACATAATAATATAAAATTAATATAACAATATAAAATAACATGAGCAATACTTTGTGACCTCTTTATATGACCTAATGTTTTACATTTAAGTGTAATGATTCAAAATATAGTTAACTAAAGCTAAAAGGGAATTTAATTGCAGTTATAACGTAAAACTTCCTTAGGTGATTAATTCACAAAATAGCCAAAATATTTTGAAGTTCTGACAGTGTTATTACATCAATACACAGAAATCTCTGAACTGGCAAATACCCACCTGGTCACATTCTTAAGGACACTAAAGGATTTCAGTCTGTAAATATCTGCATCTTGTGACAGCAGAAAAACTTTAAAATCTGGCCTGACTTTCTGAGGAAAATCTTCTCATCCTGCTGACTAGTATCAAAAGTAGATAGGCTGGGGCGTTTTTTCCCCCAAAGTCTACTTCAAATTTTTGCAATAGAGTGATCAGCAAAATTTACTTATTTAATGAATTATGACATTGTAATTAGGTTTGAATTGATCTAAGACACTGAAAATACTACTTTAATTGCAGAGTTTAGTCTGTGCAGCATATTTTCAACAAAAAGTTTGAAAGAGCACATTAGTAGTGTAACTACAGGTTAAAGGAATCAGTTTAAAAGATGAACTGATTAAGTAGTATTCACTTTCATTATATCTTCACTCCTCCCTGCATGCAACAAAAAAAGTTGTAGAATATCTACAGGCAGATGCTTTCCCAAGTTTTTAAAGATGCAGTGACGGGATAGAGAGTATGCAGGTAGACTTCTAGACAACAAGATAAACACTAGACATGAAGATGTCCTGAGGTAAAGATTATGGAAGCAGCAGACCAGGCTGTGAAAAATTCAATATTCCCTTTCTTACAGATTTTTAAGAATGGGTTAGACCTATATGCCAAACACATACAGCTAACTTCTGCTTATGACAGAAAACATACCTTGAGTTCTTCCAGACCCATCTGCCAGAATATCACAACAGGCTTTTTTCACAAAGGTACTAAGTTACATGCAGTCAAAATTCAGCACATTGTTTAGTCCCTTATAATTTCTGAAGAACCAACACAGGACTTGGAAGTGTTTTAGGCAAATTCTATATTGTTGACTGAAATCACATAAAAAAACCCCCCTAGCTACAAAAATATGAAAGAAGTTTTGTATTATTCATATTGGAAAAAGCCCTAGGAAACAGAAAGATGACTGCTCAAGCTGAAACAGCTGCAGCAAAGGCTTAATTCTCATAACTGCCAGAAAAATCCTTTCTACAATGGTCAGAATTACCAACTACATTGTCTGAAAGAATTTTTCTAGGAAGCCACTTTGTATTTTGGTCAGGTTTGGGTGCAGTTAATATGTTTTTTTGAAACTAAAAAGAAATAAGAAAAAAAAAAAAGAAAAGAGATACCTATGCAAGATGTGTGTCAATCTAACCAAGGTCTTCACTACCATCAACCATGATTTCTGCAAACTTCAGCTGTCCTGAAAAATTAATAAGCAGTATTCAGTCATTTCATGGTAGCATGGTAGAAAAGCCTTTGTAATTTTCTATCAAAAATGATATCCAGTAAAGCCATCTCCTTGGAACACTTTTGCTTAGTGTTTTTTTACCTAGTTATGAATTCCTGATGCTCAAAGACAAAGAAACTTTCATCTGATTGGCAGAGCTAAATTTTCAGTCTGCAGGGACCACAGGTTGAGTAACAAGTTAGAGCTGCTAATGCATGACCTGCTACTTTCCAATAACTAAATACTGACTATACAAATAATTCTGAGAGTACAGTACTTCATTGCTATTCCACCATCATTCTGCATTACCAGCATATCTATACTTATGCTGAGACAATACTGCTGATATATAGAGGGAGAGCATGCACCTGTGTATGCAGGCAATGACAAAGTATTGAACTGCAGGAAAAAACCTCATGTCCTCAAGATCTACCCTACAATGCCCTGACTAAGTTCAAGTCACACATAAGATGTCAAGAGCCACTGTAAACTACAGAACTATCACATGTCAAAGGAGACACCACTTCATAAACTAGACAAGTAAAATCAGTATTCTGTATGGATAAATTATAGTGGCTGGATCAAGTGCCTTAATGTCAAACCTATGCATTCCTTCCTACTGTTTGTATACACGCAAAGTAACGCCTTGAAATTGTCAGCTACTCAGGATTCAGCAAAGCTTGAAAAATAGATACCCATAGACATCTATTATAAGATACTTACTATCTACTTAACATCTATTTTCTGAAGGTAGCTCTTAGATAGGAGTTAGAAATGAGTGACTACATGATCAAATATGCCAAAGAAATCTTGCAAAAAAACATGTAAGGCATTTAATTTGGTTGAGCTCCCTCAGATCTACACTATGCAAGACTACAGTAACAGAAAGTCTGATGTGCTCGTAACAAACCTGCAATGACAGCACTTGGTATCGGAGTCACATAAGAAAGCATGCTCAAAATGCTACATTTCCAGATACAGATAAGCTCTGAAAAATTCAACTAACAGCTCAACAACTAAGTCAAGTTGGGTGATTTTAATATGAGTCAGTGGGAGACTTCATGAGTTCAAACCGGATAATATCAGTTTGTAAATACAGCCCAGAAATAGAACAGGCTATTTTGCTTGCAAGTGCTATGTTTTCTGGTTTTCAGCTGTAACATTAACTTAAAGTAACTGAACACCTTTAAGAGCACATTAAGCTGGAAAGAACTTACAATATTCTAGGAAACTAATTCCAGGAAGACAGACATGGCACGTAAGATATTTGTGGACAGAAAGTAACTTATTCTAAAGACCGAAAAATCCTAAGTGCAAGAAAACTTAGGAGGAATGAGATTCTGCATCACATAGTTTAGATAATGAATTGCAGTTCAATCTGTGGTAAAACACAGAAAGATACCTCCCACACTACATCTACGTAAACTGGAACGAAATAATTGGAAACTTATAGGTCATCATACATAGTAGAAGACATTGATTAGGTCAGGCATCCTGTCCTCACAACAAGATTTTGTTTGCTTCTTTTAAACAGATTGCAAAGGAAAAGTTGGAAGTGAACATGCAAATCAAAACATGATGGAAAATGAACTCTGTATTTGCCTAAATACTTTACAACTTCAAGTACTTCCAGATAGATTTTCCTTAGCAAAAGGATGGAAACACTTTTCTTGACAAGTTTTTTACTTCCAGCAATCTCCCAGCTGTTCATTCAACAGAGGAGTCAAAGATCAAAATGAAAACTGCTACAAGTTTCATTTAATTTACTAACTGCTTTTCAAGGGCCTTGATCAAAATTGAAATGACAAGCAATTAGAAGATTCTTGAAATTAAAAAAAAAAATAAATTATAATCCTGACAGTCTGAATCATTTTGAACCACTGCAGTTCTATAACTTCCACAGTCATATTTACATCTCTTAAGCAAACCAGAAGCAATACAACAGGTACTATTCTAATGGCAACAAAATGGTCCAAAGTATATTAAAAAAAACCAACAAAAACCACGCCAGATTTTCTTCAGGTTACAGATCAAATTTTACTTTTGCAAAAGGAAAAGAACCAAATATTTCTTCACCTACTCAGTGAATAGAAATTTCATGCTGCTTTTTCCAAGTGCCTAAATAGAAACAAATACAGTAGAATATGTATTGTAATGTAAACCAGAGGTAGAAGAAAGTTGAGTACAAATCTCTGATCAACAGTCAAGAGTTTGTAAGACACTTTCCCATACAAAAACCTTAAAAGTTGAGTTACACAGCAATGCAAGTACTACTTGAGTACTTGAGTAAACTAAGAGTTTGGAAGTAGGACGTATTTGGTCTAGATTTCCCACCACTTAACTTCAAAGTTTTACTTCCGTGAAGTTTAGGATACAGTGAGAATCTTTGATAAAAAAGGTAAAATGCAAAAACCCTGATTTGAAATAAAGTATGCATTTTTGAACAGCAATAGCAAAGAATAACTAAACCTAGTACTAAGGAAGCATTGCATAAGATTTTCTGTCACTAGGGTTTCAGGTTTTTTGTTTTTTTGTTTCCAATTCTCTCAAGTTACTTAGGGGAAAAAAAAAAAATCAAAAAAAAAAATCAACAAAACCCCAGAAGAGCAACAGCATTCAACCCTGCCAGTGTCACAACCTTTACAAGTACAAACCAATTTAACAGCACACCTGTTTCCTCGGGCTGAAATCATAAAAGGTATTATGATTTCTCTTCAATATAAATTCCTCCCCCACCCTCTCCAATAATTCGACTACCGGAATACATGACCCCACTGTGAAATTCACATTTTCATGAAATTAAAGGAAAGACAGACCTGAAATTTCTCTTTTGGAATATTCCTTCGAGCTCCTTTTGCTAAAACAAGGGCTTCTTCTACTCTGTGGCTAGCTAGAAGATCCTGAATCTGTTTTTCCAATGGTAGTGGCACCAAGATATACACACCCTTGTTAGTAGCAACAATCACCTTTCCTGGACAGAATGAATAGACATATTCAGTTTACATTCTCTAAAGAAGAAAAAATTTCAGAAATAAGCTTTAAAATATACAATTTGAGATTCAAGAACCCAAGCAATGTTAAAGTTCCAAAACTGACCTTTGATGTTACCACATTTACTAGCTTGCATGGTTTACCTGTAAATTCCAGCTCAGAAATACAGAGATGATGGTAAATTTATTTACTTATAGCACATTTTGTTCCACTCTAAGTAAGTGAAAGTGGGTTTAATTGCTCATGATGAACTAAGCTGTAAAGGCCACTGAAATCATTGCCCAGAGTGCCTTTTAACTGCCAGGTATTTCTCTAGGCTTCTATTTTAATTGTAAGCTGTACATCAAAGGCAGCAAGTAACACATAGTTCTTAGTGCTAGAGTTTGTAGCTTTTCTGGAAAAAAAAGGTAGCTGCACAATGTAAACCACATTTCTTAATTAAAGAACATACCTAATGAAATTTCTGTACTTTTTTAAACAATTCTTTATGAAATATCCAATTTTAAACATCTTCCACAGATATTTTTAAAATTATTATTCTTTTGTATTCCTTTCCAATTTGGTAGAATTTTGCCCGGATAGCCAATGGACAAATAACCATAGTTCACAATTATTGAGTTCTAGCATTAAATTAGTATTGCTCCTTTGAAAGAAAGAAATAATCAGGTTATTTAAAAAAAAAAAAAAAAAAAAAGCAAAGCTCTAACCCCATGGACTCCTACCCAACAATTAAACTGACAATCGGAGCGCATTTAATGAGTATACATTTTGTTAGAAGCATAGACTTCTGGATTATGAACACTGTAAGAATCTAACCAGGAAAAGAACATGCAATAGAAGTTTCAACAGTCAACATACTTGCTAGATACTATGTTTAAAAAGAAACACAAGTGACTGGAGGTTATACCAGAATTACTGATGCAACAGTGTTCTTTTTAATACCTTCAAAGTCCTGTAGAATGTGACCTTCTTTAAAGGGCAGGGTTTGCTTTTGCTGCTGGTCCAGCATGCTGTGCACAGTAATGAACTCATCATCGAGAGCAACCACGTAAGGAAAGCACAAAGCTGCCCCGATCACATTCTCTGACCAGTGCACTGGGGCGCGCTGTGAGATCCCATCTACAGTTGCAAACATGCCTACAAAAAGGGAAAAACAAAGCCTGAGGCTCGTGCTATAGTTGAAGACTATTGTTTTCCAAACACAAAGCTTGGGGACCAAGGTAAGGTGATGAAAAGTCTCAGAACAGATGCAAGGCAGCATGACAACAGCACATCACACCTGCCCGGACCTGAGAAACCTGGCAGTTCAGACTTTATTTCCCTTCTCCTTCACCACCGGAGCAGACAATACCAAAAACTGAAAGAAACTACAAAGTATTATTCAAGTTTAGTACTTTTCAAGGTTTTCTTATAAGAATTATGCCATGCCATTTGAATTAATTTCAGAACATTAACATTATTGAGACCCAGCTTTCAAACAACCTTGCCTTAGTAGGAGCCGCAGACCTGCACCGCCTGAGCTGTCTGGCAGTGCAGGCATGTTTTTTCCTTGTTATATCAAATGTCTAAAGAGCATTTGAGTGAACACAATTGTTTACTTATACTTCTTCACTTTTCGATACAGCAACATTTTCACAGAACAAAGATCCAGCTCCTTGGGATGAGTCACTTCCTGGGAGGCATCTGTGTTTTCAATCACTAGAAAAGAATGCAAAAGCTGTGTACAAAGCAGCAGAGAGTAAAGACTTTCTAATATCTTGATGATAACTCCTATGCTGTCTTACAAATAACCAGATTAAAATTTCAGTTAATTTATGGGGGGGTTTTGTCAACATCTTTCCTCCTGTCTATTTAGTCCTCCTTCCTTCTCCTTAATTCCTTCCTTCCTAGCTTAATAGATTTCTTACTTGCTTTAGGGTCACATGCCACTGATTCTATTCATGCTACTTGGTATTTCCCAGTTCTTTCTGAGACATTAACCGAAGACTTATTCAGTCAAAATTTTCAGGCTTTTTACAAACTGAGCCCTACTGAAGCAGTATGCAAACCTGTTCAAAATATGAATTCATACACCTTAAAACCAGTATTCTCATGCTATTAAAAAGACATGCTCCTGGAAAATTGATCTTTGGCAGCAGTGAGCCACTTGACAGCTGGCAGAATAAGTCCGAGCTCTAAAGAGCACAAGAGATTAAAAGATTATGTTATTCAATTTACAAAATCTCTTCCAAACAGAGGATAATGAGGCAAGGCGAACTGGGCAGAAGGACCATCTTGGAATGAAAAGAAAAAAAAAAAGGGAAAACAAAACAAAACAGAAGGTTGTAGACTTTTACAGAACTGCAGTGTAGAGATGAAGCTTCTGTATTCCTTATAGCAGCTTTTAAATGATCATCCTTTTCCCCATGATGAAAGGTTCTTTTTTACTACAATGATCAGCTTTACAGCCAGAGCACCTTACAGAAAATACTTTTTTTGGGGATCATAATATATTAATTCCCAATTTACTCTATAGATCTTGATATTCTTATGACTCAGAAGTAAAATTTTGTGTCAGGCAAACTGCACTGTCCACTTTTAAAGTCTTTCAGTTATTACACCATGCTACAATCTCCTTTCAAAAAGTGGGAGAAAACTTGAACTAAACAAATACTAACCAGTAGTAAATTTAGGGCTTATTACATTTGTAATATTAATTCTTAGGTTTTCTGTTTCTCTGATGTTCTAACCAAAATATTTACAAAACCTTTTTTTTTTTTAATGAAAGAGCTCTTTTTTAGGTAATTTAAAATATTCTTTATGAAAGTGAAAGGTATGCAGAACAATACATGGTAGTTTTTCAAGTCAATGTCTCTCTACATCTCTCTGCCTTCAATACCTAGAGCTTCTGTGGTAGCATGATGCATTTCTCGTTTTCATCCAGCTTTCACCTAGGAGTAACAATAAACATAACTACCATCAGAAACCACAGTCTTTTTATAGTACAGGAATACATTTGATGAAACTTGAGATGAAGGCAGTAATCAATTCTGTATTAAAAATGCACAGGCTATGCAAAGGTTACAAGAGTTACCCAAAACATAACTACGCTGTTTTCAGCACCAAGAGATACAGAAGTGCTTTGTATAATCTGACAACTTGTTGAAGGTGTACTCTTCCTCACCATCCATGCTGTTTAAAAATTATGTTAGTATTGACCTCACACTGGCCCCCAACCTTTCATTTCAGCCGATCCACCTGCCTGTTTCTCCAGCTCATTCTTCATCCGTTTGCCTACAAAGGGTGTCATGGGAGAGAGCATCAAAAGCCTTATTGAAGTTCACAGTATCACTGCTCTTCCCTCATTCACCAAACCAGGCATTTAATCATAGAAGACACTCAGTCTGGTCAGACAATTGTTCCTCTTTAAAACCACATTGATTACTTCAAATCACATTGTTGCCCTTTGTATATTTGGAAATACCTTTCAGGATTTTCTCAAACACTTTCCTGAGGATCAAGGTATAGCTAGCCAGCCTGTACTTCCCTGTATCCTTTCTCTTGCTCACCCAAGCAGTGAAGACATTTTTTTCTTCCAAACCTGAGAAACATCCCGATCGTCATGTCCTTTCAAAGATAATAAAGGCTGGACTCACAATGACATTGACCAATGCCCTCAAGAATTTATGAGAGCACCCCATCAGGTCCCATGGATTTGTCTGTCCAATTTATTTGAATGTTCCATAACCCAAACCTTCTCTGCTGAGGGCAGGTTTATGTTGCTCCAGACTTTCCCACTGTTCCTAACGGTTGACAATTCCTGAAGGAAGGCCATACAGTAGACCAATGTAAAGAAGGCATTAAGTACCTTGGCCTTTTCCATGCCCTTTGACATCAAGTCCCGCCACTCCACTTAACAGTGGGCATCTGTCAGCCTTCCTTTGCTGCTGATATGCTCCTTTTGTTGCTCTTCATGGTACCAGCAGAGTCAATGCCAGATGGATATTGGCTTCTGTAATGGTTTTGGATTAATTTTCTTCTTAGTAGCTGATACAGTGCTGTGTTTTATATTCAGTATGCAAATAATGCTGATAATACACTTTTGTTCAACAGAGCATATCACTTCATCAGCTCCTCAGTCACCATCAATGCATTCCAGAAAACTCATGGACAGCTTGTGCCCTGCTGTGCTGCCCCTCTGACAGGTACTGGAGTGGTTCAAGTGCACCCTAAAACCCGGGGCCTGCAAATGTAAGTTTCTTACTGTTGCCTGAAAAATATCTTACACACATCAAGTTCCTGACAAAGTGAACTGTAATAGGCACTTGCTACAATTTTACCTGTGTGAGCCTGCCCTCAAACCCTAAACTCTTATCTGCCTCCTCCTTTGTTCCAAGGCACACCACCACATCTTCCCACTGCTGCCATGTGAGAGGGTAACCTCCCCTCTCAGCTCACACACAAAAGTGAGAGAGCTATCAGGCTGTTTTGTAAAGACTTCTTTGTCTTTACAAAGATATGTCTGAAGCAGAGCCTCTTCAGCTTTGTTTGCTGCTTATCAAGTCTCTCATTGCACCATCTTGCATTCTTTGTTTGCCAACTCAGTCTACCACCATCACCATAACAAATTTAAATCCTCCTGACCAAGTGGGTCAGTCAAGTTGGCAAAAACACTTTTGCCAAACTTGGCCTGGTGGATCCCAGCTCTTTCTTAAATAGCGATCCGTAGTCATAAAAGCCAAAATTCCTGTCAACACAATCCATGTACTCCTCGAGATGTTCTTCCTTGCCAGCAGGATTGAAGAGAAAACCTCCATCTCCAACATAAGGCAGTGTCCCACTGCTCTGACTTGCTAATTCCTCCTGGTGCTACTCTACTGTACAGGCTCAGATGATTTGTTGGGACAGAGCTTCCCACTTCTCATCTGCTACTGTGAGCACTCATCACATCATATAGAAGTAGATCTGCAGGCAGAGAAAGCGAATTCTTCCTCCTTTGGTTATGACATGTACTTCCTTTCTTTTGTTATGACAAGTCACAAGTTTCCAGTCTTGGCCATCACAGAACAAGCAGAGACTCAGCTTGTCCTTCCCTCCATATAGTTGGAGGTTCAATGCTCATGCCTGGGTCCTGAAGAAGACCAAATTTCCTCTTTGTCATCCCTGATGCCATGAACTCTGCTGATTTCCTTTTGCATCTCCTTTACATGGCAACAGAAATCCTCAATGAAGCACACATCTCCTGTGGGCAAGGACATTTCCCCTTGCTCCAGTCTCCTTACAAGAGGCATGAGGTACTCTCTTCAGATCAAGGCTTGATGAGCTGCATCCTCTCTTGGGAGCTCAGTCTGAGTTGACACCTCTGACGTTTTGGGGCCATTGCTCCAGCTGGTGGCTAGGAAGCATAGCCTTTGCCAATATGCAAGAACTGTCTGTTGCAATTTCAAACACTCAAAGCCTCTGTACAGTAGGAAATCTAATTAAAAAACATGCAACAAGAGCTTCACAAACTCAAAAACTGAATTTTGGTAAGTATAGTTTCATACATATCAGAAAGAATTGATTTTTAATTCTAAATGAGTTAGTGACTGGACAGAACGAAGATACATAAAAGATGAAGTTTCTCCTCCTTTTGAAATAATGAGATACATACTAACTGCAAGCAGAGACAAAAAGGTACCAAATGGCTAAGACCAGGGATATGCAACAAACAATTCTAACAATCAATTTTAAATGCAAAAAGTCCAGGTAAGGAAAAAAGTTACACATCAAATAAACTCAAAAACATTTTACTTTGTTACCATTTGAGCACTTCCTTTTGCCAACATAAATTCCAGTCTTAACTCAAAAGCAAATTAATCTAAATATATCACTTTAAACACTGTAAAGGCAAATATATTAATGCAGAATATATTTGCCTCAGTAAGACGCTGGATTTAGCACAGACGCTCTAGCAAGTGCCAAACAAGCACACCTTAACCAATGAGACATACAAAAACAAATCAAAATTAGAACTGAAGATTTACATCACACCTTTTCAAGTCCATTCATTTTACAGCAGAGGCCTACCTCAAATGCCAAGATACACAATGCTTATCTACTATAAAGATGCTCAACCATCTTCAAAATTTCAAAGAAACAAGTGTCAAAGGCACTAATAATTTTACCAAGAAAGAAAAGCAATATGGACAGTACTAGTCAAAACAACAGTGGTGAAAGAATAGAGAACAAGAGATTTAAAAAAAAACCCAACAAAAAGTCCACAAGCTGAATTAGGCAAGGAAAAAACTATACAATTGATAGCAAACAGTCTGCAAGGTTTCTGAGTCAGTAAAAGATAGATTTTGCCTGTATCATGAGGAAGACTGTTATTTGTAGCACGTTTAAAGTAGCAGAAGTGCATTTGCTTAAGATCTCACATACCTGGTATTCTAACATCAAGACACACTACTTACACAAGAATGTTGAATCTCATAAGTAACATTCTCATTGTAAGAGACCAGATAAAAGCAAAAGTCAGACTAAATAAAATTCTACTCTCTAACTAAATACAACTATGTTTTTGAAAGTATATCTATTCTTCTTAAATCAAAAAAGAAATTAACTATTTGAACAGAACCTGGTTTGACATTCCTAAAAATACAAGTAAAAATTGAAGTAAGACTGGAATCCTCTTAGAAATATGTCAAAGGGAATATTTTGAGACAGCTAATTCACAAATTTAAACTTTTACAGCATTACTAAAACAGTTAATATCCACAAATACATGTTCGCATCTAAAGCAACTAAAAATTTCAATAAGAAGAGGGCAGCCAAAATGACTTAGAAAAGCCCTATAACTGAAAAAGACAAGTTCATATAGGAATATCTTTAATTTGCATAAACTAATATTCTAATGAGAGTCTACTCCTTTCAAGAAAAACTGGTGAGTTAATGTACATCTCACATTCTGGTCACAAAACAAAACTTGAATATAAGCAACTGATTGCACTCTTTATTTTTCTTTGGAATTTATATTAAAAAGCCAAAACCCATTCAGATCCCTGAATTAGGAACCTGAATAGCTGTGAACTTTGCATCATGCTATTCCTAATATGTTACACAAACTGTGACTCCTAAAAGAAGAGTCATATTGGAAACAGCATGAAAGGATTCTGCCTGTGGTCTGTCAGCTCTAGGATATTGCAGCTTTTCCAAAGGAAGCTCAAGATTACCGACCCCACAGCATATTGTTGATTTAGACAGATTACAGCTGCAGTAGTCCTTACAATTATCTATCTATTAGACAGGAGAATTATTTCACATGATCTAACTTTGGGTTTGCAATTGTTAAACTGCTGTTTTCTGTAATAGAGAGCTGAAAAACACTATTAAAAAAATTAAGCAAATGGGAGCGTAAAAACTGGGTAGTACCTGACCTCATCTACAGTTAGGACAGAGTTTATGCCAATAGGAATTAGGATACAATCTATTTCCACTAAAATTTCTTACTAGCACTGCAGTACAACAAACCTCCTTGTGACTGTGTTACAATGTATAAAATGGACTTTACAGAAACTCCTCTGAATAGCAACTGAGTAAAAAATTAACTCGTTCACACTAATTTAATGATTTTATAGCAACATGAGGCTCCTCAAACCCAGTCCAACTGGTCTGTACAGTCTCTTATCAGCCTCTGAAGTCTGACTTGGTACCAAACATTTTTTTACTCAGTCATGCAAGATACTAGTTCTTTTGGCTCTCTATACAGAAATGAAGCTTTCTAAGACATGATTAAAACACAAATAATCATAGATTTTTGTGCACTGAAAAATACAGGAGAGTCAACACAGTACTGAGCACCAAAAATTTACCATCTGTTTATCTCAACATTCCAATATAGACCTGTGAAGTAAATCATCATTATGATGCATAACAATTCATTAGTAAAGCTTTGCTTCACAAATGGAGAGAAATTAGGAGAAGTTAAAAAAAGGAAATTGCAGAAAATTAAAATCCTTAGTCTCACCTAGGCCTCCAGGGCCAGCCAAGAGAAACTCTTGTCTGCCTATCCTTTTCACAATTGGCCGTTTCTCATCACTGCAATAGGGAAATAGATCCTGGGAGACGCCAGTATTATAATTCAAAATTATATACTGTGTAGTAAGTGCAAGGCATAAGTAGTAACCATCTACAGCCACAGCGCAAGGTTGCTCTGGAGTAAACACTTCCTTCACTATCTGGACTCTGTCTTCAAACACCATGAACATCTGAATGGTCCGACGCTTGACTGAGATAATGCAGACTTCCACACAGAAAGGATCTCCACTCACAGGGTTTTCATTCAACGTGAATGTCACAGCTCCTTTGATCCTAGCGCCGGTGGGGACAGGTTCCAAGTTTATCATGTTAACTAGTGTTATTGTGTTGTCGCAAAGCACAAGAAGTCTGGTGAGGGCAGAGGCTGCTTTTAACTCACTCACGGGCTTCTTCAAGCCCAGGTATTTATGTAGTTGTTTGGTAGCAGCAAAAGTTATTTTTCCAGCTGTTGACACCTTTTCATCCAACATAAAGTGGTAGATAAAGCAGTCATTGGTTCCAATATAGAGGTTCTTCCCACAACACTCAATGCACTCGATGTTGATGTAATTTTTGTCTCCCATTAACATCTCCCGCTCAACAGCAGAAACGAGCTTGAAAGCTTTAACGCTCATTGTGTCTTCTGAGTGATCTGATTAAAAAGAAAAAAAAAACACTATTTAACTGCACATACATAATCTAATATCAGAGGTAGCAAATGAACATTCAGCAATACAAAAACTTAACTGCTGCATTTTTAATAGCCTATACACTATTTCCAACCCAATTACACAAGCCAGAGCAAGCACATTAATAACCACAGAAATTAATCAAATTTTATGTTTCCACTTCAAACCTATTCTGGAACAGATTCACAAGAGCACCCAGCTATTCTGAAGTGATGATTTCTCCACATATAACCAGGATGCTATTGGCTCTCTCAGACACTTTGGTACTACAAGTGGTTATTGACAGTATTTAGTGATTTATAAATCTGTCATGCACATGCTTCTATCACCTGTACAAGAAAACAGACAAGTTTCAGGTCTTAGATTTGTTGAGAACTCACAAGGCATTTAGTGCTACTACTTAATATCTCATGTTGCTTTACACTCAACTGTAGGCCTATTGGTACATAGTCTCTTCATTAAATATCACAGGCATATTCCATTTTAACACAAACTTTACATTCTTTATCTCCAGCAATCAGAAATCTGTAACTTCCAATACAATTTAATTTATGTAAAATATTATTCAAATCATAATAAAAGTTGTTGGTTTGTAGTTTGTTTTTTTGAGTTTAATATCTGCAGAATACCTATTGTATTCAGTACTACTTACATATTCTCTGCATAACACTGTATGCACCAGCAATTATAAAGCTCATTCACCCAGAAAATTTGGAAGCACGGCCAACAAAGTATTAATTAAGCTCAAGCTGCAATATCACAGAAATTAAAAGAGCTTCTTTTCTCTACTATCACAATCATCCCAAGTCTGTCTTTAAGTGCACTTCTAATATTTATTCTACAAACTATACCCACCCTTTTGTAATCAAACATTGTCAAGGGACAGATGCAACTTATGAAGCAATTAATTGTGTTTTAAAAACAGTTGCAATTTTACTGTACTCCAGACCTGTGCTGTTTTTATAAGAAACCAGCAGGCAGCTGTGCTCAAGACTCTAAACAAAGGCACATGAGAAACTGCTGACTTTCTTTAATCACCTTTTAATTTATCATGACTGCTCTGTAATGACCACTTAGTCAATATAGCAGAAGATACAACACTAAACATCTTGAGTGGATTTAAGATACAACATATACAATTGCTTCTAGTCCGTGAGTACAATGGAGATACAAAACATCAAATGAAAACTCTGGGAACTGAGAAACCAATATCAACAAGATGCTCCTGTGAACAAACTTGAAGCTAAACATAGTCAAAACTAATTTAGTTTCCAATTATTACACCTAACAAAACCCCTTGGTTTTGAGAGAGAACATTGAAAACCAATGCAAAAATTTTCCAAAACGGAATGAGAAAAGTTAAGGTACACAACTTGCAAGTAATCACTAAACAAAATTAGATCAAACTAAAAATATAGCCAGAAGCAAACCATGTTATCAAGAGACAGGAGTGATCTTTAATGCCCCAAAAACTTCAGGGTTTGTTTTTTGGTTATTTTTCCAGAAGTTAAAAAGATTTTGGTTTGGGCTTCCATAACATTTTCCAATTCCATACTCACTTGGGGTGTAAATTAGTGTTCTGTCCTTCAATCAAAAAATTCTCAAACAAACCCAGGAAGCACTAGAGAAACAGCCTAAGGTAAAGTGATAATTCAAATCTCTGGCAACACATATATGTTATCCTCCAACACGCTCAAAAGAAATACTGCATATTAAGTTAGAGAGGGCTGTCCAAAGGTTGACTAACAAAAAACCCAACAGTTTTTAAGAGCCTGTGCGCAGCCTGAAGTGATTAACTATGAGAGGCAAACTGGAGAGGTCAGGATGCTTTCATACTTGAAGTTCGCGTAGCCCAAGAGAAAAATGTTAACATATGCCATGGGGAGAATTTTGCTTTTGACCGAGATGTATTAAAAACCTCCAAAAGTATTTCTTAAATGAAAGTAGGTGAAAAGTAAAAGTACAAAAGAAGTCATAATAGATACACTTCCTGAGCAGAAATAGCAAAAAATCCAAAGTACTACTTAAGTCCGGTAACAAAGAAATTCGTTATAGAAAAAAAAATCCTGAGAGAAAAAGCTTTTAGGAACAATCAATGTCAACACCGGTGACCTGGATATGATTTTTTTTTTTTTTAACATTTATTTTGTTCTCCTTTATAAAACCTTAGGGGCCTGTGTGCACTGCAAAGGAATAGGTTCTGGAGAACATACTGTTCCCTTAAAGGTGCCAGAGGCCACCCCAGAGTCACAAACAGTACTTTTTGTAGTATTTTTAAGATGTTCAGAACTCCGGAAAACAAGATAACGGGGATGCTTGCTGTCAAAACCCAAAAAGCAACACTCAGGGAAATTACCCGTCCAGCAGACACTACTCTGCAGTCGCAGCAATAGCCCCGCACGCCCTCGTTTCCGGCGAGGAGCGGGAAGCAGCTCCCTCCGCCCCGCTCTTGTTAAGCAATAACCTCGCACTGCGCGTTCCGGGCCGCCGCCCCGCACACCGGCCCCGCACACCGGCCCCGCGCCCGCCTCCCCCGCGCCCACACCCCGGCGAGCCCCAGTTCCGCGCCGGGCACGGGGGCCGGGACCCTGCGGGGGCCGGGAGGGAGGGAAGGAGGGAGGGAGGGAGGGCGTGCGGGGATGTGCTGCCCGGCAAGCCCCGCTCCCCCACACTCACAGCGCACCCAGGCCCGGCGCCCGCCGGACCCGCCGCGCCGCCCCCGCTCCACCCCACCCCGGCCGCCGAGCCTCTCTCTCACTCTCCCTCTTCCCACCTGCCGGCGCTCGGCGGGAGCCGGGCCCGCCGCTCCGGGCCCTCACGGAGCGAGGGATCCGCGGAGGGATCCGCGGGGCGGACGCGGCGCTTCCGCTGCGGCGCCGGCCCCGCCCGCAGCGCCGTCACCGGGAGCGTCCGGTCACGTGCGGGGGAGCCCGCCCCGAGCGCCGCCCGGGCACCGCAAACACCGGCCGGGCACCGCAAACACCGCCCGGGCACCCCGGACACCGCAAACACCGCCCGGGCACCGCAAACACCGCCCGGGCATCCCGGACACCGCAAACACCGCCCGGGCACCGCAAACACCGCCCGGGCACCCCGGACACCGCCCGGGCACCCCGGACACTGCAAACACCGCCCGGGCACCCCGGACACTGCAAACACCGCCCGGGCATCGCAAACACCGCCCGGGCACCCCGGACACCGCCCGGGTATCCCGGACACTGCAAACATCGCCCGGGCACCGCAAACACCGGCCGGGCATCCCGGACACCGCAAACACCGCCCGGGCACCGCAAACACCGCCCGGGCACCCCGGACACTGCAAACACCGCCCGGGCATCGCAAACACCGCCCGGGTATCCCGGACACTGCAAACACCGCCCGGGCATCCCAACTGTGCGGTCCACGGAGAGCAGGCACACACACTAATGTGGGTGTATGTGTGTATGTACACACACATATATGTGTATATACACGTGTATATATATAAGACATATATGTGTGTATGTATATGTATGTATATATACATACATATATATAAGAGATTCCAAAGATTTGGAATTATCGGACTTAATAATACCAATGTTATAAATCTCATATATATATATAATATATATGTATATCTCACACTTAGTTTGGGAACCACTTTTTTCACATTCCAAAAAAGTGTTCTCAGTCTAATTGGACTTAATAATAGCAATATTAAATGTATCTTAAAAGACTTAAAATACTGCTATTCTTATTATATCTGCTATATATTATATAAATCTATTTTATATTATAAGGGACTTATTGCTGTTATATATACTTTATATATTCCATATATATATTCTCTATATATGTCTCTTATATGGCTTAGAATATTGCTATTCTTATTATTTATGCTATATATCATATAAATCTTTTATATTCTAAGATACTATTGCTATTATTATATTTATGTTCCATACATATCCTATATATGTTTCATCTATATTATATAAGTCTCCTATATATTATGAGACTTCTAACATTGTTGTTATTAAGTCCAATTAAATTGAGAGCACTTTCTTGGAATGTGAAAAAAACCAGTTCCCAAACTAAGCTGAAACCATCTGATGTCCAGCTGTTAGAAAGAAAAATTACTTGTTGGTAGAATTGCCTTGTTAAGGTTTAGGTGTTGACATGCCTCAATGATCTAAGACCTAGTGGGAGGTTAACAAAGCTTGGGGAGAAGGATGTACTACTGATAGTGGACACAAAGAATGTAAAATTTATGGGCCACAGGATATCTGGCAGAACTCCAAAGGACGAAACTAACAAAGCCAACTCAGCAACTGTGCTGAAATCATCTCCGGCTGGGCAATAGGCAATTCTGGCACGAGGAGATTGTGACCACTGACTCACAGCCCACAGACTCAAAAGAAGAGAAGGACTGAGCATGCAGACTAATTAGCATGAGAAGGAAGGAAATCTTTAACCAGTAGAAGATAAAATACTAATTACAAGAGAACTAGGCAACTTGTAGCAATAAATATTAATTACTTTGTTTGCTAAAACATAGTGAAAAGTTTTGTTGATCCTCATGCTGTCTTTGTGGATTTGCCATCTCTTTCTGTGCAGAACTGTAAATAAATCAAATACCTCGACTGTGTGTGGAATGGCCTCTTGCACACTGTGTGAAAGAACCTCTTTTGAGACAACACATACAGCTAATGAACAAAGTAAAGAGAAACGCATCAGAACTGATATAAAGCATTGTTTTTCTAACTGGAAAATCTTTAAAAAAAATAATGGAAAATGACACATGGTATAATTTTTTAAAAATATTATTGCATTAACCAAAAATATAAAGAATTATCTCTATTATAAAATGCAATAGGATCATTCAGTAGATATATGAAAACCATGTAGCTTATTAAAATCTTACCATTCTTACAGCAATTTGAAAAGAAACATTACATTTTTATCAGACTGTTTACATTTCATCCCTATCAGAACTTCACTGTGAGAGGACATGGTTTGGTTAACCAAAGAGGAACTATAATTTTGGGTAAAATCCCTACCAAGTAAATAACAACATAAGAAAATCACAGGGTGAAAGTCATGATCAGTAAAACTAATTTGGTTACCAGGATATGTTTTCATGAGGAAAGAACTTAGAAGATACTTTAAGAAGAGGGAGATGATGCCTGATTCTTGTAATTTACAAGAAAGTAGTTTCATTGGCTGAAATAAGCACCAAATACATGCTGAACATTCATGAATATTCAATATCCTTGGATATTCATTTACAAGATTACTTGAATTAAGTTGATTTTGTGACATAACTGGCTGAAGTGAGAGAAGAGTGAGAAAATGAAAATAGAACTACTTTATAGTTGTGTGTGTGGTTGCAGAGATGAGTGTCAGAGTCAGCATCCAAGTTGTGCATCCATGTAGAGGAGGACCCAATCCCAGCAATGCAAACACCGGCCACCACTCATAATCTGGGCAGCAATGGGGGATCCATTTAGTATTTCCAAGTGTTGTAGTCATGTTGCAGATCATAGTTATGGACCAAGCCCAACCCTGACATACAAAGGATAAACATAGGTGGAAAACGCAGTGTTCCCAAGAAAAAACAAGTGGTAATAGCAGCTTGGGCTGGTTTGAGAGGAGAGACAGAGGGAAGGCACAAGGAAGTAAATTGCATACACTGCCAGATGGCTGTTTTGAGGCCACCACTGTGAAATAATGTTACTTCTTACTTGTACACTTAAATTATTTTTAAGTATTCAAAATTTGAATTCACTCACAAAAGCACTGCATATATGTAGCAATAATGTGACATACATAGTCACATATCTGCATCTCATTCATGTGGATGTACACATAAACCCATGATATTACATTACTTGCTGCCTGTGCCTCATAATTCTGTAAAATGAAAATAAGTACTTCAAATTACATTGCAATTTTATATTGTGACAACAACATGGTTATTTACTCATAATCATTTTTAATTCCCTATTCTGCTTTTAAATATGTAAGCAGATGACTAACTCCAATGGACAGGCAGCTATTTTACTTTGAAATTACAAAGCAACTTTTGTTATTGCAGATCAAGCAGTGTTAATTGGCAGGTGCCACAGGTATGAGCAGGATGGAGTTCCCATTTAGTTCAGTAGCACAGTTCTGGCATGTAGCAGCACAAGTGGTTTATACTCTTGTATTCTTACAGAATTACAATAAAATGTTTTTTCCCTGTTCAGCTTTATCAGCTGGAGGGTGACCTGACCTCATCAGCAACACCTAACTCCCTTGAAGACAGAGAGGCCCTGCACAGAGACTCAGACAAAATTAGAGGGCTGGGCAGTCACCAACTGCTTGAGTTTACCGGGGGCAAGTGCTCGATCCCACACCTGGGATGGAACAACCCTGGATGTTTGTACAGACTGGGGAATGAGATGCTGGAAAGCAGCGCCAGGAAAGGGCCCTGGGGGTTCTGGCCGATGGCAAGTCGTATCTGAGTCAGCAGTGCCCTGGCAGCCAGGAGGGCCAACCCTGTCCTGGGGCATCAGGCAAAGCATTGTCAGCCTGTTGAGGGAGGGGATTGTCCTGCTCTGCTCCGCACTGGGGCAACCTCACCTGGAATATTGTGGGCAGTTTTGGGCACTGCAACATAAGAAAGACATTCAGCTCTTAGAGAATGTCCGAAGAAGGGTAACAAAGATGGTGAAGGGCCTTGAAGGGAAGCTCTATGAGGAATGGCTGAGGGCACTTGGCTTGGAGGAGGCTGAGGAGAGTTTACAATTTCCTTGTGAGGGGAAGAGGAGGGGCAGGCACTGATCTCTTCTCTGTGGTGACCAGGGACAGGACCCGAGGGAATAGGCAGAAGTTGTATCAGGGGAGATTTAGGTTGGATATTAGAAACAGGTTCTTCATTCAGAGAGTAGCTAGGCATTGGAACAGGCTCCCCAGGGCAGTGCTCACAGCACCAAGCCTGGCAGAGCTCAAGAAGAGTTTGGATGACACTCTCAGGCACATGGTGTGACTCTCGGGGATGATCCTGTGCAGGGCCAGGAGCTGGACTCAATGACCCTGAGATTAGTTGGTTAGAGCCTCGTGCTGATAATGCCAAGGTTCTTGGCTCAATCCCTATGTAGAATATGTCCTACAGCAAGATAGCAGGCTATTGTCACACTCAAGGTAAGAGGCACAACCACTCAAAACACCAGGTTGTTGCTTTTAGGAAAACCTATCAAGTCAATCCTCTTTGGGAACGCTTAATTTTGAACATAAGTCATAGGAGGAATAGAAGAATACTTAATAATCTGTCACTTCCTCTGTGAAAGAGAGGTGATTGCACACTGGAAGGGGACAGCAGTATTTGACACTCCCGTCAAAGCGACAGAGAGCGCTGTCTTTGACCGTGTGTTTGGCGCTGTGTGTTGTTGCCAGCTGTTATTCAGGACCAGACCGCAGCCTGGAAGGGGCTGCCCGGGACGGCGGTGGAGTCTCGGTTTAAGGAAAGCCTCGACGTGTCGCTCAGTGCCACGGGCCGGCTGCCCTGGTGGTGTCTGGTCTTGGGCTGGACTCGCCGTTCCCAGGGGGTTTTTCCACGCCGAGTCCGTGACCGGGCGATGCTGAGGCCATGAATGCCCTCCCCAGGCAGGCGTGTCCCGGCCGGGCACAGGCGGCTGGCTCTGCCCTGCCCTGCCCTGCCCTGCCCTGCCCCGCAGCCAGCCCTGCCGGCCCCTGCTGCAGTGGGTGGGTCCCGGGGAGGTGCCATCGCCCTGCCCTTCCCTCGCCCCGGCGGGGCGCGGAGGAGGCGCTGAGGAGCAGCCCGGCCCTCGCCCCGGCCCGGCCCGGCCCCGCCGCAGCATCTTCGGCTGGCCCGGCGGGGCGCGGAGGAGGAGCCGGCGGGGCCTGCGGGGAGGGAAGGTAAGCTGCGGGGAGGGGAGGGAAAGGGAAGGGAAGGGAAGGAAAGGGGGCTGGCTGCCCGCCCGCCCTCCTTCGCTGCCCCGTGTTCGGGTTGGGGGAGCGGCCCACAGCGCGGCCGGGCCGGGTGGGGCTGCTGGGCCGGGAAATGGCCGATAGCGGGGGGGGGGCGGTGTGACTGTGTGTGTGCGTGTGTGACTGTGTGTGCGTGTGTGACTGTGTGTGCGTGTGTGTGACTGTGTGTGCGTGTGTGTGACTGTGTGCGTGTGTGTGACTGTGTGCGTGTGTGACTGTGTGTGTGTGACTGTGCGTGTGTGACTGTGTGAGTGTGTGACTGTGTGCGTGTGTGACTGTGTGCGTGTGTGACTGTGTGCGTGTGTGACTGTGTGCGTGTGTGACTCTGTGCGTGTGTGTGCGCGTGTGTGACTGTGTGTGTGCGTGTGTGACTGTGTGTGTGCGTGTGTGACTGTGTGTGTGCGTGTGTGACTGTGTG
>JAWWEE010000001.1:90574085-90680404 GCA_035221455.1 Xenops minutus
CACCAGCGTGCTTGTAGCAAGCGTGGGTAGAGCCCTTGTAAATCTTCGTTCGCGAAGCCTAGCCATGAATGAATTAAATATGTACATATTGGATTTGTGGCATCTGATCATAATCAGAAAAAGGATGTTTTCAATACAGCTGTAGATGAAAAAGAGAAGCTGGATAAAATTGAAATATTTTCTTACAAATCAGTAGCATTATTATCCACATGAAACACAACAGTGGGGATGGGGTCTGTATGTGCTTGGAGATAACTAATTACTAGATGTAAGATCCTTATTCAGGTAACTCTTAACACCTTTGGTGAATAAGAAATCCTATTCCAGTGGGCATATTGGCCATATAATTGCAATACTACTAAATGAGGCTTATTTCTTCATTTTTAGCTTAGTACAAAAGTTTGAATTTTAAAAGAATCGCTTGGTTAGCTATAGTTAATTAATAAGCTTGTGCATTATCTAAGACCGTGACTATTTTGTTTTTATTATTCTCTTTTGTTCTCCATTTCTCTCATCTCCTAATGATGCATTTTCAGGAACTCTTTGCCTATTTTAGAATCTATTAATCAAGAACTTGCCTAATTTAACTATACAATCCTTTCTCTCTAAAAAAACACCAAAAAACCCAAACCAAACCAAACCAAACCAAACCAAACCAAACCAAACAAACAAACAAAAAAAACCCCCACTTAATTTGATATTTGCTTTAAAATATTAAAATATTAACTGAAAAAATTTCCAAGGAAACTTTGCCAGAATGTGACTCATTTTCCAAAAGTTCAGTTGATGCTTTAGTTTTTTGAAGAAGTACTAAAGAGTGAAGAGAACAAGACATTTAATACTGCAAAGTTAAATAAAATCATAAAGAATTAATTAGCCTCACCATCCATTAGAAAAATGGGCATCATCTGTGAGAAAAGTAATAAGAAGCAAGTGTCAGTTGTCTTCAATAGGCTTCACCTTGAGAGGTTCAGATTATGCTTTCATTGTAAATTTTCTGGACTGATACTTTTCTGATTTCATCTTCTGCTATATGTTGCTATTCTATGTCTCCTTTCTGTTGTCTTTTTTTTCCCCTTTTTTTTTTAAATAAAAGTAATTATTTCTATTTCTTTCATTTGTATAAATGTAAGCAGCTTTTTCTACACCTTACTCTGAAAACCAGCCATGCTTAAGGAAGCAAAAATGTGTACATAATGGAGTGCTGTGAACCAAATCTTGAAATCCTTTCACATCACATTTAATTAAAATTGTAATAAAAAAAAAAAGGGGATTGCTATGGGAATCAGTAAAGGAATATGAACATTTTTCTTTCTAGGTCAGTAATTCAAATCTGTCAAATTTGATGGAGATCTATAATTCTATCAAGCTCTTTGCTGTGAGCAAAAAGTTGCTTTGTTGACAATCTGATTCAAGTTAATAGCAAGAAAGAGTCCACATGGCAAGCCTCTTACAGAGAATATCAGCTACTAAGCACTCATACTGGCAAACCTTTAACAGGGTAGGCCTCAAGAATGGGTGGAAATGTAAGCATACCTAATTTCCTTCTTTTGGCTAGCCCATTGTTAGACACCAGATCAGTAACTATTGGGTCAGAACCACCTTGTGGGGGGTGCTTGTGTGTGCAGAGGGGGAAGGGATGGGTCGAACCTCACAGAGATGGGGTGGCATCATATCCCTCATGGCAGCCCCTGGAGCCCACACAGATAGGCACTGGAATGGCTGTCAGTCACAAACAGCCCAAGAAAACTATAACACCCCACAGCTCCTGGAGCCCCTGACCCAGCTGGGATTGGCAGGGACAGTGAGAACACAGCCCCTCACTCTGGCCTGGGGTGTCAGACCATCCACCTGGGGAGTTTTGCCATAGAGACCAGAGCAGATAAAACCAGAGGCACGGGGGTGCCATGTGTCACAGCCCTGCCATTGGGACATGTGAGAGTTGGTCTTCCACAAAATTTCAGTGGTAGCCATATGATCTGTCTCTCCCCCTTTCTTCTTCTCCTTATTCCCTCTGTTTCCCTTCTAAATCCCTCTGCTTCCTTTCTTGATTGTTTGGTTGGCTTGGAGCTGAAGGGATTGGATCTTGACTCAAGTGTTGTGCATTAATATGTCCTGGGTCAGTATTGCAGTGGAACATTTTGTCTAGCCTGTGTATTGTCCTTTTTGAACCTTTGGCAAGTTCCCTTATTTTCTCCACTATATTTATAAAGATACCTCTTGGGAACAACTCTTAATGGTATCTTGGTTTATTCTCTTAATGCTATCTTGAGATATTCAAAGAACCATATAAATATATACATTTATATTTAAGTGAAACTCCTGGCCAAACTTTAAACTCCCAGGGCTGGACTGTTACACCCATTTAGCCTAATAAGGAATTTAGCGACTGGAAAGCTGCCCAGCAGAAAAAGACCTGCTGTCACTGGTCAACAGCTGGCTGAATATGAACCAGCAGTGGCTGGCCAGGTGGCCAAGGCCAATGACATCCTGGCTTGTATCAAAAATATTGTGGCCAGAAGGATCAGGGAAGTGATTGTCCCTATGTACTCGACACTGGTGAAGCTGCACTTCAAGTGCTGTGTCCAGTTTTGGGCATTTAAATTCAGGAAGGATATTGAAGTTCTGGAGCATGTCCAAGAAGGGCAATGAAGCTGATGAAGGGTCTGCAACACAAGTCTTATGATGAGTGACTGAGGGAGCTGTGAGTGTTTAGTCTGGAGAAGAGGAAGTTAAGAGGGGACCTTATCTCTCTCTCCAACTACCTGAAAGGAGGCAGCAGTGAGGTGGAGACCGGTCTCTTCCCTAAGCAACCAGTGACAGGACAAGAGGAAATGGCCTCACCTTACGCCAGGGAAGGTTAAATTGGATATTGTGAAAAATTTACTCACAGAAAGGGTGGCCAGGCATTGGAATGGGTTGCCCAGGGAAGTGGTGGAGTCACCATTCCCAAGCTGAATGATTAGTGCCCATTAAATAGCATTTTGTATCACAGTGGGAGACATCAGTTCCGGTTCTCTCAAGGCACATATGCAAACAGTAAATTAACAGATTTACCTTGCAAAACTGAAATTCACTTTATTCCTCCAGTCAGTTAGTAATTATGCACTCTTAGATAATCCAGTTGATTTTAAAGGTATATTAAACTTGCCTTGTTTATACTTTCCAGTCAGGCTTGAATTTATTGTCAAGATTGACAATTGTGTGTACAGTACTAGAGGAAGAATCTGCAGAACTAGTCAGATAGAATAGTGTGGAAATGTTTTGGTTTTTGTTGTTTTTTTGTTTGTTTTGTTTGTTCGTTGTTTTTTTTTTTTTTTTTTCCCTTAGATAATGGCAATTCACTATAATAAAAAAAATATTTGAAGATATGCTGCTGTCACTAGGCACATATTTGGCAATTTCTGGTAAAAAAGGCTGCTTCATCACTTGGATGAGCTGGATAGTCAAGTGTACTGGTTATCAGATTAGATAGAGGCAGAAACTGGCCGGTCCTAAGTAAGTGCCCTGAGACTGAGCTGGAAAGGCATCCCTTTTTGTGAATTATTCTTCCCCCCAACCAATATGGTGGCTAAAACCTTAGTGTTTTTTTCTTTAGGAAATTAATTATGTTCCTCACATATGAGGAAATTGAGATTAATTTTTCTATTTTAGTATAATTCAGAGTCCAGGAAAATACATTCTCTGCCCATGCCTTAATTGTTTTGAGGTAAGACATTATATGTATTACCTCTATGTCCCACATCTCTCTGATATGATCAAATTTCACTGTTGAAAAACAAAGCTCCATGTCAAAACTCTGAAATGCTTTTCAGTGCTACTTTCCTGGTTCTGGCAGAGTTTAATTTTTTCTGCATTGAATATAAGCAACAGTCTTATCACAGTGTTGAACTTATCCAAATCTTATTTGCTCTCTCATGGTCAGATGATTGAGTTAAGCATAGGGAGAGATTAGACTCATTCTAATTTCAAGGAATACAGAAAGGACTCAATTTCCTGTAGTTGTGTTTCATTTAATAGTGTGTATTGAAACAGAATAACATTATTTATAATTGTATCATGGAACATAGTGTAATATACTAGTGATTATTTCCCCCTCCTGCCTTTCTTCTGACACTAGTTCAAGGATCTTCTATTACAACTCACATCTGTGACAAAGAGGAGAAAAATACCTTATTTCAGTAGAAGTTGAGCCAAAGATACAATGTGTTGAGGTATATGCTTGTAAGAAATGCTGAAGCATTTAACACAATTAAACCCTGACTTCTTTAGAATAAGAAAGGGAAAAAAAAAAAGTCAATTATCCAATCTGTAGGAAGAAGAAGCAAAAGGGGCATCAGAGAAGCCCTTAATGTGTTTGTTTTATTCATGTAGTCATGGTCACAGCTTTTAGTCATGATTAATGTATGTCACTGGTGCATCACTTCTAACATTGTTTTTTTATTTAAAGAAACTTAGTAGGAAGTATTAAAAGCCTCTCAATTCAGGTTTTAAGTTGTTTTTTGTTTTTTTTTTTTAAAAAAAGTGAAAGCTAAAAGCAAAATTGTCTCTGATGGACTAAAAATGAGGACAATCTGATGCATTACAGAAGGGTGATTACATGCACTCTGGGAGAGTTCCAGAGTATAGGAAAAGCACTCCTAAGGTACCTGCATTGTGGGTAAATTTTGCATTAAATTCTGTATTTTGTAAATACTGTTGATTAGGTAGAGAGAATATTTAAGTTAATGTTTTCTTCCACTTAAAAGGAAATTGAGGAAAGCAGATTTGGATTATTTTATAGACATGTTCTGTGAAGGGGAATGTTTGGTTTAGGTTCTCTGTTTTGGTTTGGTTTGTGTTTTTTTTCAGGGAGAAAATAAAGGAAAGAATCAGAATCCCACTCACTGAAAAAAACAGCATAGTGATATCGCCTCCTCAAAGTGATGAAGGGCTAAAATCAAAACCATAACACTACAGAAAGAAAACATAATAAATAACTGTGCAACCTGGTCAAAGCATTCAAATAAAGGTGTATGAATGATGTCATTAGATGAGCTTCCTTGTCTCTACCTCTTCACCCCTAGCAAAGTAATGCTGTATGATAATTTAAAAGTGTTAAATAAGTAAACTTTTGAGTAAGGCAATGAGGCTTTTTTTCTTAGAGGTACATGAAATGCAGAGTTAGGTGAACATATACTGATGTTTGGGGCATTTGGAAATTTTAGCATGTGCTTGTAGAGGCAAAGCAGAAGACAGGCCTGCAGATACTTATCTGTTGCCTTGTGTGTGGCAGCTGACTGAAAAATCTTAATTTAGTTGTGTTTCACATCCTCTTTGGTATGATAAAATATTCAAAAATGTCGAATGAAGAGTGATGAGTTACGATTTTAAAATATTTTAATTATTATTGTAACAAAAATGTTAAAGGAAAGAGTTTATGAGATAAGCTACAAAAGCATTTCTGCATTTCCCTCTTTATTAAACAGTAACACTAATTTAATTCATGCAGTTATGAGTCACTTCAGGGAGGCAGTGACTCCTTTAAAATGAATAGTATACTAATTATAGAAATATAAATTGATAAAGGCTTCTAAATAGATTATTGCTAGAATTGCTGTTCTAGACAATTTTCATTTAGAGAATTCCTGCTATTTCTTTCAAAATTTGTGTCAAAAAGCTATTAAATATTTTCCGAATATTGAAGTGATCATAAACATTTTTAGGTGCTGACAAGCAAGTTTTAAACGCTGTGTTTCAACAACTATTTAGGAAGTTACAGAGTCTTTAGTTAATATCTAGGCTATTGATAGTCTTCTCCATCATTAGCAAATTTATTCTGAAATTGCAATATACACATTTGTGTCCTCTGGGCATACAAATCCATACTAAAAGTACTGTGTCTCTGCGTTTCATGCTGTTGGCCCTAACTGAAATTGCTGTCACTTTAAAGACATTCAAGGAGCATTACCAGAAGAGATTAATATAATGGGGAAGTATTTTGAAAATCAGTTAATTATAATGAAAGTTACTAAGGATATTTCTGTGAGACCCTCAAGGAATATTTGCAGGGCAAAACATTGTCTTATGCTTGTGTTTAGTTTCAAAACCTCAGTTGGAATTCCTTCCAAAGAAAAAGCTTGGAGGAAACGCCTTAGTGTTGCTAAAGATGGTTATCAAAAGGCACAAAGGAAATGCTTATCCTGATGTTAAGTGCTTTAACCAGAGTCTTTGTTCTGATCTCTCCCCAGGCTGGGAGGGGGAGAGAAGACAGGCTCTGGGAGGGGGGGAAGGGTTCGGGTCTCCTGTGCTTTCTGTGCAGGGTCAGCAGTTCACTGGCTCAGCGGACGACGGAAGAAGCACACACACATCAGGTCTGGCATCACCTCAGGACCAGGACTGTGTTTCTTTGCTCTCTGGTTTTCGCCAATCACCTGTGGACACCCCAATCTGTTTTGAGGAAGAGAAACACGTCTGCTCTCTACACTGCAGAGGTTGGATTTCTGCTGCTTTTGTCACCTATTCCACGGGACCTGACCTGACCTCTGCTGCGGCCATTCCCCTGAGAGAGAGCCCAGCCGGCCGGGCGCGACATCACCACCTGCTGTCCGTAAATATAACTGCAACCCCTGAGAGAGAGGAGCCAGCAGTTGAGGTGCAACAGCGCCACCTGCTGTCTGTGGATATAATTGCATCTTTTCCCTTTTTTGGGCGCAACCAAAAGACATTTAACTGCTTTGTCTTTTGGTGGGTGGAAGGGTTTATTACAAACTGTTGTTGTTTGGTTCTTTCTGGATATATACATATATATATATATCTGTGTCTTGTGGTTGAGAACTGTTATCCTTTCATATATATATATTTTCCTAATTAAAGTTCTGATTTTTTTCCTAAATTTAAAGGAGAGGGATTTTTTTTCTTGGCCAACATAAAGATCTTAGTTCTCCCCTCAGAGTAAGACAGCTTGTGTAAAGACACATAAACCACCATCTGATGATATGAAAAATAAAAAAAAAAACAGAAAAAAGGTGAAAAAAAAATATAGAGCAAACTAGGGAAGTGGCAAAATTAAATTGCTGGAGAACCCAAGAGTCTAGTCAGAATACTAAGCAAATTTACACAATTTGCATTCAAGCCAGAGAAACAAAACAACAGGAATGTGGTGCAAAACCTGAAGATTATATTTGTTAAGTAATTTCAACATTTACTTACTTAGGGGTAACCAACGGTGCTTAAAAAAACAACAAAAAGGATTAAAAGGAGAATTTGTGGCCTTATGAAAAATATATATTCTAGAGAGCTATGTGTACAACTAAACTCTGGCATAGCTATGGAGGAAAAATTATATTTTGCACAGCTTTTCTTTGTGCAGATCTGACATCACATGAAGATACTGTTTGACTAGGATGTCATAAAGAAAAGAGACTACCAGAATAATTTCTGAATTTAAAAGTTACAAACTTCTGGATTAAATGAGATGATTCAGTTAACTTCTTTAAAATACAAATAACTCCTAGTGACCAATATTTAGTGGAATGGAGAGATTTTGCTCTTTTTCCCTAGGGAAAGAATTATTTCATTAATTAAAAAAAGAAAGTGGATTGCATGCTGGCTAACACCATAGGAAAATAGTGGTGACTAAGTAATCCTAACTCTAACTCTGATTTTCAAGCATTTCTACTGTGATATGACTAAATATAACCCTTTGCTACTGGTGTTCTTTTTGTTTTAGTGAATAAAAATCCCAACAAGTTGGGAAAAGTAACAAACTGGGAAAACTGGGTGCTCCATTAAGACCACTGAAGTGAGGATTTCTTTTTAGAAATCAAACAAAATAACATATCTGAAAGAGGGATAGTAAAACATTCAGTAATTGCTATTCTGTTATTTTTTTCCTAGATTGTCTGCTTTTTATTTCCTAAGTGGTCAAGTTATTTTCTCTACTTTTCCTTTCAGTTGTTCTTATCCTGATCCTTCTTTCTCTTTGTCTTTATTTTTCTCACTTTTTTTTTTTTTCGATTTTCCCTTACATTTCTCACAGAAAACGTCATCTCCCTGCATGTTGTACTCCTTTATGCCACCTCTTTAATGGTTTCCTCTTTCAGTGGCTGAGGGCACTTGGCCTGTTCATTCTGGAGGCGACTGAGGGGAGACCTCCTTGCAGTTACAACTTCCTTGTGAGGGGAAGAGGAGGGGCAGGCACTGATCTCTTCTCTGTGGTGACCAGGGACAGGACCCGAGGGAATGGCCTGAAGTTGCCAGGGGAGATCCAGGTTGGACATGAGAAAAAGGTTCTTTACTCAGAGTGTGGCTGGGCACTGAACAGGCTCCCCAGGGCAGTGGCCACAGCACCAGGCCTGGCAGAGCTCAAGTACTGTTTGGATGACAGATTCGGGCAACGGTGTGACCCGTGGGGACGGTGCTGGGCAGGGCCAGGAGGTGGACTCCATGATCCTTGTGCGTCCCTTGCGGCTCAGGATGCTCCGCCACCCTGTGTGTGTCCCGGTATCCCGGTGTCCCCCCATCCCGGTATCCCCATGTCCCGGTACCCGCGTGTCCCGGTATCCCGGCACCCCCGTGTCCCGGTACCCGCGTGTCCCGGTATCCCGGCACCCCCGTGTCCCGGTACCCGCGTGTCCCGCTGCGGGCTGTGACGTCACGCGCAGCAGGCACGCCGCTCGGGAAACGCGCTTCCAGCGGCGCGCGGGATTGTGGGAGCCGGGCCGGGCCGGGCCGGGGGAAGATGGCGGCGCAGGGCCAGGGCCAGGGCCGGGCCCGGGCGGGCGCGGTGCGCGGCCAGGAGCGGCAGCAGCAGGAGCAGCAGGAGCAGGGACCGGCACGCTCGGAGTCGGAGCTGCTGCTGCTGCACCCCGAGCTGCTCTCGGAGGAATTCCTGCGGCTCACCCTGGAGCAGGTGCGTCCGGGGAGCCCGAGGGGGGTCGAGGGGAGCTCGGGGAAAAGCAGCCCCCGAGTCGGTGCTCGCAGTACCCGTCCTTGCTGAGAGGAGGCCCGTGGCGTGGGAGGTGTCTCCGTGTCTGCACAGGGGCTGTGTTTGAGCACCGAGGCTGCTGTAGAAGTGCTTGCCCAAATCGCGGCAGTGTCTGCGTGCTGCACACTGTGAAAGTGCCTGGAAAGATGGTCATGTTCGTGTCCATGCCCAGTGTGACCTGCCCGAGGTGACCCTGCCTGGCCGGGGGGGTGGGCGAGGTGATCTCCAGAGGTCCCCAGTTCAGGTCGGATCAGCAGCTCCAACCCTAAATGCTCTGTGAATTAAAGAAGTGCAGCCTGTGTAGTTAGTGTTTCAATACTTAAGCATTACTTAATAATTGAGAAAAAGAAATTGAGTTTGAAAGTGAGTTTTAAACAGTTTAGGGCCATACAAAGCTTCCGTGGATGTAATTTGAAATACTTGTTACTGCTCTGCCTGCAAACTTCAGTTGCATGAAACAACGGTAACCAAAGTTTTAGGTTTTTGTATGAGCTCGAAGAATTTTCATATGCCCTCATCTGTGTAGTCTGTGTGAACAAAAATGTATGGTGTTCAGGCCAACATCAAAAGTCTTGAAGTGTTAACAAAAACAGTAGTGGCAGAGGCTTGACCTGGCTTTGGTGGCTTCTAGTTTGTAGGATGTTTTCTGTCAGGAGGTACCGAGAAATGCTCACAAGCCTATACATGGTTAAAAAGAAAACTGGTGTTCTGTTAAAACTGACAGTTCCAGAAATCTCACAAAATCACAGAATATTTAGGGTTGGAAGTGACCTCTGGAGATCATCTAGTCCAACCCCACTGGGTTGACCCTGCCAAGGCAGGGTCATCTAGGGCAGATCTCACAGAAACTTGCCCATGTGGGTTTGGAATGTCTCTAAACAGACAGAGAGGGACAGAGAGCGAGATTCCATGACTTCCCTGGACAGCCTGTTCCAGTGCTCTGCTACCCTCAGTGTAAAGAAGTTCTTCGTCATGTTGAGGTTAAACTTATCTCCCTTATTTTTTGGGAGCTGGGGAAGGAAGCACACTTCTACATCCCTAAGTCTGACTGACCTGCATTATGTTCTAGTTCCCTGGTTTTTAGAAGGGTGAAGAAGGGCTTGGTATGGTAGTTAGATTCAGGGAAGTGTGTTTAAGGGTGCATGAAAACATCAGCCATCAACAGTATATCTATCAGAACTTTTTCCTTTCTTTTACTACTGTTTTTATGGACAAAACCGGGGGGGAGGGGTGGTTTGGATAGGAGGGGCTGCAGGGTTGACCTGTGTGGGCAGAGGTGAATAACTGCCCAGTGCTGATCATGGCTGCATCCAGCTGTCTCTGACACTGATGAAAACAGCCCATCACACACCAGAATTTGAACCAGGGGAGCTCATGGTGCCTGTGCTGAAATGCACTTAAAGAATAGGAGACTCCAGAGAACACACAGGAAGAGGCAGATGAGGAGATATGTGAAAGACATGCTCTTGCAGGTCGTGGAGAACGAAATTACTGTGCACTGATTGAAACATCCTGTGTTTCCAGTTGCCTCACTGAGAGAGGGACTGAGTGTAATCCATACAGAAAATGGGAGAATTTGACAGTAGAAGGGCAGGAGACCAGGCTGTCGCTGGCATTGGGCAATTCTTGGCCTCTCCAGACCAATCACCCCAGTCACCCCCTCACTTCTGAAACTCTAGCGTTTATGCCCAATGCATAAATGGATTTTGAAAAAATAAACTATGACACTCAATGGTTGTGGTTTTGAATTTGTCATAATAATAGCAACTTTTCTGTTCCCCACAGAAAAATATATTAGTTGAAAATGATGTGAAGATGGACAAAGATGGTCTCACTGATCTCTATATTCAACATGCCATTCCCCTGCCTCAGCGTGACTTACCAAAAAGTAGATGGGGGAAAATGATGGAAAAGAAAAGGCAGCAAAATGACTTGAAAAGTGAGAATAAAAGGTAATTTAGCTTCTGTTGGGCTAGACCTGGAGAAATTTAAGACAATGCATTTAGTTTAATCTTTGTTTGCCTGACTAATGAAACTTGTACAGCTTTTGGACATTGCTACAGTTTACAAAGAATGCTGTCAGGTTTTCTGTGTCAGAAGTGATAAGATTCTATTACTGCAATAAGGGGAAAAAGGGAAAGATAATTTTTTTCTGTCCTCCAAATGTTATTCATGGTATCTAGGTTATAGTACTTCTTTTCGTAGAACCATGCAATGATTTGGGCTGAAAGGGACCTCTGATGGTCATCTAGTCCAACCCTGCTGCAGTGAACATTCTCAACTTGATCACGTTGCTCAGAGCCGTCTCCCTTGAATGTTTCCAGGGATGGGGCATCTATCACCTCTCTGGGTAACCTGTTCAAGTGTTTCACCACCCTCCTTGTAGAAAACATCTTTCTTATATCTTATCTAAATCGACCCTCTTGTACTGTAAAACCATTGCCCCTTGTCCTGTTGCTACAGACCCATCTTTCTTTTAGGTCCCCTTTAAGTACTGAAAGGCTGCAATAAGGTCTTCCTGGAGCCTTCACTTCTCCAGGCTGAACAACCACAACTCTCTTAAGCCTTTCCTTATGATCATTCTTATGACACTCCCCTGGAACCACTTCCGCAGGTCAATGTCCTCCCTGTGCAGAGGACTGCAACAGCTGATGGGAGATGCTCCCCCTTCGCCCCCCTACACGCGGTCCCTGAGATGCCACAGAAAGAGCCACACAGAGACCACAGGAGAGGGAGCAGAGAAAGTTTATTAACATGGGAAGGGGTATTTAAAGGTTTTAGGGGGATTCTAACTACTATCAATAAAAATGCAGGGATAACAACCAATGGGAAAGGGTTAACCAAGGGCCAATAGGGGAACTTAAACAGAAACCTTCAAGGACGAATTCCTGAAGGCTTAGCTAGAGAGATAAGGGTTTTCTCAGGGGGTTTTGGGAAGAAGACAGTGACTAAGGGAAAAAAGACAAGGAATCCATCTTTACAACACAGTAAAAGCTTCAGTTTTTAAGGCATTTTGGCTAGCTTCTTCATTTTCTTCACAGACCCATTTCTTACATGATTTTTTCCATTTCTGATACTGCTGGTTCTATGCCACAGAGGACCCCAGAGCTGCACGCAGTGCTCCAAGTGAAGTCTCACCAGAGCAGAGTACAGGAGCAGAATCACCTCCCTGACCATATGTATTTTGATGCAGCCCGGTACACTTTTGGTTTTTTGGGCTGCAAGCACACGTTACTGGATCATGTCCAGCCTCTTATCCACCAGTATCATCCAGTCCTTAGCAGGGCTGCTCTCAATCCCTTCACTGCCCAGTCTGTATTGATACTGGGGTTGGTATTGATCCTTCATCCCCCATCATGTATTAATACTGAGTTATTGGTACATTTCAAGGTACTTTGTAATGAAGAAAAAAAATATTTGTTTCACTATATAATTGCTAATTAATAATTGCATTTACAGTGTTTAAGGAAAGTAGTAAAAGCATGTTTAACTGTGCTTGTTCTCTGGATAGTGGTGGCTTACTCTAGAGTGAGGGGTGCATGCTGTAGCAGGTTTGTGTGTCCATTTCAAAACTAATATCCTCTTTCTGAATGAAACATTCTGCCTTGTTTTTAAAATCTTTGTTTATATTTGCTCAGAAAGCAAAATCTTCCTAAAAAGTTTATTTTACTGAATCTTTTTTGTCAGCTTGCCCCTTGCTCAAGCCTTTGATTTTGACATATAATGTGCATGACTGGTGTTCTGATTTAAGTTCAGCAGTAAATCCTAAGGAAAGGTGGATGGAAATTTTCATTATAGTTTTGTAGTGTTACAGCTTCTTGATGTCATGAGTCTGTTTTAGCTTTACTGAGCTTTCTATCTATAAAGAGCTAAACAAATTCTGTCAAGTGAATTTTTTTAAAGTTTTTTAAAATTGTTTCAGTGATTAGGACACTGAGTTGTCTTACATTGGTTTTATTTTCCAAGTGCGTAAAAGGTTATAGTATCTCAGTTTGTTTACAATTTGCAACTTGAGGATGGAAGCATGAGGTTAGTGTGTGAATAAGAAACTGTAGCTGTGCTGAAATAGGTGCAAAAGAATTTCTCATCAAAGACATAAAGATGGCAGGGTGGATGTTTTTGGCAGAAGGAGGCAATCTTAATTCTTAGGTAGGAGAATCACTTCACCCAGAGTTTTTATGTAAAATAAGTTTAAGGGCTCTTTTTTTGGTACCCAAAAATACAGTAATGGTTTAACCTGTGTAATATTCCCTAGGAAACCAGTAGCGATAAGGAGATAAGTTTAATCTACCATTCTGCTTTTCTTTATCTGTTGTTCTTTGTACTTAACATGTAGCGCGCTAGTCTTAGTCTTTTACCCTGTTTTTAGACAGTTTTAAGATTTTCCAGCAGTTGCTGGTTTTGCTTTTATTACCTCTTTCATACTTAAAAAATATGCCAGCAAAATACTGTCTAGAAAAGTTAATCTTTTACTGCTAGTATTAATAACCCTAGAGAAATGAGAGATACTGACTTTCATCACTTCCAGGAAGTAAAAGTTGCACAGAGAAAACTTCAGTTTTAGTATACTATATCAAGGAGGTTTGATTATCTTTTTGGATATTAAAGTGTTACACTTTTCCTCATAGTTGTGTGCACCACTTAAACAGAATTGACACAATGCTTTTGTGCAGAAAGGGAAGTAGAACTTGGCATTCTTGTTTCTCAAAACAAAATAAAATTCTTAGATATTTTGAAGTTGTAAATTATGTGCAAGCTGGAAGTGGGAACTAAGTGCTGTTAGTTCAGTTTAGAAATCAGATAAACTGATTAATTGTATGAACAAGAGAAGCTCTCTGATGCGTTTTTTTTGTGGAAAGCACATGGAATTAGTATGTGGCTTGGAGACTTGATCACCACAGTTCAGTGAGTGTTGGCTTGCCTCTGGTAGTTACAGATTGGAGGTAAAAACACACTGAAATTTAAAGATCAGTGTTGAATACTGTGTTTAGTTTTACTGCTGGTGATTAGTGTCATGTCCTGGAAGACTTGCTGTATGTTGGCTAAGTTGGTGTGTTATACCTCAGTAATATAGTCAAATATCCGAGGTTACAGATGATGGTTTATACATCTTATTACTGAATATCTGAGCTTGCAGACAGTCATACCAAATAAAACCAAGCACAGTCTGTCCAATTTCAAACATTTCAGAGAGTTTTTCTGTACAGGGATGGTTAATTTTGTAGATCTGTAAGATCATCTTGCCTACAGGAAGAAGGAGGATGGTGAGAATCTCAGAGTGTCTATGTAGTTGCCGAAGTGCCATCAAGTGAAGGCTCTCACCTGCAGACACTTAGTCTCCAGGTGCACTATGGCTGTTCATGCTCAGAGCTGTGGCCTTGGTAAGGATCATCATTGCTACTTAGAACCTGAGAGGCCACTTCAGCATCTCCTGAGAGTTGCTAAGGTGCTGATGATACTGAGTTCAGTGTAAACTGTTGTCCTTCTGACCAGTTGCAGATATTCACAGAAGAGGGGATCACCTGCTTGATGGGTGACTGGCAAATACTTATTTTAGTCAGGGTGTGGGAACTAAAATCTACACTTCTCTCTGCTTTTAGGGTGCTACCCTAAGTACCAGATTAAGCTAGGCAAAAATAGGGGCTTTTTTGATTAATTTGTCCTTATGATTGGGAGGCCATCCTGACTACACAAGTAATCATGTGAGAGAGTAGAAACCCAGAAAGATCACATAGTGAAACTTTTGCTTCCTCTAGTAAATCTTGAATCTTTACCATGCACTACAAAGTAAACAGCAGGATTGAAGCATGCCCTCTGTCCAGCCCAGTCCAAAGTGTGGATAGAGCATTTCCCTAGGCTGCAAATGTGCATTGAAATCTAGGTTTCACAGAAGACCTGCAGGAGGAGACACAATCCCAAAATGGCTGATTTCAGCTGGTAGTAAGCATCATTGTCCTCCCTCAGAAGAGTGCTGGCTAACAGGACTCCTGTTCTGAGGCTTTTAAGCTGCCTGTACTTTGTATAAATGAAGCAAACGTCACACCCAGGGTACTGTGTTGTTTTGTGAGACGTGTATCTAAAAATTGGATGTGACAGTTTTTGACAGTACAGCATCCGAATTTTCGGAATGTTCCCAGCGTTTTTCTCTGGGAATGTTACCTGCATTGTGTCATTTCTACAGGTTCTACAGTTTAGTTTAGAATAGATAACAATCCAGGAATTATAGTTAGTTCCTAACTTGCCACTCCTCACCAGTCTGAATATATCCCCCCACCCCCCACCTCTGGCTCCATAGGAAAAGCACACTTACTGTGTTAAGGAAGGTGATTGGAAAAAAGTCTATGAGCTGAACCTTCTCTTGCTTTATGAACTCCTGAACTGTGTCTACTTCCATTTTTTTAAAGAAGTCTCTGGTCTTGACAGAAATTTTGCAAGTGATGTGAAATTTCTTAATATGTGAGGTTTATATTGTTCTAAGTCCAACTGATTGAGTCTCTGCTTGTGGCTTATTTTGAAGTTTGTTGAGATACATAACATGAATATTGTCAAATTTACTAGCTGCAAGTTAGTGAATTAGAAAATATTCAATTATTGAAAACACTGTAATTAAGCTTTTATTCATCTGTTTAATATGAAATGACTGAACAGTCAACGCATACTGAAAACTAAAGTTTCTAACCAGGAATATTATATGCCTTAATGGTGGTTTGGGTTTTTTATGTGTTAAATCTGCACTTCCCAAACACTTTCTCTTTCTCGAGCAATGCTTTTTTAAAACTCTGAAGTCATGTAGAGTGAATCATGTTAACTTTGTACTTTATTTTTTTTGTAGTCAGGATATTTTCTGATAATACTGTTTTCATATTAGGTTGATAGTATGCCTTTTCATGAATCAGTTGATACTAAATTGGGCAGCCTTGACTACACATAGCCTTAAAGACACAAACTATTAAAAAAAGTCATTAAATCTGCTTAGCGTTCCTGTTTGAAGACACCTTATTAAAAAACAGGTGTGCTTTTTTGATTGATGCTTTTGTTCCTTGTGTAACAATGTTTTGGACTATCTTAACATGATTTTCAATAAAAGTGGGAACATGGAAATTTATAATTAACAGAATATCAGAATATCTGTTCTTGTAGGTAAGGTGGCACACACTTTCTCAAATATTTGTCTTTTGAAACACACTTACTCTCTCTGTAGTTACTCTGGAAGATCTACAGTGGTATACGCATGGAGTCTGTGATCCTACAACTGTCATTGTCCACCTAGACAGTTCCTCACACAACTCTTTGCTGAGGAACACTGTTCCTCACACAGCCTCCTGCCCCTTTATAATTTGGAAGCGATTTTTCTTGCTTTTTATTTTTATTTAAGTATATGTAAGTTTATATAAGTATAATTATTTTTATTGAAGTTTGGAGCAGCTCAGAGTTTAATATTAGGGTTTGGGGATATGTATTTACTTTAGACAAGATTAAATTCATTTTCACTACTCACATCTTGGATATGCTATTTTTTGATCATCTAGCTTGTGTTTCTGAGAATTATATGATTTGTATTTTCAGTGTTACAACAGTGGAAGGTTTAAGGAAACGGCCATTAATTGTGTTTGATGGCAATTCAACAAGTACAAGCATAAAGGTGAAGAAGACAGAGAATGGAGCTGCTGATCGGCTGAAACCTCCTCCAGCTGGAAGCACCACCAACACTGTTCGAAGATTATCAGTTCCTTCAAATGCCTCAACATACATTTCAGCCTCCAGTTTGTCAGAGGACACTAAGCTGGGAATGAGGAATAGTGAAGCTAAGCAGAACAATATTTCAAAGACTAACAGTAGTGTGTTGACTAGTCTGAAGGTTTACCCTTTGTCTCCAATAGCAGGAACTACTGTGGTGAAGTTAAAGAGATCTGTTCCAAAAGAAGAATCTGATTTGCCGGTATGTTTGCGCAGTATCTTGTTTTGCAGCTTTTTTTTAGCTAAAACTTAGCGGAGCCAAAGTCAAACCCTTGTAAGTTTTCAGGATTATTTTATTTTGAAATAATAGCAAGTATTTAGAAACAGATGATAAGTGTAGCTGGTTTGGGAAAGATTAGAAGGAAAGAAATTAAGTCCTTTGTACTTGTCCTTGGGAAATTTTCGTGTGAGAGATGCAAGTCTGTAGAAAACGTGCATATAATTTTAAAATGAGTAAGTAGGTAATATTTAAGGTCATGCTGGTAGCAGTCAAATAAAACATTAATTCTACTGGTAGGTCTGAGGGCAAGAACAGATATTGTAGAGCAACATGAGCAGGGGAGGACAAGAAGTGATCTGTTTTCTGTAGCAGGGAAGGAAAAAATGAAATTTTTTGTAGCAATCACACTTGAATGGTTGAGAAGGACAAGCTTTCATTTGTCACAGTAAAGGAAGAGACGTTACTGAAGTGAGATGCTGAGAGCCATAGAATATATCCTGAGGAAGAATGCCAACTGTTTTAAATCTCATATAGGAGTTGGCAAGCCAGAGTAAGCAACTGGATGTGTAGATCTGGAGAGCACTTAGATTGCAGGCCTGGATGAGAAGCCGTAACAGTAAACTGTACCAGTCGAGGTGAGACACCAAAGGTCGAGAGCTCGTTTGGGAATGGAATTTTAATAGGGTACTTGGGCTTCTATAAGGCAATGAGAAAGACATGCTGAGATCTTGAACAGAAGGGTGCTGTAGTCACGTAGATGTCTGATGAATGAGCTGTTAACCATAAAGGTAAATAGTTACCTTCTTTCTGCATGTTAGATTTGACTCTAAACAAATTTTCTATATACAAGAGAACTACACTATAGATGAGGGCAGAATGAAGCTGATGAGCTGAAGTGATTAGTAAAGAGCTAAGGCAGGATCTCTAAGTTCAGCAGGGTGTCTTGGAAGAAGGAGCAGTGGTTGGTTTTGACAACTGTGTGATTAGTCTTAAAGGGCTTGTTAGTGAACAAGGAGCAATGGGCCATCTCTTCAAAACATGCCACGAGGTAGGGATAAGTCTTATATTTGTGTGGTATCCCTTCATGATACAGTGAGGGAGTTTTCATATTTCCACTGGAGTATGGGAATATCTGGAGTAAGTCTGAGCATCAAAGAAAGAAATAGAAATACCTATTCTCAGTTGAACTGCAGGGGGAGCTTTAGATATACAGTGTGCAGTTACATTAATTAGAATTTTCTCAAGATGTGAGACTGAACTTCTGTTTTCCCAATAAGCTCTTGTGAAATGCTTTCTATTAATATATTTTTAAAAAATCTTTTCATGAAAGAATGTAGATAATATTCTCGCTGTATGGATTGGTAGGTTCCATCAGACTTCTGTTAAACATGAGCACCTAAATGTGGCTGTTCTGAAAGACAGATTTAGCAACTTTTACAAGAATTGTGGCTGAGGCTCTGAATGAAATTTATGCTGGAGAGGTGTGTTTCCCACTCCCAGCACTACTTATTTCTTCTAGTATTTAGAACTCTTCCAAGTTCTGGTCAGATCTGAACCTACAGAGGTTTTGAAACTTGTTTAGTATACATGTCACAGCTTCTTTAAATGTTTTGTAGACACAATGATGACACTTTCAAGTGCTACTGTATAACTGACACTCAGAAACTATGACTTCTGACATTTGACTTTGTATATTCGCTGCAGTTTAGGTTGTTCCAGTTGATATATGCAAGTTCAGTCATGCCTTGGTTAATGTTGGTCAGACATGTTTGAAGTTAGGCAAGTGTTTTCTAAGAATGGTATTTTATTGTCTGAAAGTAAAGAATGTGTTATTGAATAGTAAGTGATGCAGTCAGGAAGAGTCAGTGCTTGGCAGGTGGCTGTAAAGCGTAAAGCCTGATCTATTTTTACTATAATGGTAGTAATGATAATTATCTCTTCAAGCAAGTGACTGTTCTTTGACTTCCAAGAAAAACTGAAGTTCCTGTGCTAAGTAGCACAGCATTATCCCTCTTACCTTTGGGTCTAATTCTCTTAAACCTTTCAGTGGTTGCAGTCCACAGGATTGCTGTAAATGAACTAGCACTGAATCTCTTAAAGACAAGAGAGATCTCTAAATTATGCTCCTCAAACCAGTGTTGCAGATTGTTCTTGAAAACACATATACTTATCTTTACTCTGCTCATGTGAACTATTAAAGCTCAATTCTTCAGATATTTTTTTATCACCACTCTCTTAGATGGTGAAAGGTAATTATTTCACCACTCATCTCCTGTTGTTTTGCTTTGGACTTTCTTGATTTTTACAAGTTTCTTGTCTGGAGAGGGTCTTGAAAGATGAGTTCATCTGAGGCTTTGGCAGTTATTTCTCTTTTTTTATCCAGATCATTACAAAGGAAGACCAAATTTTCTTTTTTCGAATACTTTTGCTATTTTGAGATTCCTAGTTGTATGCTTGGAATTTTTTTCGTATGCAATCCCATTCAACAAGTATTTTAAGAAGACAATCTGAAATAACTTTAGAAGTGTGTCTTGAAACTCCAGTGTGTGTCTGTTTTTAAGGTGCATAACCAAAAGACATTTTTGCATATTTAACTGCAGGTTAATTAAAACCAAAACACATGCATGATTTGCAGGTAGTTAAATTAATTGGCCCTATTTTAATGTTCTCTAGAGAAGTTCTGTGATATTTAACTTTCTCCACAAGATGGCAATAGAAAGCTATTGTAATAGCCTATACTTGAGTACAGCAATAGAACCAGATTTGAATATGTTAGATCAATGACTGACTTATATTTGCACAGTATGTCTAAGAATACTTATATTTTCTTGTATTCCAGAATGACCTAAAGCCCACGGAAGCAAAGAAGAAAATCCAGCATGTTACATGGCCATGAAGTAGCTAATGGTGCTCGAAACATAAATATTACTTCCATCTTTTCAAATAGATAGGTATATTTAAACAGTTTAAATAAAATTCTTTTTAAACCTTACAGAGATTCAGATTGCTGTGAAGCTTTAACAAGTTTAACAGTTCCCTGTCATAAATCTGGAGTCACTATCACCAGTAACCTTAAGAGTGTCTACTGTTGTACACCAAGTCGTTAATTACTTCTTTAAAAGGTTGTGATATTACACTATACTAAACCTCCCACTTTTAGGTTTTCAAGGTTATTATAGTTCATCTCCTCCATTTCACTATGATACACACATTGTTTCACTAAGGTTCAGTTTTGTTCCATGTCTGGTTAAACTGAGATTTACAGAGATCCCAAGAGGCTTCTTGGCTCTAAAAAGGTAATTAATTTAGATGAGAAAAACGGACATTCTGCTGATAAGCTAGTCTACAGCAAATTTTTTTCCTCTTTGTTGCACAGAACAGGATCGTAGAATTTGCAGTGCAAGTTAGGTTGGTAAGAAGAGATGAACTATTTTAACAACATTACTTCAAATTGAAGTTTCTCTTGATATATGGAATAAGAAATGCACAGAAGGAAATACGTTATTAGACTGTTTGATAGGAAACTTCGAGAGGAAGTAGTGAATGGATTAGTGCCATGTTCTCTTAGAACTACACAGGCATATTTTATACATGCATAAGTGTGAAAATGTGCCAATGTAGCAAATTTGGTTCTTTTCCTGGTTACAATCGTGCTTATAAAATATGGGGACATACAGTGGAGTGCAGGCCAGTGCTTTCTCAGTTTACGAAGTTGGAAAGGGGCATGGATAAGAAGACAGAGAAGTACCTGGAGAGCATTAGCATGTGTAGTTGCACTCCAGAAAAAATCCACAAACCTGTTTCCCCTTACTTTGATAATTTAGGATGGGTTTTGGTTTTCTGTGAGATTTGATATTTCATCTGGATTATTGGTAGTGCCTTACAGGGCAGAAATACAATTAAGTTGATGGAAACATTTTAATTAAAACAGTGGCTCGGGCTGAAGCCAATCTAGATCAGTTTTAGATATGGATGGTAAATAATAATAATGCTCCCAGACTTAGTAAAACAAAAAAAGAATCGACTTCTGAATCCACGTAGTTAACCCACTAAAAGAAGCTGTCAGTAGTGCTCGGAAAGCTTGTTTACATTTTTAACACTGGTTTATATTGAAACCAAAACCTGTAGCTTAGGTCATTACTTTACAGAAGTTTTCCTTTCACTGTTATGATATAAAAGGCACTTCTCAAATGCTGTAAAATGTGTGTTTTGAAATAGTGTGCTGTTTCCCTTTTACTAAACACTTGTGCAGTTTTTGTACCTGAGTACAGCAAACTTTAACGTAATTTACATTTTGTATGTAAAGACTTGTCTTTTAAGTAGCCTTATCCTATTTAAATAAATTAAATTAAAAACAAACAAAGCAGTGCTGACTTGTTTTTGTGATGTAATGAAGCTTGTCCATTTTATACAGGTACATTTCCATGGACTTGAAGTGATTAAGACTTAAGAAAAAGCTTACAGGGTAAAAGGCCTACTTTGCAGCTTTATCAGCTGGTTCTTGCACTAGTGTAACAGTCTGATAGGAATTCTTTTTTGTTCTTGGCATATTGTCAGTGGTCTAGAGTCTAGGATGTATTTTGTTCCAGTTTCTAGGAGCATGAGTGTGTTGGTATATGTTAAGAAGGGATGTGCAGGGCTGTACTGGAACAATGGCATGATTCTGCTACTGCAGGGTAACAGTCTTGTTTTCAGGCTGGTATGCTTTCCAGCCTTGTCATGTTTCACCTACCTTTCCCCAAAGCTGGGACCATTTTGCCCTCTGTTGTAGTATTTGGGAGGCAAGGTGCAAGCCATGCTGCTCTTACTGTCTTCATACAATCATTAGGGTTAGAAAACTGCCAAAATCGTCAAGTCCAACCCTTCCCTGAATGTCACCATGCCCACTTAGCTCTATCATGAGGTGCCATGTCTTAATTTTTTAAACACTTCCAGAAGTGGTGGGTGACTCCACCATTTCCTTGGGGAGTCTGTTGCGGTGCTTGACCACTTCCAGTGAAGAAAGTTTTCCTAATATCCGACCCGAATCTCTCTTGTCACAACTTGAGGGTGTTTCTCCTTGTCCTATCACTAGCTGCCTGAGAGAAGAGGCTGACTCCCATCTTGCTTCATCTCCTTTCAGGTAGTTGTAGAGAGCAATAAGGCCTCACCTCAGCCTTCTTTTGTCTAAGCTAAGTAACCCCCAGCTCCAGCCACTTCAGCAGCTCTGTTGCTCTTCTCTGAACACTTTCCAGCACCTTAACAACCTTGTAACGAGGGCCCAAAATTTACCACAGTAGCTAAGGTGTGGCCTCCCCAGGGCTGAGTACAGGGGCATTACTCCTTTAGCTAATAGCAATCCTCTCTGCAAAGTGCTAGGACAGAGCTGCAGTGTGCTGGGGATTGCCAGACCCCAGAGGAGTGTGAGGTGTTTGCCTTCCTTTGGGAGGTGTGGATGTAAGAGGATGTTTGGTGGCTATTTGCTACAGCTTTCATCATAAAATGAAATCAACAAAGGATAGAATTTAGTCATTCAGGGAGTTCCGGTTAGCACAGTGTGTGCTTCAAAAATGTCAACAAGTTCTTCAAATGGTGTGCAATAAACTAAATCTGATCTGATGCATATATTTAGTTCATTGAAATAATGAGAGGGGAGTGACCTGTGAGCACTTCATACTTGGTACAAAAAGAGACAGATTCAAGAGGGGTGGCAGAAACTAGGAGCACACTTTCCCTACCCAGTTACACACGAAGTATATTCCTAAATCCACATCTGAAGATTCCTGTTGGAGGTGTGATATATTTCTTTCCTCCTTTTGCTGGACACGAATGAATTCCATCTGGAAGGAGTACCATGATTATACATTGCATAACATGGCTATATTGCTTGCAGTTTGCTTTGGGGCAAGAGTTAAATTCCTTTGGATTGTTTCCTTTTGATTATATTGTCCTGCCAGCATGCCGTTGCCAAGAGTTGCCTCTGTGGCAAACATAGCAAAAGTTATGCTGCAACACAGGGTGTTATGCCTATACAGAACGCAATTAAAGCACGCCCTAGTATAGAAGTTAAACTTGTGACTTTTGCAAAGATAAATGTCTTTCAAGTTGTCTTGACCTCCTTGCTTGCTGAGAAGAAAAATAATTTGGGTTTGAGTTTAGAGCCTATGAACACATTTTTATCAGCTGCAGTGTTTTCACACATTTACTCAGTTTTGCTGGTAATTTCCCCACTGACTTCAGTTACTAGAAGACCGTGTTGTATCAGCAGGGCCCTTCTGAAGATTGTCTAAATTTCCCACTCCCAGTGATTGGGTACAAAAAGGGTTGTATTTGTATGTGTTGTGTTTCTTCAGACTGTGAGAACACTTTACCTGTAAATAATATGTAAATAGAATTAAATCACAATCACAATTTTGTTTTAAATGATTTTATTTTGAAAAATACAATGTGCAGTGTAATGTCAACTAACTGGAATACTGACACTGTTAATCAGAACTTGTACTTCACACAATGATCAGCTAGTCATGCAATAAAAAGTACCTGTTATGAAGCACTCCTACTTCAACTGTTTTGTCATTTTCTCCTTATGGCATGGCACAAATCCCTGTACACTGAAACACACTCTACCTTTGCAGTCTTTCTACAGATTTGACAGCACACACTAGTCACATAGCTCAATAACACTGAGGTGAAACCACCACCATATTGAAATTGAATGGTGTTTGTTGTTGGTTTCAGTGGGCTGAAGGTTTCACCCTAAATATCCACCTATGAATGTAATGTGTGTGGCCGTTGTAATCCTTGAACTGTATCGCTTGTAACTGGAATATTTAGTGGAAGGAAAAAAAACAATAAACAAACATGAAAAGTAGTATGTAATATCAAAAACAGCCAAATACTTTTACATTTTGGGGCTTTGCATTAGTTTTTGTTAGCTGTAGAAATCTTAAACACCAACACTGCGACTAGAGATATTCAAGTTGTTTTCCTTCCAGACTTGGAGAGGATAATGAAAAAGGTTAAGTAATGTTAATAGTACAGTGAGACAAAGAATGGCAAAGCTAGTTCTGAACATCTGTGTCTATCAGATGATATATTGCAAGCACGTCTTTCCTCCCTTCTTCCTCATCCCTTAGTTTGAGCTTTAAATATCCTTCCCACATTCAGGGCAAAGGATGTCATCCCTTTCTGTAAGGAAGCCACGACCCACCAATGAAAGAGAGCACTTTTTACAGTTAAAGCAATCATTATGCCACTGCCGTTCTTCAAAGGAGATGTACTTGGTTCCTCCGAGTCCTGTTTGAAAACGAAAAGCATTCTGTTAGAAGACTAGCACATCAGCCATCAAGTGATGCAGACTCCCCTCAGCAACATGGAGATCAGATACAGAGTAGTGAAAAAATGCCTTTGTGACAAATCCATTTGTTACTATGCTAATTTTGCCACTCTTGTTCTGTAGCAGCTAATATTTTCATCCCCAAATACTTCTGTAGCTTTCAGCTAAGTTGGTGAGTGAGGCTGTTATAACTCGTGATAATGGCAGAAATGAACTTTCAGGGGATGGCACTGCAACATACAGCTGAAGAAAATGAAAGCACCTACACCTGAACAGAATTCTGGGTGTTTTACAAAATGTTCTATGGCGTCTGAGTAAGTTAATTTTTGTTTTGTAAAAGTGCATTTAGGTTATTAAAAAAAGTCTGTTGGGTTGTGTCATGACTTGATTCATAGCTCTGAAGGAAGAGTGCCTCAAGAAAAGCAGCAGGTTAGTAAAGTAAAAGAAGGATTCCAGAGTTTGAAGCTATGGAGGTTATCATAAGGGATATTGAAGTTGTACAAGAAAAAAAAAAAAGGACAAGTGTCTCTTAGTAGTAATTGTCTTTTGCATAATCTCAGAAATGATGAACAATTGAAATATGATACATCGGAATGAATATGATGCTTTGGAAGTCAGTGAAAAGGTTTGGTTGGCATATCTCTTACCTGATGAAAGAGTTTTTTGTTTAGTTTTGTCTTTAGTAGCAACATTTTGAAAAAAAACAGCATATGATAGAAAGGACTGCAGTATTTAAAAGAGAAGTGTCTTTTTCACATGAACATAAAATGGTACCTGGGGGGATATACTCTGGCTTTTCTGGAAGATATGTAACCAGTGTTCCAGGTGTAACTCAGATATGCAGTTTTGGACTGTAGAGATCATAGTGTTAAAGGCTAATTACTTCGTAGAGGAGGTTATAGTTTTACTCTGTTTCATAGTAAGGTTCTAAGCAGTTGCTCCTTTAAGTACTTGTGCACTGGAAAGTGGTATCTAAAAGCCTTGTGACTTCTCAGCTGATGTCTTGAGAAGGCAGGGAAGAAATGTGCTCTGCTACAGCATGAAGTATAAGCCAGTTAGACACCTTCTGCTCGTGGAGGGACTATGATTGCTGAGGTCGGTGATCCCTCCAATGAACACAAGTGGAACGATGTACAAAACATGTATATCCCACTACATGCACAGGTCTGTTAATGCACATCCATTGTGTTCCATAAAAATCAGGTGAAAAGAAGGAAACTTTGATTTAAGGATCTCTTCCATTTCTTTTTGTTAGGCACTGGAAAGGTATCATCAGTATTTAATTTCACATATCTTGCGTTGTATAGTGTCTTCAGTCTTTCAAGTTATTCAGAATAAACTATGGAATAATTTTTGTAATTTATATAATTTTAAAATTAGAAGCAGTTCACTGGAAAAAAAACAACCAACCAAACCAAAAAAACCCAACACATAAACCCCCCACAAAATGTAAAGGCACTAGCCATGAGAGACCTACCACTGATGGGGTTTGTGCACCCAGCACACTTTTTGGCATAGAGGTTGCAGAAGCAGCTCAAACAGTATGCAAACTCATCCCTGGAGGTAAAGCGTTGTCCAGACAACTGCTTCTTGCATCCAGTACAAACGAAGCACTCCTTATGCCACGGCTGCTCCCGGTAAGTAACACCTCCTGTAGTGATAGCCTGTTACAGGAAAAGTAAGACAGAAAGTGTTTCCTTAAGGGTGGCAGGTTTGTGTCTTGACTTTGTAGAGAGGAAGGGTGATGAGGTTTTTGTGGGTGGGAGCTGCTCTTGAGAAAATCATGCAAGTGATTTATTATAATTTCCTAATTTTTACAAACAAGACCCATACTTTATTCTGCATGTGTTGTAAAATCTTACTCTCAATTGTCCTCTTTGTTTTTCAAGCTATTCTTTGTGTGTCACTTTTCATATGCATGTGATAGAATTTTTCTCATCTCGGTTCCTTTACCTGTCCCTTTCTTCATGGTGAAATGACTACCTTGTGTGTTTCAACTTCCTTGTTACTTTGTTTGGCAAAGACTGTTTTATTTCATATTTTAGCTGAAGTCTTCAGACTTTGTCAGGGGTTTTCTTTTACTACAAATCATTGCCTACAAAAACAGTTTCCCTGATTTAAGCAAACAGATTTTTTATGATCCTTTGAGTATTCCTAAGAAGGCTGTAAAATTGAACAATTTAATTTTTCTTCCTTTCTTCACTAAAGTAAAATTCCCTGGGAATCAGGTCTGTATATGATCATGCTTCTTTATATATATATATGCATCTCTGTCTTCACTTCTTTCCCAAGTATTTTTGAACCTGTTCTCAATTGTGGTTAAAATTGAACACTAAGCAAAGTTTTTAAGATTTGAAACTCCTGAAAGCTCCAGAAAACGGATGTATAGATAGGAGGTAATAGAGATAATTTGGCAGATTTTTTGTAAAATACTAAAAGAAAAAATTAGCCTCTACCTCTTTTGTTCTGCCTATGCAGCAGCAAAGAAACAATTGTTTCTGGCCAGCTTGTATGTGTGACCAGACTGCACCTTTGTTTGACTGGAAGGGCAGAGGAGTAGACAGCACATGTGGAAGGTCTGGGTAGTGTGGGCACTGGTGGTGACTGAAAGTATGCAGAGGGTAAAGGGAGAGCAAAGAGTGTCAGTGGGAAAGGAAACTTATTGTGGGTATAGCTGTAGTTTTGATTGTCTTTGCTGATGCATATATCCATAGGAAACTGGGATTTGTTAGCTTCAAAATGATGAGACAAGTTTCTTTGAGATAGAATTCTAAAATTATTTTCAGTGTCTGTGTATAGAATTTGGGATATGCACAAATAAAAGGTCTTTGGCCAAGGAAGTTATACTAGTGTCTGTTTCAGAAGCAGCATTTGCTCTGTGTAAAGCTTATCTCTCTGTCTTGAATGTCATTAGAACATTAAAATGTTCTGTGTCAGCTCATCTTCCGTCCATCCTTCCAGCTAAAATGTTTAGGTATGTGATATATGATGGATTATATTGGGATGATGTTATTTTTCAATTTAGTTTTTATTGTTTATTTGTTGCTGTTTTTTTTATTTTGTTGGTTTGTTTTGTTGGTTGTTTTTTTTTTTTTTCATATGTTCTCTGTATGTTTTCAGTATAAAGGGATGTTTAAACCTAAGAGAATTCTCTTTGTTGCAAATGCTGTGCTGCTGCAGGATGGGAACTGAAATCATCTCTTAAAATCAGTTGATTCTGAACCTTTTTAACACACACAAAAAGGAGATATTCTACCTTCTTGGACATAAAATGGGATGGACTTCAGTCCCTTACGTTTCAGGTAAGAAAGATAAGAGCATTACCTTCTTGCACTGGACACACTGCATGGCAAACTGCTTTTCATAGCAGGGTACACAAAAGTTTTGATGGTCCTTAGGGATGAAACTCTTTGTCCCAATAGGCTGTTGGCAGCGGTAGCAGATAAAGCAGGTCTCGTGCCAGCTGTTGCCCTTGTATTCCATCTTCCGAGTACCTGTAATGAGACCAGAACACCAAGTGAATTTTTCCTGGATGAGGTGATTGCAGTATGTACCTCTTGTTTGCCAGCTGGCTGTCAATCAATAAGCAGTGCAGCTATGAGCTAGAGGCTACTTCATGTTTCTACCAGCTTTGCATAATATTGGGTACCATTCTAAATTTTTGGAGAGCAAGTGGTTCTCCTGTGAAGAAGAGAAACAATTATTGTTAATAATGATGACTTAAAACAACATTTTGTGATACTATTAGGCTAATAATGAATTCAAATGCACAGGAAGATTCTGGGGAATTAGAGAGACACCAATAAAAGCTGCTGTTAGTGCCCTATTGTATGGACAAATTTCTTTGCACACTGTATAATTTCCTGTGTACCAATTTGAGTCAGAATATTTGATACTGGCTAGAAGGATAAACAAACAAATGTTGTTTCTGCATAATTCTTGAAGCCTGTAACAACAAACATAATCTCAAATGCTTGGTAGACTGACAAACTGATGGTGTTGGCTAATGATGAAGAACTACACTAATGCCTTTATTGCCAACCCCCCCCCTCCCCATTACTGCAGGGTGAAGTTTTGCCATTTTTCCCCTTCCCAAGCATTAATTCATCTTTGTTTACTAGTTGCATATTTTTCTTCCTTTTCTTTTATGGTCTCATTAAATTCTGCCCAGAGGCATACTTCAGGATTTATTTGGTGGTGTTTGTTTTTTTTTTAAAGAATTTACTTGCAGCAGTAATAAGTGAACGGTTAATTATCTTTCTGCCTGGTGCTTACATGCTTGAATATTTCTGTTCCATGCTATTAATGGACACCTTCTAAGAATTATGCCCTCTCTGTGCTGGTAACTTTCTATATCATGCCAAGGAGCAAATGAATAAGTCCTTGAAGGAATGATGTTCTGGAAAAAGGAGATGTGGATATTTTTTTTTATAGTCTAGAATTTTATTTTCACATTTTCAGCTGTTCTCTCTTTGGGATTGTGTTGTCATTGAAACTCAAGGCAGTGGGAGCTTGGACTGAAGTCAGAGTGAGTTTAGTTTGCAGAAGGATTGAAAGATAAAGCTTGGAATTACTTTAGTATTTAATGGGCACATCATGATAATGCTTTGTTAAATCCCAACTGTGCATTTAGTGGAGCAAAACAAAGGGCAAGTATAGTATTAACAGTCTCCACAAAGGGTAGCAACAACTTGCTGGTTCTTTCAAAATGAATTATGTTTTTTTGGTTATCATATTCCTCATGTGTAGCTCCTGTGCTAACATGGTGTGCTGTGTAAATAGGGAAAACATGCTGGGGGTACTGGTCTCCAAATGTAGTGACATCTTGTCTATTTTAAATAAGCAGATAAAGGCCAGTGGATGGTTGTGAAGTTTCATAAAAACTGATTTCTTTCTTTTAGATTATAAAACAAGGGATACTCTGGGTTGCTACATCCAGCTACAATTGCTACATATTAATGTATAGCTGGCATAATAGAGAAAAAGAGATCCACTGGATAAATCACTGATCATGGGGGTGAATCTGATGAACAATCTTATACATTTATGCATATACATATACAACTATAGAATTATAGAATCATAGAATAGTTTGGGTTGAAAGAGACCTTCAAAGATCATCTACTTCAACCCCCATGCAGTGATCAAGGACATCTTCAACTCCATCAGGTTGCTCAGATACCCATCCAAACTGATTTCGAATGTTTGCAGTGATGGGGCATCCACCAGCTCTCTGGGCAACCTGTTCCAGTGTTTTACCACTCTCTTTGTAAAAGACTTCTTCCTTATATCTAATTTAAATGAGCCCTCTTTGAGTTTAAAACCATTACACCTTGTCCTATTGCAGCCCGATGAAATGTTTGGCCTCATCTTTGTTATTGGTCCCATCTAAGATACTAGAAGGCTGCAATTAGGTCTCCCCAGAGCCTTTTCTTATTCATGCTGAACAATCCTGACTCTCTCAGCCTGTCTTCATAGGATAGGTGCTCCAGCCCTCTTCATGGCACTCTTCTGCACCTGCTCCAACAGATCCATGTCCTTCTTATTTGCAGATCCCAGAGCTGGATGCTCTACTCCAGGTGGGGTCTCACAAGAGCAAGGCAGAGGGGCAGAATCCCCTCCCTTGACTCGCTGGCTACACTGCTTTTGATGCAGGCCAGAATATGGTTGGTCTGGGCTGCAAGTGGACTTTGCTGTCATGTAGTTCCAGCTTTAAAACTAGCACTGGCTATTCCCAAACATGTCAGTTTTTAGTGCCATGTAAACAGGGGCACATGAAGTAATAGCAGATGCCTAAACTCAGTCCTGAACACATAGGGTCATATGCTTTTAAATATTATTGTTACTTCTAGTTATAAGTCCCATTTCATGATCGAGCCCTCATTTTTACACCTTAGGAGCACAATGTTGTGGTTTGCTTCTTTTGCCTAAGATGACTAATGTCAGAACCAGCTGAGAAAGTAACTAGTAATCACAATGGAGCATGTATGAGGATTCTTCAAGTTACATTTTAGTATTTTATTTCTGCACTGATAGCCCTTCCACTTTAAAGACACGAAATCATCACAGAATGCTACAGTATTGACATGAGCAGATGAGGTTTTAGCAATCTATCACTATGATGTCATGTTTCATGTTGAAAAAGAAAATGGCTCTTTCCTGTTTCTTCGTATCTTTGTATTCAAGGAAGACCTCAGAGGCACTTTGACCAATTTTTCATTTTTTTTCTAAGAGAAGCTAAATTTAGAGTAATTACATAGAAAGCTAAATTTTTAATTAAGTAAGCTGTTAAATTTGCAAGCTGTTTCCAGTTTTCAAGAAGTGGAAGTCAATCAAGACAGAATAGAAATTTGGGATTGAATAGAAAGATCAATATTATTTTTCCAGACATCAAAAACCTTTTAATGAATACTGCCATAAAAAAATTGGTAAATCCCCTTAATAGAAATGCTAAGTAAAATAAATACTAACTTTCAAGAGTTATGCATTTCAAATAAATAAAAGTTCTGCCATGAGCCATTATAAATATTACATGTTCTGATCATGGAAACGGCTTAGAATGTACCATAAACTGTATTTTACGTAGTCACCACGACTTAGAAGAAATAGTCAAGGAAAAACATTGTCACAAATGTTTCTGAGTTTTGGTTTAATATTTAGCCTAATCTTTTCTTAGTCCAAAAAGTGAGCATCCTAACCTGGCATAATAGTCTTCTTGCACTCATTACACTTGGAAGAATACTCATTGGAGTAGCAGTCAGTACAAAGTAGATGTTCCTCTTTTGCAGCAAAAGGTTTGTCCACCAATGAATTCTTGCACTGGAAGCAGTGGAAACAGGTTTCATGCCAGTGACGGTCCTTGTAAGACAGATCCTGTATAAATCCAAAACCACAAAGTAAGAGGAATGAACAGTTTGCACAACTGGAAGCATGGAGAATGCAAACACATCAAAACCAGAACTGCAGCCATGAGCTGGGACTCATTTACACAGTTAAAAACCCCAAAATGTTCCAGTGAAGGAGGACTTATTTTGCTGTGATAACCAAGAACATCTCATGACAACTATTGAGCCTTTTTCTGCTCAAGGTAACCTTTTCTGTATATGTCAGAGGAACAACTAATTTCATTTGGTATTTCCTTTGAGCATATAGACCCACTATTGAGTCAAATTAAAACTTTTTAAACTTATAGGTATGATAGACTTCCCCTATCTGGCTTAACTATTGCTGATTTCTATGTAATTTCATATATATTCACTCCTGAACAGAAATCCTTTTCCCAATTGCTATCTGGTATTTTTTCAGTTCAACAGATTTACACCAAGGGTGGAATAGATCTGATCTCTTTGGGTTTTTTGTTTCACTACAAATTTTTGCTGACTCTTGTGTTTTGGTTTACCTATATTTTGAATGTGGATTGGACTGAAAGATGCAAGATCATGTTGTACTTGCATCCAGTGATACAGAATACTGGCCAAGCAATTGGTATAAGCATGTAGGTATTTAAAATACTCTCCACAGTGGTCCTTTTATTATTTAAAAAAAAAAACCAGTCCTTCTAAAAATTGTGGCCCAACGGGATGGATTGTACTTTTTAAAATTTAAATTAAGATGGCCTCATCATGTAATACTTGAACAGTGTCTTTGGATTCCAAACAAAATGAAGCTTCGATCATTACAAAAAGCTGTCTACCCCAAAATATATGGGCTTGGGTTTGGGTTGGGCGCATGAGTGGCTAGTACTGTCATGAATGGAGCAGAAATAACTTCTCAGGTTCTAGCTAAAGATTCACTATGTATTAATTGCAAGCACTAAACTAATCTGGTCACCTGAAGGAAAAGAACGAGTTGTAGAATATCAGATTTTTTAGTTGTGTAAAGCATCACAAAGTGTGTGTACCTGATCTGGCCTAAGCTGCTCTGTGCCAGTCACTACAGTCACAGGTAACTCCTAATGTGCAATCTTAGCTCAGCGCAAACAAAAGATACTGTGGATTTGGGTTAACCTAAAATAACAGCACATTATGTCTTCAGGAGCCTCGGTCTCTTAAATAGCTCACAGGAAACACTGAAATAGTTTCATCTAGCTCAGCTGAAATGTAGTAACTTCTTAAACTATAGTAATTTAAGTCAGAAATTGACCCTGCAATTAAGCATTTTTTTGGACATCTGCGCTACTCACGTAAATTTCTTTAATCAGTATGAATAACAATTGGTATCAATGTTTCTTTCATCTCTGAGATTGCACTCTGTGATATATAATGCTCCTACTTTACAGCTTTCAGACAGATGTTTATTCAGTTAATCTATTCATTTCAGCTAACTCCTTTTGAAACAGCATAAATTTCCCCCTGTACATTTTAAATCTTTCTTATAGCATGTTGAAAATACTTTTCTTTGGAAGTTATTTCCATTTTTTTTCTCTTTAAATGAAGTTTAATAGCTTAAATCTGTTCTCAGATTATATTTTCAACAGAAAAAATACAAAACACAGCCAACAGTGTTTTCCAAAAGGTGAAATTTGCCCACTAGAAAATAGAATGGCAACAGATCTGATTTTCTTTCTCTTACAACATGATGTATTCAATTCTTTTTCCCCTGCTGCCTTTCTCCTCTTTTAGCAATTTTCTGCTAGCTATTCTTTATCTCCAAAATTCACGTGCTGATGCCTGCTTATTTTATCAATAAAATTATAACCTGGAGAAGGTGCATGCCTTTTAGAAGAGGAGTAATGAAGACAAGGATTAGGTGTCAATGATGAAAGATTTCATCCTTGAGTCAGTTATGACGGCAGATTGTGTCGGCATTGGCTGGGTAGGTGAAAATGGCAGACATTTTTTTGGGGCAAAGTGTTGAAACACACCTACAACACAAAGTACCCAAGATAAAGAGTGGATTGAATAATCTTAGGTACTTTGGATTACTGTAACAGGTATTGTCACTGAATGTAGAGAGAGTCTCAGATGTCTGGCTTTGACATGCCTACAGCAGAATATTAGACTGATAAAATGGTTTCTCAGGTTCAGCCTGGTTTCTCAGGCTGAATCTACCACATCTGAAAACAAGAAAGTCCGAGGTACGGTTGAAACCAGTTACGCATCATGATTTTTCTTAAGTCAGTGTAATAAAATCACTGAAAAGGAGGTTTGGTCTACTTCAGTGTGTTGTGTACATCGCTGGAACCTTAGGCTTGTCCATAAGCTGGGGATGTATTGATCTGGAGCAGATTCTGCATAGAAGAAATTGCATGTGCAAAACTGACTTCAAGCTTGTCTGAATGTCAAGCTGGTCCTCTGTTAAGATGCCAAAGCATCAGGTTTAATCCAGGCATGTGAATTCTAGTTTATGCTAGCTGATTGTAACTGAAATAAACCTTTTTCAGCAGAAGGTACAAGTGATGTACAACTAATTCCTGTTTGTTGCATGGATTTCCATGAAGAACCAAAACAGAAACTCAGAACTTGAGTATATCCTTAAAATATTGATAAGCAAGACTTCTCAGCTGTTTTATACAGCTCAAGAGAAATGAGTCCCTAGCACAAATTTTTGGCATAGATTTTAATGCAATCTCTTGTGTTGCTTAAAAGAATTATATGATTTATATATTATTATATTCATATAATAATATTATATATTATATATGTTTATATTTTATATTATTATATTATTCCATCATCTATTCCTCTATGAAAATTGACTGCTATGTGCTCCTGTTAGAGCACCCATGAACCCAGATAAGAGACTTGTTAGGTAAAGCACAGATCAGAGACTGAAGAATTACCATAAGCTGGTATTTGAGAAGTGGAACAGGAGATACATGTGCACCAGTGCTCATGGACATGCTCTGCCTTGTACAAGCATTTTGCAGCTGAAGCACAGAGAGCACTGAACCAGTTCCAGATGTGCTTCTCGTGAAAAGAGAAAGGGAGGACAGCAATATGTGTCTCTTCAGAACTGCAATAAATCCTGGGGGGATATTTGGGGGGAGAATTTTTAACACTTCATTCACTTCAAGATAGGAGATTAACCAAAGCAGCAATCCCTGAAACTAGACAGATTTGAATGGACTCTTTTCTCAGCCTGATCTCAGAATCAGCTTCAGCTGAAAATTTCAGCTCAGGGTTCCTCAACACAACCGAATGAATGGTGAATGTTTCCCAAACAGACATCAGAGATTGAACGAAATGGAGGTCTTTCATATGCACTCAGATGACTGTAAGAATATGGTGCAAGCAAAACTTGATGCACATTCAATTTGTATCCAAAACTTTTTAGTCATGCCATGTAAAACAGGTTTGAAACTTACGGTTTTGAAAAGCCATTATGTGCTTTTAAAGTAATGTTATTTTCTCCTATTTTCATTATGTCACTCACAAAGAAAACTTTGACAAAATCACTGTTAACATTGGCAAGATCATGCTTTACAGCTTCTTCATAGTTCTGTGTAGTGTTGCTCCAATGTGACTTATTTAACCTCTAAGATGTGACTCTAAGGTGACTTTTTTAAAAACTAGAAAAGTGCTTTTTAAAAAAAACAACAAATCTGGAAGACCCTCAAGAGTAGAGTTATCAAATAACTGGGTAAACCTTAAAGCTTCCCATATCCTGTATCTATATTGTCTTCTATTCTGGCTTTTTCAGTCTAAGTAAACTGAAGCCATTATGCATTACCGTCTCTTCTGAACTAGTTTTCAGCAGTGACCCAGCAGGAAGAAGGAGATTGGAGAGTTTATTACCAGGAGAGTAACTGTATATGCTGTTTGTGAAAGAAGTCAACATTAGGCTTTTTTTCCTGCCAAAATGCTCCTTTCAGAAGGCTGAGCAGAGGAAATGGGGTACACCAACAAAAGGCCATGCAGATTGTACACCACGCACACCCTGTAGCAAAACACTTAAGCATGTTAGACCAGCACCTACCTATCCAAAGCATGTTGAGAAAAGGTAAAAACAAGTGATACTGTGCCAGACCCAGCCCCTTAGGGTCTGAGAAGATACTAAGGTATCTGCCTCTTTTACTATTCCACTTTACAACAACTAGTCTGAGATTCAGTAAAGCACTTTAAAAGCGTTGCAAGTAAGGACAATGTTTAAACATTAAAAATGAGAAAAGTAATAATTTTATCCCTTTCCTGATCCGCGTTACTAGAGGTTTTAATTTTTAGTTTAGTTTATGTAAGACTGACCCTTTTGACTCATTTTTGGCCTGCAAGCTGATACAGTAGCTTTATCTCACAATCCACTTAGAATTTAATTCTTGCATTTTGCAGAGAGAGTTTTCACTCCTTCTTGCCTGCCAAAGCCAACTTGCAGACTGCGTTAAAGACTGGATTACTGTAGGTATTTCCTGTATTTGCAATGGTTTCTATACCATAGGATCTGCAAGGAAAGCATTAAAAAAGCCAAAGTCAACCGAAAGTCACACTTCAGCAGTTAAGCCCATGGCAGCAAAATGGATGCATTTCTAGAAAAAAGCATGAAACTGTAGGTGTGGTGAGCATTCACCAGGCACATAGGAAACAAAATGCCAATTTTTTTTAGAAAAAGTAAATTTATACTAAAACTTGTTGGCATATGGATAATGCACAATAGCTTTGAGAGAAATGGCATCATGTTTTCTACTGCCTGGCAGTGCCTTCTACCACTCAGTATGTAAAGCTTTTAATCTGTCTGTGAAACTTTCATAAACATCAGCTAGATTTGTTTACAGTTAATTAAATGGCTGAAGTCCAAAGGCGTCATTCAGACACATGTCATTCCAGGATTTTTTGGTGGAAAAGATTTGTTCTTTTAAAATAAAGAACAAATTAGATATTCCTCAGTTACATTCAGTTTCTATAAATTACCATAACAACTAGAAAGATAATGAAACAATTTCTCCCCTCATTTGAATTCATGGAAAGATTTTCTTCAGCATAGTTGTCGTGTGGGCTCTCTGTGCCATAGCTTAAATACAGTGGGAAAATCTGGCATCAGTTTCATCCTCTGAGAGCCCAGTGCTGTCAGAATTGGAGTACTACCAGTGTCTGAGCAGGTTTAAGTTCAACTCAGGTGAATTGATGCTGTGCACCAGTACTGATTCTCTACAGTAATTCAGAGACACAGGGCTGGCTGTCTTCCTGTCAACACCTGTTTTACTTTGTTTTAACCCTGTCACCTATAGGAAGGTTGCTTTTAATTGGGAGGGCTGAAAAGAGAGAAATTAAGAGCACCTGGTTCTCAGTGCAGCTTTTCTGAGTGCAGAGAAACAAGAGTGGTCAAGAACAGACTTTCCAAAGCAGATCTGAGGTGAGAGCTATATGGAGCTTTTCAGGTTGTAATGCATGGGCATACCTGCCAGATGTGATCTTTTCTGATAACACTGTTCATTAGGTTTTTGTTCCAAATTTTACAATTGTAGGTTATGTCAGAACATACAAATAGATGTGGAATGTGTTTTGTACATACAGTAAACATACTGGTTTCATTTCCTAACACAGTACAATTTATGTTCATTCTTCAGGTGAAAAAGCAAATGCGATGTGTAAAAAGATGTATAGAAAAATACATACATATATGTCTGTGTGTGTGTCTATTTTGTATGTGTTTAAATACCTATGCATGCATACAGTTTAATGAGAAACAAGTCTGATTTTTTGGTGACCTTGTGTTTCACAGATGGATTGTGCTCAGTCATACAGTGCACACGCTTGGTCTGAAACTTATCTTGTGGCTGAGGCACTTGTAAGCACTCTCTCAAATATGTTCTCTAGCATCTATTACTGTCAGTGAAAAACTACTCCAGTTTTCTTTTCACTAGGAACATCCACAGGATCTCTTTTTCTGCACAAACACATGGGGTTTTATTCAGAAAACTTGTAGCAATTTCAGTTTCAACTTTTATCCATCTGTCAGAATTTGGTTAAAATTGGTCAACACATTCAACAGCTACAGCATAAAGCATGGAAAGGCACAAAGAGCAGTGCCAGAAACAAAAAAGGACATGTTTGTTTCTGGGACACTTCACAGTTCTTTAAGAAATAAATATTTAGGATTCCTTAGTTGTGTTTTCTACATATAGTTCTGTTACTTTACATATGTAAAACATTCTTAGATTGGAGATTAAGGGGCCCTTTTTTTTTCCTATCTGCTATTAGAGTGTGTCTTGCTTAAAAGTAAAGAAAAGCGGTATATCAGATAACATCCACGCTCCCTAAATCCATAATTCTGGGTTGAAAAGTTCAGCCTGATTAATTCCTGAATACTTTGACCGAGATTTGTTGAAGCCAGTCCAAGTTTTTAAATTCTTGAATATCAACACATGGAAATGTCTTCTCAGGGGATTAGAAAGACCTTATAACAAAAGCACATTCTGGAATGGGACAGGAATATTTTTTTCAGGTCAGGCCAGGCCAGCTGTATCGCTTCTCTAATCTGAGTATTTCTAGGCTGTAGGAAAATTGGCAATTTTATACCATCTTACAGAATATTGCCAGTTCCCTGTCTTGACAGTGAATTATTCTCACCTTTTTAAGGCTTCTGAAAAGGACTTTCCTGCTGATTTGCCAATAGCATTGGGTACATCTATTTGGAAGATACAAACATTTATTTTTCCCAATCTGGGTAAGCATTTATTTTTCTATTTCTGAACTGGTAATTGAGTGGTAGGTTCACTAATAGGAATTAATTAGTGCTTCTAGAGGTATGGATCAAGAATGTAGGAAATCAAATGTCACAACTCCTTATATCAGTCAAGAATCCTGCAGTCATGCAATACAAATTGCAGTTCTACTGCAGTCTCACTCTGTCAGTGAAACTCTTGCCCAACTTTGAACAGGTCAATTTTGTGTAAGGAGCATGTCTGTCAGATGAAGTCTGTCTGTAGTACTGGGTCTCCTAATAAGTTAAATTCTCTTACATCAGAACATTCTATGCCTTACAGGAAGGCATTTCTATCACCATACCTAGTAAAGAAGAGTTTGCCAAATGAAGTGATAAAAAGCAGATACAGGGGCCCAGAAAACATGCTCTCCCACCAAAAGAAATCCCTGTGTGGCTGTAAATCTGGATCCTTCCAGGTCTCAAAATTTTGTATTCAGGCTGCTCTGCCAAGATTTCTGTAACAAGACTAATCTCGCATACCTTGCAGTCGGCGCCAATAGGTTTTTTGCATTCCTCACAGGTGTTGGAATAAAGGTTTTCATAGCATTTCACACAGTAAGGGCTGTCCTCCTTCAGGATGTACTTATTACCAAACAGGGACTCTTTGCAGTAATGGCAGTCAAAGCGCTCAGTCATGTTGGTGTCTGGAGTGCAGATATCCTGTCAGGAGAACAAAAACAGGCACATGTCAGTCTGACCTACACTTGACCCAATCCCCCAGGAAAGGGTTATCAATTCTTGTTTGTCATATTGTGCCTCAGTTTCAATCCAACTTTCAGTCAAATAAATGAGGACAATAGAAAGAAGATGGACTGTAAATTCTGCAGTGCAAGGCATTGACAACAGCTGATCTACTTCAGCCATCCACTGGTCTGTCTTTGACCAGAGCTAGTGTTAGAGATGAGAGGGGGGAGTAAACCCTCAGACTGAAGAATTCCCATGGGATTTGTGTATGGGATTTGATCAATAGTTCCAAAGCAAGAAGGTGTCTCTGTAGGGGGTGGAAGGAACTATGTACATTAAGAGGATGAGCCAGTTAATCTTCAGAAACAATATCTCCTGCATAAGGCAAGACAAAGGTTTGCATTGCTAGTAGACTTTAGTCACACACAGGCTATCAGGCATCACTGTGGTGTGCTTCTGCACCTTCCTTCTCTGCATTCTCAGTAAGCCACTGTCTGGCAATCATTCCATTGCAGGCAGACTCCAACCCTCCATCTCTCCTCATGCATGAAACTATGGGCACTGTTAACAGCAAGAGGTGCAAGCTTGGTGATTGTGTATCTTAGCCTTCTCTGATGTAACTGAATGAGTTATCCAACAACTGTAGTGCACTAGGACACAAATGGGAGCTAGAGGCCCTGGCTCAGACAAATGTCAAACAATAATTATGGAAGGGGAAAAGCAAGTGGAAGAAACTGCATAGGATGTATCAACTTGTCTGAGTTAGGGTCAACTGCTATTTGCTCCTCTGGTCTTATAATGTCTATTGTTTTTTAGATGCACACACAAACAATGATGATGCAAATGCCTTTGATTAATCACATTAGTATTTAGTATTGCCTAGGACAATTTATTTTGTGTTCTACATACAGTCATCAACTTCTTTCTTAACTTGAGGCTTGCAGCATGTATTGCACCTGAAATCTATTTGGAGGTTACAGCTGGAGCAGGGCATAGTTGCCTGCTTAGGAAAGGAAATTTCCCAAATAGAAAGTACACACCACCTGGACCACATGATTTTCACTGTCTGCCAGGCCTCATCTCCTCTTTCAGACACATTTGATCTATAAATCCTTATATGTTTTGAGTACCAATGGCTTAAGTGACTACCTCTGTCTTTCATGCACAAGTGACATTTACAGCAGCTGCAGTCCTTTTGCCAACTTCAGCTCTCAGTTTTAAACAAAAAGTTGTTACTTGCTTAGTGTTCTTGGCACAAGTTGCTCAATTCTGGAGTTTGTCCTCTCCTTCTGGCAATCGGAGCCACCCACAAGGCATTCTGAAATCCTGAGTTCTTATCCAGGATTTCAGTTTTTAGTATTATCTTTCAATCCCTATAGCTGGGATGTGATTTAGGTTTTAGGGCAGTCTGAATGGGCAAATTTTGTTTTGTTTTGATGGCTATTTGTTTTTAATGGGCAGTCAACTGCTGAATTGCGTGGTGGCCAGTGTAGGCTGAGGGGTGAGTGAGTGGTTTTATATGTGTGCAGTAAGTGATGGCTCAGCTGCTAGAAAGTCTTTTGAACTAAAAGTAACAACTCAAGAAAAAAGAGAGACAAACTACCAAACCCCAAAATATGCTCAGAGGAAAAGTCCTGACAGCTCGTCATCTGTGCTGCTGACAGCCCAGAACAAGTAGTTCAACTTCTTTGATGTTAAAGTTGCTCTAGGAACTGATTAACTTTATTATCCAAAAGGGGAGCTGGTAGTATGTTAGGTGCCCTTCATTTTTAAGGCTAGAGAGGATCATTGGGACTGATAAGAAAAAGATAGAAAGTAAGAAGACATGCTGGAGAGAGAAGTGCAGTGACTACTCAAAGCTCCCCTCTAGCTCATCTCCAACAGCAGTAACTAGCAGTGGAAGTCAAAGGCAAGAGAACAGGGACAGTACAAAAGGACATTTCCTTAACAACTGCTGCCAGCAAGTTAAATTTGAAGTGAACATTTAAAAGATGACAGTGGGTTTATTTTCCTCTCTGTTTTGAGCCTGTTTATACCCCTAACCTATATAACATGCTTGAACTTTCACATGAAAGAACTAGATAGGACTTAATTTCCTTCATGGAGTAATTTCAGCAGAATGAATGAAGTCAGACCAATGTACACTCAATTACATGTGTAGATGTATGAGAGACTGAGAGAATTGATAGTTTTGTTCAAATACTCTGGATTTCAGAAAGAAATCTGTACTTTTTATCAGAGTTTATTAGTTACTTTTTTCTGAATGGTAGGATTTGATTGTACATTTAATGTGTGTTATTGCTAAGTTAAAGTGTGAGCCAAAACCATTTAGGAACTTGCATTTGTCACTTTTCTGCAGAATTAGTTTTTCTAGCCCTGAATTAGAAGTAGATGTGTAATACCAAAGAGTGAAAAATTTCTCTTCAGTGAAGATGTGTAAAAGCAGAAATGACAGACTGTGATTCCTTTATGCGTTTATACCATTTCTATCCTTCATCCAAAGCTGCTAAATGTAAAATACAGAAGTTCACTGTGACTGGAAGAAGGACTATTCCCTTAGAAGTGGATGTTCCTGTCTCTCAGTCGGAGGAGGTTCCTTCTTGAGTGTCTTCTGGGTGCTTCTTACAGGAGCAGAGGCAAACATTATGTAATATATTTATTTAATAATTTATATAACAGTCTAATAATTGACTTAACAATTATTTAATAAGTGCTGACTCTATTTCAGAAAATGCCTGGGCACTTGCCTCACTATCCTGAAAAGGATCTAGTTGTGTTAAATGTGCCCAAAGATTGTCACAGTAGATTGTCCCACTCACCCTGAGTAGGGAGAGGCAATCCTCATTTCTATGTCCTGAACAGATTTAGGGATGAACACTGCGCTATGAAGACACTGCAGGGACAGCTCTGGATGGGACTCGAGGAATAACTCCAGAGATTTGGGAAATCAAAAGACAAGAATGAAAGGTTTCCCAGATCTGCATTTTGGTTTTAGTTATGTGAAACTTTTATTGGATCTGGGATCAATTTTGGATCCAATATCTCTTAAAGTTAGGAATTCAGATTCATTATATTTTGAGGATATTGTGCAAATCATTTCTGTGCTGGAGAGAATTAAATGTAAAGTAATCATGGGGCTTATCCACTAAATATTTGCAGGAATTTCAAAGAAATCATGTCACTGTTGCCTTACAATGAAGAAATGTAAAATCATATTGAGCAATGGTTTTGCCTGTCCCTTTGTACACATAGTCCTTTATACTGCCAGTCCTGTTATATAAAAAAACCCCTTATGCTTAGCTTAGTGCAGGCTTTATGCACTGTTTTGGGCTTTAAAAAAAAACAAAACAAAAGACTTACACAGCTGTGGATGGACACAAATTGCAATTCAATCTCCTTGCCATTGATCCATTTCTTCCAATTGTGTTTGATACTTGTTGACTGTAAAACTTTGTGGCCCAGAAGCTTATCATTATCACACCTCTTTGTGGTACAACAAGGTCTTTAGATGTTATTGCAGTAGTCATTTTTTACTTATGGTTTTTCAGATTGCTCCCATCATTATCATGAAGGAGAAATTGATTTTTTCTGCCATGCAGTCTCCCTCCTACAGCATCAGACATAACAAGCACCTCTCCAAGAGAAAAAGAGCTTACTTCTGCATGCCCATAAGAAAAGTTATAGCTTATGCCAAATGTCAGCACTACCTACACCATGTCTTCCAGGAAGAGTAAGAATTGCCAGGAAAATTACAAAAAAATCAGTAGACTGACTTAAAATCTATGTTTCTTTCCTCTTCTCCCCCTGTTGGCTCAGTTTCATTTTATTAGCAGTAATTACTAAAGTTATCATATTACCTCATAAAAATTATGGCTCATCATGTCATTAAGAAATCATGCAGTGTTCCCCATTCCATGGCATTATTGACTACTGAAAAAGCAGAACTTGCCTTGTTTTTTTCTTTTTTCCAGCTAGGGGCTGCAAACCTAATAAGTGATGTTCTGTGCATCTCTTATTTTAACCCTTTTTAGGGTGTGTTGAACACTGAGAGGTGCAGATGCACACACACAGGAGAGAGAAAGAAGCCAAGGCAAACTATGTAAAACATAGGAGTTATTTAGTTTATTCAGTGAGGTTCTGGTCTATTGTTGTAACAGTATCTGGAGACACAGAATTCAGAATTAAGCCCTTGTAGATGCTGAAGGGGGTCTTGCTGTTGTCCTCAGTTAGGTCAATAGTGCTAGGGAGCAGGATGTTCTGTTATGACCTACAGAGGAAACAAAAGGTTGTCCTGCACGATGTACACACATTTCCCTCACTTGACTATTTTTCCAGAAGAACGGTACACATGGAGAATTTTCTATCTGTTTATTTCCTTTCCCCTTAGAAAGGAAGATTTTTGTCTGGCAGCTCCAGTGACATGAACCATGCAGGGCTAGAGCATTTGGAAACAATTTATGTTAATGTTCCAAAGGCTAAAATGCAAAGATTTATTTACAACTATTAACTAGCAGTTCAAACTATGCTGGTCTTTCTGGCAAGTGGTGATTATTTTCCTGTAACTCAGCCACTCTTGCCACATTCATTGTCTACAATCTCATTGCAGCAACAGCAAACCACTCTTGAAAGACCTATGCACTTTTTCAAAGCATTCCATAAGGCCATGTAAGGGGAGAAGGGGGAAACTTAATTTTATTTCTTTTTCATTGACTTTAGGAAAAGAAGAAATGACCATTTTCTTGTAGTATTGATGCGAGGTGCGTGAGGGGGGAAAGTTACATACGGTCAGAATCCACCCAAACCTCAGTGTGTGGAAGTTAGCTGGTGTAGATGCACACCCAAACCATCCTGTGTGTTTAGATTTACTCAAACACATTAAGGGGTGCTATTCCTCTTTCTTTGGCTGCCCAGGTGTAGCTTATCCTCTTCTTCATGGAATAAGTGGCCTATAAACACTTATGATGGAGCAGAGGGAGGGCAAAGGGAACCTGAGTGCTTGGAGGTCTTGCTGGCCATAGGACAGTTGTTGCTGCTTTAAGTTGCTTGTATCCCTGATCCTCCAGGAGTCAGCTCCTGGACATGGGGAACCAAGTCAGCTGAGGCAGAAAAGCCAAGCCTCTCTCCATGGGCCACAGAAGGACATTTGCTTCATTATGCTAAAGATGGGCAATGCAAAACTAATGAGGTTATGAGAGGCAAGTGATGCACAGTTCATCCTGCAGGAAGCACAGCCAGCCACTTTTCCCTTCCATAGACCCCCTACCCCTGCCAGCGACTTCACTGCTGTGTGAAAGTGCATTTTTTGAGTAAAGGGAGTAAAAGGACAATATATTTGCAAGGTTATTGAAACACTGAAGCTTATTACTGTATTGTTCATACCAACATCTTAGTGTAGATCCTTAAAAAGGGGAGGCAAGACTACTGTATGGAACAAATTGTTGGGTAACCCTGTGTCCCATGATAATGGATTTATACTTAGCTTGTAAATAAGAGAGGAATGCTTAGGCAGATGTGGCTGCACTCCTCTTTTAAATTTTTAAATTGAGAAGAAAGCAGAAGCCTTTTTATCTTGCTGCTACTATGGAAGAGCAATCCTGAAGTAAGCCCATCAAAAGAATTTGGCACCCTGTCTTCAAGAAATCAAGGCCCTTATGTTACGTCACTGCTTTCCCAGAACAGTCCTGTTAACAAGCCCAGGCTGCTTTACCTGTGTCCACGTCAAGGTTAGAATATTAAAAGTCTAATTACAGAAGTGTTCATTGCTGCTTCTGAAAGTTTTAAGCTCAGAGTAGTTATTCACAGGTAAGTTAGAAGCTCTCCAGCAAAAGCCATGTTTGATATTTGAAAAATAATAATAATAATAATAATAATAATAATAACAAAACACAATAAAAAATAGCTCCCAACTAAAGAAATCTCTTCCTAAATATCCCAATCAGGCATTTAAATGACAAATCTTAAAAACTATTTTAAAAAGGTAACTATTTAAAAAAAAATTAGTTTTTAATGTACTTTTTAAAGTTACCTTAAAATACTCTTCAAAATCACAGTTAGGTTTTTCCACGGACTCAGCTCCCTTGGAAATTGCTGACTTATTTTGCCTATGGTATAACATTCCGATGTCTCTTTTCAAGTACTTTAGAGCAATTTTCTGAGCAGACAGACTGTATTAACATGTGCAGATAACCAAAGCATACCTGGTTCCTGTCTGGATTGCACAGTCAGCTTATCATGACTTGGAAAGTGGATACTGTGCTGTTTAAGACTGTTTTCCTTAACAGAATATAAATAATAAAAACCTCCAAACAGAAAACGTTTCTCGTATGTTAAGGCTCCTCATGCATCTGGCTAAAGTAATCCCTATTACAGTAGTGGAGAAGGAACACTCCACTTGTGGTTTCTGTGTGGTTTATTGTGTTTGGCAACCAAAAAGGATCTGCTCCAGTTTAGAGTCATTCTAGCAGTGGTAGAGTGAGCACCAGTGGTAGTAACTACAAATACCACAGAAGAACTGAGCATTAATGCTTTGAAAGGGTACCCCACACAATTTACACTATGATTTTCTCAGGTTGACATTGAAATGACTAGAGGATGTATGGTCTTACCAACATTCCTGCACACATTTCAGTTAGAAAAGTAGTCTATTGAAATAACATGGAGCATGACTCTTAAATCTACTGCATCAAGGAAGCGCACAGGTCAAGTGGAAAGGCTTGCTCTTATTTTCTATTTTAAAGGCTTTTTAAACTGTTTTCTTCTTTCTTTTGCAGGATAAGCAAAAGCTTGCTCAAAGAGAAAGGTCAAATACTTGATATTACTTAAGCATAAAAATTCATATTTCTAATAAAAGCATTTAAGCAGATAACAGAAAATGACAGAGGAGAAAAAAATAGTATAAGATTAATAATCCTGATTATTATCTCTGACCCTACCCTGTGTAAGTAATGTATAAGCTAAATGTCTGCAGGCATTAAACTCCAATGGACATTTGTTTTTTCAGAAGAAGATTGCTTTTTCTTATTGACAGAAACACGGCTAATCTTGGTGAAATTAGACCCTAAGATAAAAATATCCAGAAATGCTATGTGTTACCATGCAGTCACATTTCCAAATTCTCCTATATTTTTGAAATCCTGCATACTACTATCCGGGGCACAAAACAAGAACAGAGTCCCAAACAGTCTATGTTTCCTTCTTTGTAGATAGGGTATAAGAAAATCTAGGAGGACTCTGTGAAACAAAAATGCTTTGTTATTTTTTCTGTCCTCTAGCAGAACAGCTCTGGTTCTGGTTACTGAGGTAAGACCACAAAGCTCCCTTCTGCCCAAGATAATTGACAAGCATGGTGGTTTGAAGGATTAGTTAATATAGATCTTACAGCTGCCATATAAAACTACCATCGCAGTGAATGCCTCAGGGCTGTGAGGTATCCATGCTTCTCTGCTCAGCTGCCATGCCCTTGGCCTTCCAAATCATGACAAAGAGGCTACATAAACCTTAGAGGTTTACCCATTCACCTGGACACATCTTAGCAAAAGAGACTGATTGCATCTGGATGAAATCAGTTTGGCCCAATTTGTTTTGGGTTTGGCAATGAAGACTGGACACAGAGGGTAAAGTGCCTGTGGTATGTGAGAGATACAGAAGAAAGCACAGAAAGACATAGAAAGCCTGGGGACATGGGTAGAGGCGTCCTTTTTGTGGGCAAGATCCTTTCTAACCAAAGAAGGAAGATATTGAATCTACCATGGAGAGATGCATGGCATAGTATGGAGGGGTGAAATTCATCATAGGTGAGATCCCGGTCTCTGAAGATACTTCTGCTCTAAATCTCAAAAGTGCTTCAGAGCAATGACAAAATACATCTGGGGAAATGCTTACAGGTATTTTGTGGTTTTATGCAACTCACTACTTTTATTATGCAAGATGAAGTAAAGAAAGTGTGGTGGGTTTTGAGCCCTTATGCCTGTGCTTGCCAAGGGTCTAGAACTACCTCACACCATCAAAAGTGGTATCTTAGACCTTGCTCTCATGTGGTTGTTATATTTGCAACTTTAAAATTGAAAATTTGCTGTGAAAGGAAGAGATGACTATGCTTATGTCAGCATTATGCTCACCTACATTCCTCTTACGGCATATTACTGTATGTACAGTAGCCATTCAGCATCCTAGTAAATATTATTCAATATAATATAGATGCGTATGTGAAAAGGAACAAAATTAGGACTGTAGCTTTTTCACCTGGCATGACTATTTTGATGATCATCCTTAAAAGAATACTCTAGTGGTTTTTAATCAAATTCTCTATGTATAGCTAATTAATATTGTCGAAATGTTAATGCTTCAGTGGCTGTCAATGTATCCAAGATTTATTTTCATGAAAGCTGTCATCACCCTGCCATTTCACACTCTCACTTGGGGTGAATCTGCATCACAGATAACTGTGCATATGTAAATGAAACATTAAAATTACACCATTAGAATTAATCAGTCTAAAAATGCAAATTATGAGATCCCCCAATCTCTGAAGCAGTACCCAAGTGAAGAAAGACGATTGCACACGACACTACACCATCCAAAGTTTGTCTGAAGATGCTCAGGACAGATTTATCCATCAAAGCAACATGAATGAGACTTAGACCTGAATGTAACTGGTCTGTGGGGACCGTGAAACAGTGTGAGTGTGCTGGCCAGCAGCAACAGGCATTGCTTGTGGCTGATGGTGTTAATGTTTATTCAGTGCTCCCTGAACTCTGAATATCCTGGTCCCTGTGAGGCAAGGTAACACGAGGAGGTGAAGACATCAGCAGGTTAGATGTTGCTTGTCTCTCAGGCTCAGGGCTCAATGCCCTGGAGAACTGATCCAGGGGTCACTCATGTGAATATAGGTCTTTGCAGCCCTCGTCATCCCTTTCTTTTTGGATGAAAGCTTGAATTTGCAGTGCAATGCAGCAGAAATTGTCACTAACCCTTACAATTGTAGGAGTTGTACTTTGTCACCAATGTTTTGGGGATTTTTTTGACTCCTGGCATTCAAAACATGATGGGATCCTGGCGGACTGTGCTGTATGTGATCAGAGGAGTTGTCTGATATTTTTTCTAATGCAAAGTATGCCATCTAGGAGAACTGATGTCTGTATGGACAGAAACTATGTGATTTCAGGGAAGTGCTATCCTTAGACTTTGTTAAGAAACTGTATAATACAGGTAGGAAACAGAGCACTATCTGTACTTGAGTAGTTCAGCTGGGAATCACCATTACATGCGCTTTGTGGCAGCAGCTTCACATAGACAAACAATATCTGACACAGTGTAGACACTGCTATGAGATAAGTGATCTCACAAAAACTAGTAATATTTTCCTATAAATCTAAACTGCCTGGAAGTCACTATTTTGTGCTTGCACTGCTGATTTCTATCAGAGCACATTTGGCAGAATGGCAAGAACCAAAAATAAGTATATTCTACCCCTGCACTTCAGTGATCTTGATTTTCGCAGCTATCTCAAAAGACCACAAGAACTGGTCCAACCCCCAGCCTCAGGTGTGTTAGTCAGATAGAGATGTCAGGTGGGAACCCCAGGCAACTTTTAGAAATTTGACTTCTCAACAGTAGCATTTTTTGTCTTCTCAGCTGTCCTGATCACTTCAACCATGTGTTGGCTTGCAAGCCAAAGATCATTATCTATGCTATGGCTAGGGTAAAAGATAGTTTAATTGGTGCTCTGGTCAGGTTTTGATAATGACATTATGGCCTGTTAGAAAATGAGTTGTCAATGTATCAACTCATACCTTTTTTAAAAAAAATTTCTCCAAATGTAGTCAAGAATATACACAGGCTCTATTGAAAGAGCAGCCATTAGAATGCATCCTTTCCAAGATATATGCACAGGTGCAAAAAACAGACAGAAAGTTTTATAAAAGAAAAAAGATTACATTTTTTTTTGCCTTCCATATCCAAATCTCTGAAGCAATCACTTTCAAAGTTTACTATCTGGCTGATAAAAGGCATAGGAAATTTTGACCAGAAAGCAGGAGGTCCCATAAATTTATGAAATGATGAAAATAGGGTTCATAGCAGAAACCCAAGGACAACCTTAATTGTAGGAGTCCTTCATATGTGGATACATTTGCATATCTAATAACATACAGCCTTATACTAGTCCTTTTTAGCCCAATTCCTATTTAAGACAACATATCAATATGCATAGCCTTCAATAAATATTACAGCTACTGACCCTGGCAATCTCAGTGTCAAATAGCAATCTTAGTTAATGTACCTGTAGATTGGAGTCAGGGAAGTAACAATCACAGAGTGACTGACTTTGGATGTATATTTTTTTTTAAATTTTTTCTTTCTTGTGACTATGTGTGTCTCTGTATACAGCAAAGCTGAAATATACAGGTCAATTAAATAAAAGTCGTATGCCTTTGGGAGAGTAGAAACTTTAGAACAACCATGAATGCAGACAATGAAAGTTAGTATTTCCTTTATTATGTGCACAGAGAAACCCACGTTAGCATACGGTAGGAACCTGGGTTATTGTGGCTGCACACTCATGCACACAGAGAGAAGCACAAAAAGAAGGAATTCAAAGCTATTAATTGGGATCTGTATTCTAATTTATTCTCTCCACATAAAAAGGAGAAATACAATGCTGATGGCTCTCCGTTTTTCCCCTTACACGATGACACTGTTCGCCTGCTAAGAGCAAAGGCTACCTTTGTTTCATGTGCATCTGCTCTTGCTACAGTACGAAAACGCTTCTTTGTTGAGCTCGGCAGCAGGAGAGTGCCCAGAGGTGTAAGGAATCTAAGACCCCAGCTTCTACTTTTTATCACCTCCCCAGTGGGTTACACAGGCAGCACAATACAGTCATTAAAAATAGTTACACAAGAAAGGGCACAGCGCCTCATCAGCTCGCTGATGTGTCACCTTACTGACGGACATGCAGAAGTAATTGCTGTGATAAGAAATTTGTCTTTTTCTGCTCTTCACATGTGCCCTGTGCCCTCAGTAGAAAGCGGGACCGGCAATCTCTCTCCTTGCATCCTTCCCCAACAACCCACTGGGGCATTAAACAACCCTCTCCTCCTCTCTGCACCCTTTGTTTAAAGCGACACCTTCAAATATATGTTCTGTGGGTAGTGGGGAGGGAAGGGAAGGGGAAAAAAGGGATATTTACTTACAGAGCAGTAGCGGGCAGTTAATGTCACCTCCTGGACCAGGGACAGGGGGTCACATCCATTAACAAATGTGCGAAGAGCACACTGGCCTGCTTGCAGTGGAGAGCTGTACAGCCAGCTGGGGCTTTCTACTGCCTGCGAAGAGCAGCTCTTCCGATTCCAGCTCTGCAGTCAGTGTTGTGTGGAAAGAGGCTGCTGCCTTCCTCAGCCTAGTGAAACCCCTCTCTATCATTTTACCATATAAGGAGACAAAAGCATCGGAGACACTCATTCTTTTAGGAGCTCTGCAGCTGGCATTTGACACTTTCTCTATTCCAAGGGTGTCAATACTTCCCCCTCCTAAACATCTTGTCTTTCTTGGCCCCCTTCCTAAAATAAGGCTCCCCCTCCCCTCCTCCAGCCTTTGTTTCTTTAAACCCCTGATGCTTATTAATAACATGGCTTTGCTGAATCCAAGAGCTCTCTCTTTACAGAAGGAAAGGTTTTACAGCAACTCAAGTCCAAACATTTGTAAGGCTCTTCACATGAGAGAATAAAGCCTTTGGTTCAAATTGGTACCAGGCTTTATATGCTGTGGTCATTTTGCCTGCTGTGACTTAGTGTCTTGCCCAAAGAGGAGTGAGGCAAGCTGACTCTTCTCCTTCATGGAGAGGTGCATACTTTAACGAGGAGCAAGTGTGCAGGCATTTCTTTACGAACATTCAGAGCCCATTCTCCACCCTTCTTTTTTTTCCAAGTTCCCCCATAATCAGGAGGAAAGACAAGAAAAGCAGGGGAAATTAATGAAATAAAAAACCCCCCTCTTTGTTTCAGAGAAAGCCAAAGGAACAGATTGTCTCAACACATGCTCAGTACCCAGCGGAGAGCCCTGCCAGTGGGCACATGTTAAGGAGAGGGGGAACTATTAATCCTCCTATAACCAGGAACTAATTTTTCTGCTACAAAATCCAATTTCATCTATCAACCATCCTAGCAGAAACACATTCTGTTAATCAAAACAGTGAGGGTCCTGGGAAACCTCCCAGAGGGAAGAATTTGGATCAGAAGCACATGAGAGATGTCTGCTCTGTAGCGGGGTAGGGTGGGTAGGCATTTCGGGGTAATTCTTCAGTAATGTCTGGTGCTTGCCAAAGGGAGGTGCTTTAATTCGAATGCTTTCAACCTTAAGGAAAACCAACCAGAAGGATAAAAATATAAAGCCCATTAGCCAAAGACAGTGTTGCTGTTGTTTTGCATCCAGAAGATGCAAGGTTGTCCTTTTGTGTTGGACACTGGGTTCTAGCACATGTCTGGGCAGTGGTGTAGATGTGCCCATGTGTTAGTTAAGTGTTTCTCCTGCAAAATATATGCTAGAACTCTGACCGGAATGGGGATGAAATGTATTAGTTGGTCTCAGTAATACTCCAAATCTAGAAAAGCACAGACAGAATAAAATGGTAGGGAAGGGCAATTCCTAGTTCTTCTATCAGAAGCCAAGTCTCCTTTACAGATGTGAGTAATTTTGATGACCAGCAATGCCCATGGGTCTGTTTCTCAGCTGATGCAGCCTTTGCTGTTGTGTTTTCAAAACACAGGCGTCATGCCCTGGAGGATTGATCATGGGCATGGAGGATTAAGCATGCCATGATAATTAAATCTTATTTAAATCAAAACTGCTGCACTCCTCAGTCACGTGGGGAGTCCCTGACTCTTTCCTTGCATTTGCACTGGCACTGGAAGATGAATTAAACCAGACAGTGAGCAATTTTCAGTAAACACTTGAGCTATCCTGGACCTGCACCTATATCTTGGGAGAACTGCCACTTTGGTTTCCAGACCCATCACCAACTTGTTGGGTGTCCTTGGAGAAGGCATTGCATCTTTCTGTTCTTTAAATTCACTGTCTATAAATATAGAGCCCAGAACAGCCAAACTGTTGCCAAGTTGTTAGCAAATTTGCAGGACTAGTTAGTTCACCATCATCATCATCATCATTATTATAATTTTATTTCTTTTAGATTCAACTATTGCACAGTGACAATAATAATTTATTTCCATCTTAGTTGCACTTCTTACCTCAGCTCTGCTTTAAAAGTGCATATAAAGAAGAAAAAAGGGCTTAATGATTATTAGATTTGAGCTGAGTCAGTCTATTTCCAAATGTTTCTAAACAAATTAAATAGTCTGAATTTATTGATTGATTTTTTAAATTTCTATGATATTTTCATTTCCCTAGCTGTCCACTGACAGCTACTGCAGCAACTCTGAGATTTTCTGAAGTGACCTGCAGGCATACAGAACAAGAGTTTCCCACAATTACAAGTTAAAAAACATAGTGGCTCCAGCTGAAATGGTTTAGTTTAACTGTTGCAGGTCATGAGTTGATTTTGTATGATTTAATCTAACATGTCTGACTCCTTGAAGACAAAGAGGCCTCTGCCAATTTAAAACCTAATGATCTGTAGGCTAACTGTGGGACTTGACACTCAGTAACCACATCAAGACTGTGTGAAGCTGCAAAAGGAATGAGGGAGAGTTACCAGGCACCTTCCCTCATCCCATGATGAGATGTATGCACTCCATCAAACACTACTTGGGAAGGTATGGGGAACTGCTGACCTCTTATCCTCCTTCAGGAGGTCTAAACCTACTCACTCCACATTTTATCTTGCAAATAAATATTAATTGGTGATTGGCAGTACACCTGCTTCACCACTTCCCCAGCACAATCAAATCCAAGGGGTGCGGGTGGGTGGCAGAACCCCAAATTTCCTTAATTGTCAGGGAAATGGGAAGGAAAAGGCAAGGACTTTTTTCACTGGCAAATTTTTTATGTCACCCACTTCTTTTTTCATATATATATATATATTATTTTATTTCTACTTTATTAGTTCCCTGATTAACCCAGCACAGATTAGCTGTCTTCAAGACTTCAGATGAGACAATGCAACAAAAACAGGGGACTGTTTTCAGTAGGGGGCCTAAATTTAAGGGTGGAATTGTAAGTACCATTGAGTGCCTTATCCTATGGTTTATATTGTCCTCATGTATATTGCATTTACATAGCACATACTGCTTGTTCTTCAGTGGTATGTGTGTTTAATAGGTTTAATTCTATGCATAGAATGCTGCATATGGGAAAAAAATATGGAAAAAAAGTATCATTTTCATAGCAGGACTTCTCAATGATTTTACTAATCCTTCATAAGTCTCAGTTCAGTGAGACTGGGTTGATGCCAGAATAACTAGCATTTCAGTGATTATCTCCTTTTCTGCCTGAAAAGAATGAACTAAGAAAAACAGTGGAAAGGGACAATTGGAAGTAGAATATTTCTATTTCACCCCAGTTCGAGACACAGAGAAATATAATGTCTCTGAGAGAGCAAAGGAGGTGGAAATCTACACTTTTAAAGTGGCTAAGCTACTGGCTGATTCCTTACTCCACCAATTTATCCTGGAAACTATTAACTTACCAGAATTCAACTAAACCCTTTCTGATTCCTGAACTTGTGTAACACAAGCTTCCTTTGAATACAAGAGTATGCATTTAGGAGAACTGCTATTTTTGGTACTACTGTTTAGGAAGTAGTGTAGACTTATGCAGGTGTTGCATTTTGGTTCATTAAACCTAAAATAGCAGCCAGGAAATACTAAAACTTCTTGAAATTTCATTCTCATAAGATGTTCACAGATATGCAGTTTCCCCCAAGCATATGAGGAACATGAAGGAATAAAATTATATTTTCAGCATATATTTTCTTTCCCAATTCATTCTCACAATCACAAGGCTTTTTGCAATGTTTTCATCTTCCTTTCTTCCCCTAGGTAGCTCAGTCTTCAAGCAGAAATGCTCGGCAAGCAAGAAATATCAGGTTTTCACAGATTCTGGGAAGGAATTATAATATTCTTGGACAATGCATTAAAACCACCACAGCTAGGGCAGATAGTAAAAGTTTGTCTGCTTTGGGATGATGCAAGACTTCTTTTATTTTTGGGAGGATGTTTAGCCTAAATCAATATGAAAAGAATAGTGTTTTAGAAATTCTAGTCTAATCCAGAAAAAAAAAATATTTTCATAATCACTTTCTTAATATGTTTGAATAGTTTTCATATACAGTGTTAAACAATTTTCTTCAGTAATTTAGGTGCCATGGTTCAGTAGCATTGAAGAGCTTCTGGTTTTGTATAAGAAGAGTTATCTTTAGAAGGGTAATACAATGCTATGTGACAAGATAGATGATACAGACTCAAATGCAAGTGTTTCTGTGATAGCGTCATATGGGGTGGAGCTGAAAGCATTTTAGGCCATTATGGTCAGTTTGGACAAAGACTTCATTCAGTTTTTAAAGTCAGTCAGGACCTTCTATCCAGCTAGCCCTAGTTTCATTCAGAGGAATCTATCCCCTCAAAGAGATGTCCCAAGGTGAACGTGGCAGTGAGATACTGGTCTACATGTGGTCTGGCAGTGTCAGTGTAATTGCTCCTATGCCCCTCTTTCTATGGACAATTGACATGTGGAGAGGGTCTGCAGTGGATGACTCAGGCAGAAAGACAGCTGTGTCCCTGCTGCAGCTGCTTTCCTCTCTCCCAGCTGAGCAGAAAAACAGCTGTTGACGCTGATGGACAAAGAAGCATGAATTGATCACAGAGTAATGGTACTCGACAAAAGAGCAGGCAACACACCAGAGGAAGCTTCAAGGGTTTAAAGGAAATGGTACGTTCTAAGGAAAATCCTTGTTAGTTGAGTTTTCAACAGCTTGGAAAGCAGAGGCACCATATTGCAAGACTGACAGGTCCATCACTGGACAAGAAGCATCATCAGAAGATCCATCCCAGGGCCTCATAGATTAAAAAAAAAAAAAAAAAAAAAGCCATAAAAGCCATTGCAGGATAAAGGCAGCCCATCAATTACCCAAGCAGTAGCTGTCTGTACCATGTGAGGCAGGCACCCTGAACAGCCCTCACCAGGCTGCTGAGTGAAGAAGAAATAATGAAGGGTTGTAACAAAGAGAGTGCAAAACAGCAATTCTTGCTGAATACAGTCTTTCCTCCTACTTTCCCTACCACTCTTTCTCCTTCTTTCCCTTCAATAAGAAACAGATGGTGTTCCTACTTTTAAGGAAACTAGCGTAAAACATTTGGATCTTTGCCATCTGCACAATTCTTTGGATTCCAAGTATTCCCTAAACCCCTCAGTTCATTCATCTGTAACCAGGGACAGAGACCTTGGTGGAATGTCTTTGGAAGTGCTTTGGAATAGAGAGACAACCTCCAGCAGGAGGGGAGAGGTCTTTAGGAATGATTATTCTAAATGATGATAATACAAAGACCTGTGCAGAGAAGTTGTTGCTTCTTCCCTTTCTTCTGGTTTCAACTTGACTGCCATGTGGAGCCTGAATATGACAAATGATATGAACATTTTGGGTTTCCCAACCCTGCAGATGAAACCTGAAATGCCAAATTACTACAGAGGTTGCAGTAATTGCTGGTCTTCTGAACTGGCAAATACTAACCCATAATTTAGGATTTATTAATTTCAGTATAATTATGATTTATCATTCCCTGTTCCAGACACATGAAACAAACACATTGTGATTGTTCCAAAAAACTAATCACTCTGTGTTTCTGATAGCACAAGAAACTTGCTATTCTGTATGGAATAGCTCACATTCCCTGTGGTCTTCCCAGAAGCATTCTTCAATGTTTTTAGGCAAAATCCCTTTTCCATAATCCTCCCCCTCCCACTGCCCCACTGCTCATGGATTCTTCTCTGAAACCTTACTCCTGTGTGAATAATTTCCTTCTGCTCCCCCCAGCACTTTTTCTGCCTCAATCCCTGATATCTCTTATGACCCTCTAGAAGTAGCGAACAGCAATATTTGAAATTGCCATTGCACTTTATGAGGCAGCCAGAGGCCTCAGGAACTTCTGAGAAAACAGAGGTTTGAAAAACCGAACAGTTGGCAGACACCTTGAGAACCTAACTAACTCATTTCTAAGACAGAAGTGACAATGTCTAACTCATTCCTGGCAAAGCTATGTCTAATTTGCCCTTAAAGATTAACATTAGGGCTCCACAGCCTTCAAATTCAAGTGAGCATAAGTTTTGTCAGTCGAAAAGGGATGTAACACAGAGGGAGGGGAGGGAGAAGGGGAAGGCAGGGAAGGCAGGCAGGCAGGCAGGAAGGAAGGAAGGCAGGAAGGCAGGAAAGTGCAAGTTTTCAAATGCCTGTAAAGCATGAATAGTGTTAGGCAGAATCTGTCATTTGTAGTTATTCAGATCACAACATAGCCATATGAGAATCATTGAACAGAAGGGTTCCTCCAATTTGTTATGCTGCTCTTGGAGACTCCGAAATGTCTTGGGAAGAACATGAGAAGAGAATGTAATGATATCACTTCATAATACTCTGCCAGTCTCCAAGAACTTGTGGCTTGGGGATTTCTCAACCTGGAGGCAGTAACGATACTGAATATCACTCATGAAGTGATATCACTTGCACAGTTCCCTCCTGATTCCCTGAAAGGAAATTCACAGTTTCCTGCTACCTGTAGCCCTATTCTGTGTTGTTGAAGAACCATCTTCCTTGTGTTAATTTCGAACATATTACCCACTAGTTTCATCTGAGGCCTCCTAGGTTTTACCTTTGGAGAGATAGTGAGCAACTGATCTTTATTCATATGCTACAGGCTGTTCATCTCTTTGTCAATCTTTATCATATCTCCCCTCAGCCATCTTTCTCCTAGGTTGGGGAGTCCCAGTCTACCTATGAAGTCTGTGTGAAAGATACTTCCTGTGATTCATCATTCCTCCTCAAACTTTTTCCAATATGGCAATTTACTTTTTTAGATGATGTGGCCAAAACTTTAATATTCAGTTTGCTTTTTGGATGCTTTTGACCAGTTTGTGTTTGTTTGTTTTGGTTTGTTTTGGTTTGGTTTTTATTTTTTTTTCTTTGTAAATCTATATAACCTCTAGATTTAACATGCAGGTAGACATCTCAGAATCATTACTTTATAGCTAAATTTACATTTTCCCCCATGTTCACTACTTTATGCTTATCTATATTCAGTTTAAGATGCTGCTCCAGTGCCCACTCCTCCTGATGCCCGAGATCGTTATTTTTCCTCAGCCTTAGAAGAATTTTCACTAATTATCTCCTATTAATCTTTTCACTGTAAAACCTACCTGCTTATCTTTCAATTGATTTTATGCAATACATGCAAATATCTTCCCTCTTACCCTGTTACTGTGTGTTTTTAAGGGTGTGTGGTGAAAGATGGAAAAGGACAAATAAGCAGATGCTGTCAAACAAAGATGTCCTGTATCTGCATGTCACTTATTATCTTACACAAACCCAATGGATTTCTAGAGCATGATTTCTCCTTACTAAGCTGCATCGAATTTCTCACAATGTATCATATTTACACATCTGCTCTATCCTGCATAGTGATTTCTACTAAGTTTGCCCATCTTAACAGGCTCTATTTCTCCTGGTTTTCTTGGAACCTTTTAAAAAGACTGACACTCTATTGGATACATTCAGGTGCTCAGTCCTAAGTCTGTTTTAAATAAGACACCATGCACTATTATTATTTCAGCTAATTCATCCTTCAGTCCCTTTAGATCTGTTGGGTGAACACCACCTGATTCTAACATTTTCTTCCTATTAATTTTTTAAAATTTGTTCCATACCTCTTCTACAGATACTTCAGCTTGAAATAGATCCTCTGATGATTCCCATAAGGAAGCATTCTGCTGCAGGAAGCTTTCCAAGTTCCTCACAGTGAACACGGGAGCAAAAAAAAAGATCATTTAGCCTTTTCTGCTAAAGACATCTCTTCCCCAAGGTCTGGTTATCTGTTGGCCCTATCATTCCTCAAACCCTTCAACTTGCCTGGTATTTAAAAACATACATTTGTAAATCACTTTCCAGGTTACTTCAGACTCATAATATTTTGATGTAAGTAGAAGCAGTCATCGTCTTCAGTCTGAATAGAATTGAGGACATCCTGTTTTGCAGAAAGAGCCTTCTGTATAGCAACAATTATTTTTCTTCTCAACTACTGTTTGTATATACTACAGATAAACTGAGAGAGTCTCGGACATAGGCTCAGACATATATTATGATTGAATATATGAGCTTAGATTGTGGACTTTGAAGTAGAGTCCTTGCTGTTGATCCTCTTTGTCCTGTGCTTACTTTGAATCCTATAAGTGCTCATGCCCTTTAAATAATAGGATTAAAGTAATCATTTGGTTGCTGATGTGAATTCCATGTCTAACACTTCACATAGAACTGAAAAAATATACCATCCATTGTCAGTCTGATAGACTTATGGGTTTTGTTTGTCCCTGCCAAGTTTATATTCACATGGCTGTCTAGTGGAGTTGCTGTCTTAATGTGAATGAAACTCAAATGCTGTGAATAAAATGAAATAAAGACTTGTAACAATGGCTTGTGTTGTAGATAATGTGTCTCATGCTGGAAGATAAGTAATTTTTCTGAATCGTTAGAAAGGAGTGAGAACTCACACTATGAAGCAGCGCTAGTCCTTTTGTGTATCCCTAACGTCTAACCACATAGTCTAGCAAGTCCTTGCTGGGTTGCTACAATGCAAATGCCTTAAATCACTGAGCACTTTCCATCTGTCTGGCTGATCCCTGAAGGGCCTGCCCACAATGATGCTGGCTCTTCCTTATATCCAGAAGGTTTTCCAGAAATCCAGATTCTTCATTTGCAAGGAAGAGTTTCTAATACTTGGATGTCCAGAAAAAAGTGTGGGGAAGGTGCTGGCTGGTCTGGCAGCAGGCACAGCACTGGCAGGCAGTGGGAACTTCACTTGCAGAGGAGGGTAGAAGACCTGGGAGGAAGGCAGACTGCTCTGCTTGGGTGCCTACAGAACTTCTACTGCCATGCCCACACTCCTTCCCATGCCAGCTTTCTACCTGAACATGCCTCAGACTCAGAGCTGTCTGCTGTTTTCTTTAGCAAGCTGCATATCCACCCTACATTAGCATTAGTAAACATGGGGAGAAAAGGCAGAAATGAGGCATGGCTGTAGGTACCTGGGCAGGTGAGACTCTGGTCACAAATCATAAAATCACAGAATGTTTTGTGTTGGAAGGGACCTAAAAGATCATCTTATTCCAAACCCCTGGCCATTGGCAGGGACACTTCCCACCAGACCAGGTTGCTCAGAGCCCCATCCAATCATCTTGAATACTCTCAGTGATGTTATCCACAACTTCTCGGGGCAACCTGTTCCTGTGCCTCACCCCCCTCACAGTAAAAAATTTCTTCCTAATGTCTAATCTAAACTGACTCTCAGTTTGAAGCCATTCTCCCTTGTCCTGTTACTACATGCCCTTTGAAAAAGTCTCTTTCCATGTTTCTTGTAGGCTCCCTTTAGGTGCTGGAAGGCCGCATTTAGGTCACCCCAAAGCCTTCTCCCCTCCAGACTGAATAATCACAATTGTCTTAGCCCTTCCTCGTACAAGAGGTGCTCCATCCCTGTAATCATCTTGGTGGCCTCCTCTGGACTCACTCGAACAGGTCCATGTCATCCCTATGCTGGGGCCTGCAGAGCTGGATGTAGCACTCTGGGTGGGGTCTCACCAGAGCAGAAGGACAAAAATCTACTCCCTCGACTTGCTGGCCACACTGCTTTTGATGCAGCCCAGGACACAACTGACTTTCTGGGCTTTGAGCCCACATTGCTGAGCGATGTCCAGCCTCATTCACCAGCGCCCCAAAGTCCTTCTCAGTAGGGGTGCTCTGGATGTGTTCATCCCCAGCTCATATTGATACTGGTAGATGCAGCCAGGTGCAGGATCTTGTACTTGGTCATGAAATTCCCATGGGCACTCTTCTTGAGTTTGTCCAGTTCCCCTGGATGGCATCCTGTCCTTCAGGTGTGTCAACTACACAACTCAGCTTGGTGTTATCTGCAAACTTGCTGAGGGTGCACTTGATCCCTTCGTCTGTGTTGTTAATGAAGATTGTAACTGAGCCCCAGCCTGTTCCAGGCATGATGAGCTGGATGTCCTCATGCCCTGCAGGTGCTAGGTTTCCCCAGCTCAGCTTCTCTCATTCAACAAATAAGGGAACCATTGCCAAAAGCAGTCGGCTGGGAGGAGTGGCAGACTCCAGTAAGTAGTAATGATAAGGAGAGGAAAGGCTAGAATAAAGGGAAGATCCTGCATGGCCCCAGATGATCCCCAGCATACAAGCTGGGTGCTTCTGTTCATGGTGGTAGGAGAGGATAGCCTGGCCACGCCATGCCTGTGTGTTCATTTTGCCCCTTGAAACAAAGTGAGAGCTGCTAAGGAAAGTATGGATGAACAAGACTCTCTAAGACTTATTCCTTGAAGTACTGTGTCACTGCAGTCCTGAGTTTGGTGTCTGTTTACCAATACTCAACACATTTCAGCACTTGAGTCTGCCCTCAGATCTGGCCCCTGCTTCTCCTTTCTGAATTAGGAAAAAGTGCTATTTTTTCTGTCCTAAAAGGATGTTGAAAGAAGAAATACGCAACCCAGTGAAATGCAGGCCATTTGAGTGCATAACGTGCCTTGTGTTTAATCTGTGCTCACGTGAATTCCTGAGCTGGGGCTTATGCAGTGAAGTTAAAAACTACAACAAACAGAGTTTATTTGAGAACTTCCTCTCCTTTGTTGTTCTGTACCAAAAGTGCCATGCTGTATCTCTCTCTTTGTATTACAATTAGTGTTCTGACTCCTTGAGTGTCCCGCAGCCTTCTACACCTTACACTAGAGGCTGTGGGATGTATTGCAATGGAAATCATGCATGGATAATTCAGTTATGTAGGTTCCTAGCTTATATATATATTAGGTTACTTAACTCATATAAAATATGGGTTAAGTCATAGAATAATGGGATTCTGTATGGTGGCATCTGTGGATTGCAGGTATTTCTGGTTTCACTTGGTAATCTCTAGACATACTGGGCTTTGTTTCCCTAGCCACAGACTACCAAAAAGGAGCACTAGTCAATGCTGTCTATTTCCCTCCTACACAAAAACATGCAAATTTTTAGGGAGACTTCAAGTTTTTTCTCGAATTTGTTGTCATATGGAAGTTCCAGAGACACAGCAGGAAAAAAGTATTATGGAAGAGAACCTGTAAAACTGGCTTAATAAAAAAATGTTACTGAAAATATGAAGTGAAATTGAGGCAAAGTATTTTTTCTTCTAGCTTTCATTTTCCCTGGTTCTTGGTGGTGTGTCTTAACAGTAGCCAGTAAATCAACCTGCAGCAGAAACATTTTGAGTTTTATGAAGTTGATGGATCTCTTTGAAATGTCTGCAGTAGTCTTCCTTCCATGTTTGTCAGAGAGAGCTGAGCAAAACCAAGCAAAATTGCTCCAGGTGCTTTTAGAAAAACTAGGACTCTGTGTAATATGACCTGTGCTTCTCAAAGCTAATCAGTGTTAGATGATGAACATTGTTGAAACAGCCTGAGATTTATCAGCATGAAACTGTACTCACTGTGACATAAAGCCACAGATAAAATATTGCAGTCAGTGAAAATTCATCTTACTGAAAAACAACTATGTCAGAATGTCTGTGCTTTGGTTAGACAATACACAGCTACAAAAAAGGAAAAATGGTAAGAAAAAAATAGGAAAATTTGTTTTAGTGGTGTAAACATACACAAGTTTTGCACTATTAAAAGGAGAAGGAAAAGTAGATCTGAGTTTTGCTAAAATCAGTGGATGTTTCTGAGAAAAATCCCATTGATATCTGTGGGTCAGGATTTCAAGCCCAAGTCAGCATTCACATTCACTTCCTTCTCTAGTTTTCTTCCTTGTAAAATAGCCTCTTACATTTTCTGTATTAAAGAAGTGTTTGAATGAGTCTGCCCCCTCCCAGCCTCTTGCCAGCTGCAGTCAAAGGTCTGCCTTGTTCTGATGGCTTGCTGTTTGGAAGGGAAAAAGTAAAGTTATTCATCCATTAATCATATTTTCGAATGGTAGGTAGGAACAAAGTATTATTGTTGGAAAGACTGCCTTTAAAATGAGTTCACTTTGGAAACAGGCTTTGGGTCTCTTTGTTTAATTTCACTTTTAAATTCAAATTCAAATCCAGTGACAGATCACTGCAATAGTATTTAGGTCTCTGCATTTTATTCAAGCTAGAGACCTTTGGCCAACAAATTTTTTAAAAAAAACCCTAATGTTTTGCTGTGCATGTTTGGAATGCTGCTTCTGCTTCTTGTTTTTAAAAGGGAACACTGTCAACACAACAGTGGCAATATTTTAACAGTAAGTGCCCAACCAGAACAGTTTTCTTATTTTTATTGTTTTAGCCTGAGACTTGGATGACAGACAAAGAATTTGAGGACATGAGAAAATTTGTAGCATGGGAGAATTGAGACTACTCTATAAAAAATATTAGTTTTGTACACAAATTCTATATTGCACAATTTACTGTGGAGGCACATCTGTTTAGCTTAATAGCAAGATCTTGGAAAAAATAGACCAAGTGGAGGAAAAAACCAGTGAAGGCAGCTGCCATCTCCCACTGGGGTCCCTCTGAAACACTGCACTCTCTGGTGGTCTGTGCTACCTTTGGGCTCCAGATAACTTATGAAACTCATCTCATCGGTGCTGGGTAGCAGAAGATCAGAGCTCTGTGCAGATCTGAGCAGTCCACAGTCTAGCAGCAAGACTGTTACTGCTGGAGAACAGGAGGACACATGGAGATGCCAGCTGCATTGTCTGAAGATGTTAAGCCTTCCGGGGCATGGATGCGGGGACAGTAAACCTCAAGATAAGATAGGTGCATGTGCAGACAATTTGGTATTTTACATTCCTTTTTGCTTCTACTTATGTGCTGTTCTTGACATGAAAGGTGGAATAAATTTGTTCTTAAGCATTTTACCTCTACACTGACTGTCAAAGCCCCCACCAGCATAAGCTTGGAGAGCTCAGCTAGACATGTTAACTGAGGACATCCACCATGGTGATGGCTCCCCACTGTAGGTAAGGCTGAATACCTCGAGGCACCCTCAGAGGCTCATAAATCAAATAGGACACCAGAATGCTCTCAGGCACTGCGATTCAGTCAGCCATGCTGGTCAGTTGTCCAGACACTGTAATGGGCTCTCCCACCTGGGCATGGTTTAAGAGGAAATTCTACCCTTAGGACATCTTTTGGATGTGGCCACTTGATTTCAGAGGCCATGAGCATGTAATGGCCTGGGCACAGCTCCCGACTGCATCTCCTGCAGGAGCACTGTCAGGGGTATTGCACATGTTGCCATGGCAGAGCCCAAGAGGCAGCCCTGGGACCACAGCCCACTTCTCCACATCCACTGGCCCAATAGCACCTGATGTAAACACCTATCACTCATCTGAATTCAGTGCATCTCCAGCAGCTTTAGACCAACTATCTATCCTTCAGCCTTTGAAATACTTAGTGTCTGAGCTCAATCCCAAACACTTTGAATTAGGCTGTTCTTTTCTACAAGCATTGGCTTTGGGTAAGGTCTAGGGAGTCATGCTCCCCATGTACTTGGGTGCCAGGAACCCAAGATCCTGTCCAAGCCTGTGTAGGGCTCAGCATTTTGAAAACAGCTTTCTTTAATTGAATTTCCTAATAACAGAATAGTAAACAAACTCCAGTGCAAAGTGTCATAGCTTTGGATTGTGGACTAGAAGTGAATTAATATTTCTTACTTTTGTGTTTTAATTTGTGATCCTTGGATTTAAAAGCCTTTGGTTATAAGAATGTTTATAATAAAAATGTATGTATAAATGCATCCAAATAAATGTACACACATACACAAACAATTTTATTTTTCCTAAGAGGTCTTCTTTTATTGACTTCATTTGAAAATTAATGCCCTCATGACATGAGGTTGAAAGTAATTTAATGTAACAATAGCTTGATAATTGGCCTTTGGCAGTTATTGCTAATGCTATTTTACAGGCTACTTTTGATGAATTCCTGCTTTGCAGGAATTATAGCACTCAGTTATGATTCAGTGCTTTGCTTTCTTTTCCTACAGCTGTTGTAATCCATAACAAGTAATTGTTTAAAACATGAAATCAGAAAGCATCATCTGTAATTTTCCATTCTTTCTTTCATGGCCATTAGGAAATGGCCTGAAAGAAGGGAAAAAAGTAAAATGTTCCTTCTGTCATCTTTTTTTCTACTATCTATTCATTTTCCAGATATTGAACATAAAGAAGAAAATGCTGATTGAGGGGAGAGAACAAAAAAAAAACTAATCAAAAGCTTTCTGCCTGAAGTCATTCAGTTTGCTATTCAAACCAGGGAAGTGTCTATAGTTAGACATAGTTGTGTTCCTTGATAACATGAAAACATGACAGTGTATTATTAGTGAAGAAACTGAAGAGCAGCTGTTAGTTAGCACCTGGCTCCCAAAAGCTGACTGGAAATACAAAGAGACATGCTCTGTGCCCTGGAATAAACATCTTAAAATCCACTCTTCCCCTGAGAAAGCAGCATTCCGCTCAAGATGTCTGTAAAGAACCCTGAGAAGTCAGTGCAAATGGTGGGTGAAAAGAAGAAAAGGGCCCAAAAGACAATGAAAACCAAAACAAGGTACTGTCTTACCTTGCTGCAGCTCAGTGCTGCCTCTGCTCCTCAGTCTGTAAATGAGAGAGGACAGGGACAGACTCAACGCTTTACTGGATTGCCCAAACTATATGTTTCGTAATTAGGCAGTTGGGCATTCGTGCTTCGGGTGAGCTATAAATATAATATCTCCAAAATACCAGCCATTGGCAGGAGATAAGGACTGCAGCATCTCAGTTCTACCAGCCTTTTAAGGCATCACAGCTAGAGCAGCACGAGGACCACAAAGGAAAGGGCTGTTGCACTCCTGAGGAGTTCCAGCCCATCACTTTGCTGCATTTGGGAGTGCCTGACCTTAAAATACAGTTACCAGCAAAGTAACCCTGCAGGAGACCCCTAAGGAGATGGTGATATTTCAGTGCTCAATATTTTTGCTGATATATGAGCAACTCTAATTTCTCAATCAGATTATTTGTCAGGGCTCTGGGATTGACAGAAATACCTTCAGAAATGCTGACTGTTCTGTGGATGTAGCAGACTCTTAACTCCCTTTTTTCTGCCTCTCTGTCTGTTCACTCCAGGTGTGCAACCTTTTGCAGGGCAGTTTGCATCTTGTGTCCTGCCTTGTTTTAGCCCTGCACCTCCTTCTGCAGGGAGCTGTAGTGCCCATGCTACCATCTCACTACAAAAAAGACAGTGGCTTTAGAGATTAGCCTGAGATCACAAAGTAAATCTGTGTTGGCAGCAGGACTGTAGCTCCAGGGTGAGCTTTCTGCTCAGGCCTCCCTTCTCACTGCAATGTAGGTGTGATGCTGCATGAAGGGGACACTGGTACATAAAAAAGCAAGAGGTTTGAGGTGAAAAAAGCTCTTTCTGCGTCTTCCACAGGCAGTGTCTTGCTGACTGTGGAGGAAAACCTCTCCAAGCAAGACTCAGTGCAGAGGTGAGGTTATAACTCGCCTATCTCTTTGCCAGTATTGGGTTCTTCTCTGCATTTCAACGTACTTCTGCAGAGAAATTTGCAGCAGAGACATAGTCCTTGATATGAAGTTGAACTATTTTAAGGGGAGGAAAATGAAAACCTCTCTTTAAGATGGGGAAGTGAAGAAATAGCATCAAGCAGCCTCTGTGTGCAGGCAAATGTCTCTCTTTTACACAGCAGCATAGTTATCTGAAGAAATACTGTGCTGCTGAATGGAGGTTGCTGGTTGTTCCTCCTCCTGGCTGAAGCATCAGTACTTGCTGAGGGATTCAATTTCTTTGCTGGATTTATTTTTATTACTTCCACGGTCCTGAAGAACCCCTCATTACCTTCACCTCCCTCTTCACACTCTTCTTTTTAGAGTGCTGGTCAAACAATAGTTCTTAGGAGATAACATCACTTCCCAGCTTGTCTCTGAGCAGTTCACTTGGACAGCAAGTGTGGGTCAAGCTGCAGAGACTGGGTACTAACACAAACTCTGTGCCAGGCTTTTTGACATGACAAGCTGACTTATGGTTTGACATGGAGCCCAGTCAGGTTCTATGGTTTTAACTCCAAACCCATAAGAAGTTGGTATCTGAAGCATTCATCCTAACATTAAAAAGCTCATAACAACATGTCCTCAGCCTTTGCCAAGCAACATTATTTGACAGCCTGAGTTAAGCCTCTGGGAACAAGTTACTTTCACACATCTCATTTTGTCCATGCAGAAATGCCTAGCTTCCAAGCACCATGGATGACGAACATGGCCTAGAGACTTCGGTCAGGGAGATAAGAGAAATATCCCACAGATTCCTTGGAAAAATATTGTTCATCCTAGATCTAGCAGCCTTTTCCCTCATGTTCCTTTAGCTACCATGTAAACAGCCCTTTCACATTTCCCAGAACAATAAACAGTTATGAAAAGCTGTTTAAGCAGCAAAAATGTGGTAGTTAAGACATATGTTTGGACAGCTCTGGAAAGTCTCAACCTTTTCATGTTAGCCAATTTTTTTGTTTGTGCAATTCAAAGGTCTGGGTGATACTGTAGAAACAACCTGGATAAACAATGGTTGTCCCCTGACCCAGTCCAGGGTGTTCTGGCTACCTCTGACATGTTTAATCCCCAGGTGTTAGTGTGACTGCAGAGCATATTTGGATGTGGTGTACACATCCAGCAACTGGGGACCAGTTTGGGTCAAGTGTGGCCTCCCAGCATACTTCATCTGAAAACTTGAGAAGGTGGATTACAGATCTGTTGATGCAAACATTACAACTTTTCTCTCTGAAAAGAACATTTGTCCTCTAAAGCTAGTTGGTCCCCATTGTCCCTCTAATTAAACTGTCCCAGTTTCATTTTGGGTTATCACTTTATTCTTTGATGAGCCTCATCAGGGAAAGGAGGACTCCTTAAAAAAGCATGCTACCAGAAAGCTAAAGCATCAGCAACATGCCAGACTATGGGGCCTGATGATGTGCCCCCGGCAGCAGGTAACAGCTGAGTCACTTCCTTGAGATGGGCAGGGGAATGGCCCCATGCTCAGGGCATCAGCACTTCTGAGATACAGAAGGGTAGCAGGCTAACAACAGAGGAGAGGTATTCCTGTGGGTACTGTCAGAAGCAGAGACCTCTTCAGGTGTCTCAGCTGTACAGTGGTATTGGAATGTGGCCCTTTAAGAAGAGGCCCCATGAAAACTGTACCAAGGTGCTGTTACCTATTCATTACAATGAGGTTAGAAGTTTTACCACTGATCCCTCACAATTGATGTTAGCCCTGACATTCTCTGGAAGTCACAGGAGATGCCATTGTGATCATCCAAGAAGGATGTAAACGTTCAGGCTAGCTTTAACAAACAAATATCTAACCAGCTTGCACTGGTATTGTCTTTAATAGAGGAAGAGCTCTACTGACAGATATTCACGGCAATCTGACCTTGCTGTCCTGACATTTGTGTTCGTGGCAGGTAGCACAGCGATTAAAACTGTGTTATGATGCTATTGAGCCTTTAATCTAATTTGGGGGATTTAGAGATAGGTTCTGTACATATGATACTGACTGCCAGTGACTTAGCAGGGCTGGAGGGGAAGAGGGCACCTGTGGAGATTTTGCTGGTAGTCAATATTTTGCAAACACTTTACACTCAGGCCCTTGCAGTGAGGAAGATGGGATTAGCATTTGCAGTTACGAACTGGGGATTTGGCTGTGTTAGCAAGCCTTTGGTCTGTCTGCTTCTAGCCCTTCACAGCCAAGGTCATGACAAGAGCCTTCCAAATTAGACATCTGAACATAAGACTCTACACCCAGCCCACTCACACCTGGGGGAAGAGCATGCATAAATGCCAACCCCCATGGAATCCTGCAGCCACACAGCCTTTTGCAGGGGGCACCTGGGGTGTCAGGGGCATCAGACATCTTCAGGCCTTCCTATGCCTGTGAAAATGCTTGTGGCAGGCAGCATTTGGACTCTAGCAGCAGCAGCCTCAGGGATACCAGTGACCTACAAATATCTAGGGATGGAGAAGTACTTGGAGGATCTCAGCCCAACTCCCTCCTAGTGGGCAGCTGTCCTCATTGCCACCACCATGCTGAGACTCTGGAGTACAAATGAAGCGGCAAAACATGTGTGATTTCCAAGGGCTTAATCTCTGCCTGGTTACCCCTTCTGTGTTGTGTTCTGAGCTGAACCTCCAAGAAGGTATCATTGCTGCAAAGATATGCTCAGGCTTGAGAGCAGGCTGAAACACTTAGAGCCCTGTGACCTGCATGTTTTCCATGGGCACTGTCATTGGCAGCTCACCTCACCCAATTTTTCCATCCAAAGCTGGCATCCAGTGTCAGCCAGTTATGTATGCTTTTCCACAGTGGCTTGAGACTACAGGGTGAGAGGCTCACACCAGACTTACTTTCACTTGAATTCAATCACCAGATAACTTCTGGTGAATGAATTTATGTGAAATGTGCCTCACTCGGCATGAGATGCCCTTGCTTTGTGTAGGGTGCCACAAAAATGTCTGTGTTGTGCCAGATGTAGGTTAACCTAGCTTATTTTATTGCCTTCAGAAAATGTCCAGTAGTTTTTGCTCAGGAATATATATACCTCAAAACAGTTTTCTGAATTCTCACAGGTTTTGAGTTAGGAACTCTCTGAGACAGAAGCAAACCATATTTAAAGACACTGATGGAATTATTTTTCTTTCAGTGAGTTTCTTTAGGTGTTTCTGAAACCAAATGCTCGGGGTGTTTGCTCCATCCCATGGCCAGTCTCTGCAGCTTGCATCCCTCATGCCCAGTGGCTGTCAGAGCTCAGAACACAGCAGGAGGTCTTCCTCCAGCACAAACAGTGCCACATTTGGATAAATTATGCAGATCAGACTTAGTCTGAAAATTCAGACACCCAACTCTCCAAAACCTCTAAAACCAAACTTTGTATCAAAAACTTAGGGAGATTTCCCCTTTCTCCCCCACTCCATCCCCCTGTGCTGCTCACACTGAGGGAGATGAATCCAGCCTGCAGACTGCCTTTCTTCCCCTTCTTAATGGCTCCATATCTCAGGGTTCACTTTGCAGACCTAGGGACACAACACCAACAAATGCCCTGAGTAAAGAGAGAACTGGATGGTGACTGTTAAGGCAGAGGGAGTTCTGGATATATTTTTGGAGTGCAAACAAAGCTGGAAAAGTAGAAATCATTTCTTCTTCACTCCATTTATCCTCCTAGCAAATGTTACAGCCCACAAAAGGCCAGTGCTCTTAGCAGCTGTTTCATGGCCCCATCTCTGCCCTTTCCCATTTTGGCTGAAATACTTGTTCACTACGCTTGAGCTGCTGTTTTTGGATCTTGCTAAAACTTCTCCAGTTCAAAGCTAAATCTACCTTCATAATCCACCAAAATAAGTCCTGACAAAGCTAAGCAGGCTTCACTTAACAACAAGCTAAGATATAAACTTTGCATGTTGTAGTGACAAAGGGATCCAAGTGATTGAACTCCAAGTGAGTTCCAAGCAGATGAGAGAAGCAATCCCAGTAACACTGAATTTTGGTGCCCATTTGCACATCTACCTGCCTGTTTGAATTAATGTCTTTACCACACTGTACCTAGCTCCACCAGTGATTATGAGTACATGTACAAAAAAACCTTTCAAAGAGAGGTATTTTCTAATGAGATAACTGTTATCTGAGAGAAGTACAGTGCTGTGACCCCAGCAGCAGGAGTCAGGAGTAGCTACTAGCAAAACTAAGCAACCAAGAGCCCAGTCTGCTTTGCCTGGCTCCAAGTAAAAGACTGCTTGTATGGATAAAGAATTTCAGGTGAAGCAGTTTTATTTGGACATGCATAAAGACAAATGCAGACTGTTGTAATAGAAGCTGTAGATTGCCTTAAGCATAGGCGAAATCACTGGCCCACACATAATAAGTAATAATAATCCCAGTTCTGAAATTAATTCATTGTGTGACCTTGGACATGATGGTCACATCCACATTATTGACCATGGCAAAGTGCATGCAAGTCCCAGTGAAGGACAGAGAAGCTTCAAGTGCCAAGCACTTTGGAAAAAAAAATCAAATTAAGCTCCCTGGGGTTCAGGTTTCCCACTTGTAGGGGAAACTATGAGAGAGATCATTGCTCCAGAAAAAGATCTGAAAAATAGACAGAAATTATAAAAACCCCCAACTCTTTTTGGACTAAGAATTTCCCAGACCTCCACAATCATTAGAAGTATCCTTCTGGCAGACCAGATTTCCTAGCAAAATGTCCCAAGACTGGCTGTCATTGCTCTTTCCCCGCATCTTCTGACTCAGATTTCATGCTGGTTGGAGGGCACATGGTCTCAAGTAGAGGTGCTTCAGCACCTCAGAATCACCCTGTCTCCACTCACCACCATATTGCAATCAATAGGCTGTTCCTAGAAGATGTAAAGTAGGACTCCAGCTCTAAAACTAGTTTGACATTATACTACTTTCAAAGGCACTTCTCAAAACAGTGCAGAAATAGAAACTAGGATAATGCAGCTGGAAGCAGTGATAGCTCTAAAATCTTGCACAAAAATCTTTAAGCCTTGCATTGCCTCTGCACATTGTGGAGTAGGACAGTGTTAACACTTTTTGGTATTGCCTTGATGTAAGTAAGCCTGGTGGCCCAGGTTAGCCTGCTGAAGGCCATCATGTGCAATTTGAAACAAGCCCAGCAATATTAAAGAGTTATGTTTATCGAGAGCAGCTGTTGGCATTATAGTGTATATCTTTCCCCTGGAGACATAGTCAGTCAGCTGGTAACTCAATCGTTGCTAGAGGTTTGTTATGTTGCTGATAGGAGTGCAGCCTAGGGCTACCAGGTACCTGTTAGGCCATTTAGCACAATGAGAAAAATTTCACTGTAGAGCCTAGATTAGTCTGGATGCATGTGCCAAAATTAATGCCAAACCTGACACCTGTCACTGCCTCTTACCCAGATCCTGTGTGTGACTATGATAAGCCTCAAATGCTTGTTTTCTCTTTTCACTGGATCACTGATTTTCTCATCCATAACATAAAAAGTCTTCAGATGATTGTATTAATACTGTTTCATTAATCTGTTTCAGTAATGCCTTTTGTGAGACCTCACAGTGATTTTCCTTGTGGATGGAAAAAGTTATATATATTAAAAATATCACCCTAATTTTTGGTCGAGTTCAACAGACAACATGCCATTTACCAGGACAGCTCTTTATGGCACCTCAGTTAAATAACAACTACTTGTGGCATCAGCAGGGCTGCTGACCTGATCAGATTTTTCAAAAACAATTCAAAGACAAATTATCAGCTCTGTAACCATGCATTAATTTGAAAGACTTGGCAGACATGTTTAGCCAGTAAGTTGTTGGAGCACAGAAAACAAAACCAAAGCATGCTGAGCAAGGAAGTGACATGTCTTTGCTATATGTGCCTAGTCAGTTGAGACTAGAGAAATTCTTATACACTGATCAAAATGCACAAATAGGTCTCTGATTTTCAAATTGTTAGGAAAAAAACCCCTACAGTGTCTTTTTCCTGCTTTAAAAAGATGTGCGTACATTCAATACAACTGAAGGACAGTGACATTAGAGTCTTTATCATGCAAAAATCTGCATTCTGTTTTTGCACATATCCTGACTATGAACTTGCTGACCTTTTTCTAATTGTCATTTGTATGCATACCTCATAAAACCGTCATCCAATGTAATACTAGATCACTTTAGCATCACTATAATTTTAATTTCTTTTCATGTTCCACCATCTCTTCTCCTCTTGCCTGTTATGTCTGGCACACCACATCTCTCCCCTTCTTTCTTTCTGCCCCAGATACCTGAGGTGTCAGCGTTGCGGTCTGCCAACCCCCCCTCTCCGTTCAAGACATGAAACCTGCAAGATAATCCTTTTAATCACTGCCTCCTTAGCATCCTAGCCACCACTTCTTTCCCCTCAAGGATTAGCAGATATTTCCTCAAAACATCTTCTCTTTCGCACCTTCACTTCATTCCCCACATCTCCCCATTTAACTTTATCTCCCTACAACACATTATTGCTCTCCATTTGCAGTTGACAACCCTTCTTGTCTATCAGCCTATCCAGCCCCACAGAAGTGTGTACATCTGGCACTTTTTTGGCCAAGTGTGCCAAACCAAGGCAGGAGCTGTGGCCATCTGCTGCAGCTGTGTTTTATGGCTCCTCTGCTGTGCTGGAGCACGCCCCTGCCTCGCAAGCAGGAGGGGTGCAGACAGCAGTTCATGTCCATAAATCACCCAGACATGCAAGGTATGCCCAGCACCAGCAATCAGGGCAGCTGCTGAGTGTAACTGAAGCATCTCCTGGAAAACACTTCTGTAAACAAAGCTGCCATTTAATTTTTGGGCACAAATATTAAATATTCTGGAGAGCACACTGCCAAGATGGAAACAAGACAAGAGGTTCACAGCTCTCTTTGATCTCTGATCATGATAAACTTGGCTCCCGCTCAGCAGATAGCAATGTTTCTTTCTGTCTTTTTTTTTTTTTTTTTTTTTTTTTTTATGAAGAATCAGCTCCTTTGCAAGAATGTACCAAGAAGCTGTTTTTCTGAGTCACTGCATGAGCCCTGGGGATCATCCATGGATTGAAATTGATCTTGGTCTGGAACAGGTTCAATAGTTGCCAAACCTAAAGAAGCATAAAAAGAAAGGCCTTTAGGCACTGATGAATCCAGAAATAAGGGAGATGAACAAGCAAAAAGAAAGAGAAGTTGTTATCTATGCCTTGCATGATGAAATTATTTTAGAGCATTCAGTTCTGTGGATCATCACAACAAATACTAAAACAACACTGATCCCAGATCTGTGGACTCTCTGGCTCTTATCCTACTCTGGTCCTGATATTCTATTGTATCAGGAAGGGTTCTGGATACAACTTTTCCTTCTGGAGTTCAATTTTTTAGAAAAATAGATATTGACTATTGACAGATATTGATGGTGTTGACGAGGAAGAGGAGGAAGAGGAAGTGTGGTAGGGAAAGACCAGGGCATGACAGAAACAAAGCTCCCAAAGTACCCTTTCTGTCACAGTTGTGTTAAAGGACAGGATTGAGAAGCCTTTCAGATGTGGGACCTATCACTGCTATGATGGAAAATGCTATGATGGAAAATTGTGTCTTCTCTCAATGTGACTATGAGTGACATGGTAGTTCTTCTCCTTATCCAGCATGATAGCAGCTCAATTTGTAATTTAGGCTTTTTTGTGGTACCTCTGTAGAGCTGAATGCCAGAACCTTATGAAGGTGAACCCTTCTGAACAACAGTGTCCAGGCAGCAGTGCTTTTTTCAAAAACAAAAGTTATTTTTAAGGTCAAAATCATTCTTCACAGGGATAAGATTAGGTTAATGTCAAAAAACCCAAGATCATTCCTCCTGTTCATGTGACAATGCAGTCCTTACCAAAGAAGTAAAAACTTTTGCCATGAGAGACCACTCTTGAAACTTTGCCAGTGAGAACTGTCACCAGTGTCACACATGAGAACTAAACACAGGGACTTCTTCATGCAAAACATTGGCTAATGGGAATTCTGGATTTAGGAATTTAGGAAAACAGATGAAAAATAAAACTGTGTTAATAGAATATGGAGTATGATAAAAGACTTTTGGTTTTAATGCCTTCCAAAACTCTCTCATCCAGTACCTCCACACATTCAAAGTAAGAGTATGCCATGATGGGGTATTACAAGAGCATAACTCATGCCAAGCGTATTAATGTAATTTTCAACCTGAAATAATTTGATTATCATTAATTCTTGTCTCAATGCAGGCAAGATCTAATTAACTGCATACATTATCACTGTTTATATGTTTGTATCTACTATGATTGTTAGCTTATACATATATATGAGCTGATATTTTTAGTATATAAAGAATTAATGCAAGGAGGCCTGACTCTTGATCTGCCTTTGAGAAGAAGCTTTCCTTCACAGGCAGTATGCATTAAGGTAAGCACCAAGATATTTTTCCCCTGTCTGGGTAGAAGAACCCACCTATCCAGCCGTCACCAATGCTTTCCAGCTCAGGTGATGGCATGAATGGGACAGGTGATGAGGACCTGAAATACCCCAGGGTGGAAAAGAGGTGTGCAAGGACAAACATATCCCCAAATAAGCATCCCTTCAATGAAATACAGGCTGTGGATCAGGTCTTTCTCAAAGACAATTTTCCAGCTGAAAGGTATGTAAGCATGCTGAGAGCATTTTAACTAGATGAAACAGATAATGGAGTTAGAATAATCTGTCTGCAGCTGTAAGTTTTCTTTTCTTTATGCACAGCTGCCTCTAAATAAGGAGATTGTAATGCTGATCTTTGGATTCCTGAATAAATTCATTCCTTACTTTATCTTCATGCCTGTCTGGTGGTAGGAGTGATTTAAGGATAACTGGCAAACCAGCATCATTCCATTCCCAAATAAGCCACAATTCAGTAAGGGGGGTGGGGTGTTGGACCATTCTCCTAGAAAAAAATACAAAGCCAGAGGTAGCCACATGTTTCTTCACGAGTTGTGTGGGACATTTTGAAAGTTTATAATGAGGCTTGTAAAGGAAGTCTTTTTGGGACACAGTCTCTATCTCTGGAAAGCTGGAAAAGCACTGCAGCAAGGAGTCTCCAGCAAGTTCATGGTGCTAGGGTTGGCTAAATCTCATGAACTTTGGGATGTAAGTGAGGCTCCTGCAGCTCCATGTTCCTGGGTCCAGCCTGTAGTGAGGAGCACACACATGCACACAAAGTGCGTTGGCTGTTACATGGACCAGCACAAAGAAGAATCAGTACCACCAGCACCACCAGCATTCACACAAACATGAGCAGCACAGACAGCCCCATCTAGTTGCTCATCTCTGCGGAATCAGGACTGAAGCCTGCCACTGGGATATACACACAATACCACTTCAGGACATACTTCAGGAGCTAGTCATAGACACTCTGTCCTCTAATTTGCACCTAGATCCCAGACTCCTCCAGCTACTGGCACTTGGATCTACAAGCCCCAGGTGTCTGTGGGGCCCCCTCTGGGTGCTGGTACTCCCTAATCCTAGTCTGGTCTGAATCCTGGTAGCAGTCATGCTAAATGACTCAGAACAGAGAATGTGCACTCAGGTAAAAATAAGGTTTAGCACAAATACAGGATAGATAGTGATGTAGAACCATAGGATTCCATCAAGCAAGTGTAGAGTCGATTAGGCCCTTTTATCTCCTGTCTCCCTCTATTCCCTCATGTTTGTTATCCCTCCACAGTTCATCTTGATGCCTTCATTTTTCCACCTGCAGTCTTTCCCGTTAATATCCCTTAATGAGATTCACACACTCATGATCCCCTGAAAACCTCCTGTAAGACATTTTATACGAGCCTCAAATTCTCCTTCTTTTGCATACTGTGCTAAGTCCTGCATCCTGTTAGGCATTATCTTCCTTTCTTGTGTATGGCTCTCTGATGCATTGGGCCGTGCCATGATGGGGTGTAATCCTTTTCTCTTGATGGTTGTAGGAGCTACTGATTCAATGGGTCCTATTTGCACAGCTCAAGTCACTTAAGACAGATAGCTACCTTCATCTGTCATTGATTCTTGTTGGGTTTACTGGCTACTACTTGCTTATTTGCCCTTTAGTCATGCTATTTAACACATAGATCCTAAAGTTACTCTTTGGGTGGCTAGCAAAAGTAAAAGCCAAGCAGAACTTCTTTTATGGAGCCATGCTGTCTTGGCACTCCTGTCTGCACAAAGGATGTCTAAACAACTTAAGAAAGCATAACTTTTGTAGCACAGAAGAATAGCTAAATCTCCAGTTCTCCTTGTATGTGTAAGACCAAGTTTCCATAAGTAGATGGCTTCCATCTTGGAGTGTCCAACTTGAACTTCATGAAAGAAGCATGATTTCTAGAGGTTTCAAATGCTGATAAAATTCAGTCCTCTGAAAACTTCATTTTCGTACATAACAGAATTTGGCCCCTCCCCTGAAAGCACAAGTGTCATGTTTATACTCATCATTTTTGCTTCACATTCTCCTGGAACTGAAATAAGCCTACTTGCCATAATTTAATTAAACTATCAGTTTGAAATGTCTGAGTGTTGTATTGAGACTGTGTGGAAAATATGAGCACAGACAATTGTGTTAGCCGGGATTAACCAGACAGCTTGCAGTGTAAGACAAAAAAGGCTGATATTAAATGTAATTCAAGCTGACAAATCCTGAGGCTATGACATTAGGCTGGTCAGGATGAGGACTGTTGGAACAACAGAGCCTGTAAATGTTTATTTTAAAATGGGCATCCAAGAGTGTGTTTTGAATAATTTGTTACTCCTTACTGCAACTGTGTATTCCCTTAATATGCACTATTGTTATTAGCCAGCCAGTGCTTGACACTGCTTGAGCAAAGCTGTTGGTAAGAAGGAGAGCACTAGAGCTGGACTTACCATTGGCAATGGAGGTACTCTAGACACAAACCATTTAAGAAGGCTTTGGCCCCTTTTCTTTAAACTTAGATGGTTTTTTTGTTTACTGCCATTATGTCTATTGTCACACCACTCAATTTGAAGTGCTATCCTGTGAGACAGAGAAGAGCTGTAAGGGAGCATCATGGCAGTGGCACACACTTTCCACCTCTGAAAAAGCTACGGGGTGTATCAATCCCCTGTATCCCAGGTGGAGGGCTACACTGTGTGGTTTTCTCTGACCTTTCCACTGTGCTTTAGCAGCAGAGAAATCTGTGACAGGCCTGTAATGATAGCTCTCTGCTCCATCCTCCTGGCCACTTCAGCCCTGCTGAAGCCCCATCCTCAGCCCCTCCTGGCAACTCCTGCTCAAGCAGGTCGGTGACACATCAGATCTGATATTTGGGGTGGCACAGCTGGAGGTGGGCAGAAAGCAGCACCACTTTGTTTGCTTATCCCTTATCAGCATACTTTGAATAAAAGACCATAATGCTTGTTGATTTCATTGATATTAAAAAGAGCCACTGCCAAGAGATTGGGAAGTCATGGCAGCTAATTAGTAGAAAAGCCATTAAAAGGCATTTTATCTTAAAAGTAAAAAGGTGTAAAAACTCTTTGTTTTTAAGGCTGATCAGTTGTGTGATGTCAGTTTTGAGGCAAGATCATAAAGCAGGGTTGCTTAAGGCAATGATTAAAAAGTAAAAATCTTGATTTTCCAACTATTCTGAAGATGTTATTTTTAGGGGTGTGTGTTTCTGTTAAGTGCATCTGTGTGCTTCTAAACCAAAAAGATATGAAAGGAAACAAATGTGAGACTTGTTTCACATCAGCAGCTTGGCTGATAGGGCTTTCACAGCAGGAGCCTGCTCTCTGGGCTTTCTCAAAAATGGAAAGGTAAAGCTTATTACATCCTAAACACAACCCAGAGCATTAAGACTGACTTTGGAGCAGACCCAGACTGAAACAGAGCATGGCTCTCATTAGCCCCGATTAAACCTCTGCCTTTGTCACAACTTGCTCATCAGCCCCTGGGACAGTCATAAGGACTGCCATGTGTTTGTAAACTCTGCTCTCGAGTCTGTGGGCTCAGGGTCACCTTGTTACCTCGTGCTGCTGCATCAGCTGCCAGTCACCTTCTGCCCCCCACAGCACCTCGTCTGCCCAGCCTGGCTCTGGGGAGAGGACATCTGAGCACGGCTCTGCAACCTCGTCCTGCCCCAGTGCCTCATACTTTCCCTGGCCCTTCAGGAGCCCTGGCTGCCAGCTGGGTCATGGACTGTGTTTCTCTGCAGGAGCACCTGCTCCTCTCTTTCAGCTGCCTGTCAGGCCCTGCAGCCAAAGGCACTGCAGGCTGTCCTCCTTAGAAATCAAAACAAGAAGAAAAATGTAGCATTAAAAATAATCCAAGCATTAGATTATGAGCTGCTATGGGGAAGTAAAACGCAATCAAACAACAAGAACAAAAAAGATCCTTAAAGCTCCCCAAATACCACAGTACCCTAATTATCTCTGCCTGAACTGTTTTCATGGATCTTTCCAGGTGAAACAGTCAGTTTATATTTTCCCCTTCCAGGATGTTGGGTAACTTTTGGACATGATCCAAACTCCCCTGAAGCTGGTGAAAAGTTTCCAAAGTCTCTAAATCAAGCCCTGAACACAGGGTGCATAAAAAGTGTGAGTATCCTGCCCTACATTCTAAGTGAAAACACATACATTCCTATGAGTGCCACACATTAGTGCTCAGTATGTAGTCGTTTCCCTGTTTCTCCACTATGAACAGGTCTCTCTGATGATACAGTGGACAAACCCCTTCTCAGAAAGAAGGACAGATCTGTCTCCTTTCTAGCAGTGAAGTTGCCATTGGTTATGGAGATGTACATCACAGGAGTGACCCTTTACCTGGTCCTTGACTGCATAATTTCACACAAAGCCCTGTTGCAGTGACTGCCACCATATGAGAGGCTGGTAGCACCATAGGTCCCTGGATAATGTACTGCCTGCTTCAGGCTGGGCTGAAGAACTCTCCGTGATTCCTGTGAACAGTCATCAAACCATCTGTATGGCCCAGGTAGTTTTAAAAAGTCAACCTTTAAATTACATTCTCTAATAAGCAAACAGCCTTAGATAGCACATTTTCAGTGGCAATCTGACAGGTGAGACATGGATGCCACAGGCAGATAAACTTCTGTGGACTTGTGTGCCTACTGATGTGATCTCTTGCACCGAGGTTATTAAAGAATAAGGATTTGGCCATAAAAACAATTCCACGTGCAGGCAGACAAACAGAGCAGTAGAGGCTGAGATGATGAAAACTATTTAAAACCCTCCGATTCATTCAAACATGAATGAATGTTTGAATGTATGTTAGACCAGCTCTGCTTCCCAAACCTTACTTTGTAAATAGCTGAGGTGAAAGGCTGAAGACTTACCAGTGACTTTATAAGCTCTGTTTGGTACACCTTATGCTAAGCCCAGCTCACAAGGCTCTGTCACAAGGGCATTGAATCTTGTAGCAAAAAACACACACTCCCTTCCCTCACTTAACATCTTCTTCTAGTGAAAATGAACATCACATAGGTGTAAGAATATCCCCACATCAAGTCACTACTTGTTATAGCAGCTTGATTTTTCCAGAAGTGATGCCTCAGGCAAGTTTCAAAATTTAAATTTCTGATACTCCACATTTTCCCAAAGCTATTTTTTCATTATATATTTTTTCTAAGTGTTAAACTTCCTGAGAAATCCAGGTTCTGTGTGGCTTCTTCTAGCTTTTCTCCTCCTGACCATGGGACGCACTGAACACCACGGAGTCACAGAAAAGCAGAGCTAGATTCTCTGACCCTGGGCAAAATCATGCCCCTATTGCAGACATACAGTTTCTGACAGATGTCCTAACAAAATGTTATCTTGTTCTTATTCAAGAGCCTTCCTGAAGTCTATCAGCCTTTTTTGCTCATGCCTGACTTAAGCCTTTAACTCAGTCCTTTAATGAAAGCTCATGAGTCCTGTTGTGATCAGCGTAGGCCCCAAAAGGTGGGTCAGAGGTGGCTCCCATGTCCTGCACAGGTTAGGTTAGACAACAGGAATACCCCTCTATCTTCATTTCTGTAGTGTACCAGCCTAATTTGGAATAAAAATCTTCTAAGGTTCTTCTCTCAAATGCCATGTTGTGATAAAGGTCAAAGTTGTGAAGCAAATCTGGCCAGCTGTGTTGTAGGTGCTCAGAGAGAGAGTGACCAGTAGTGGAGATATGCAAAGATAAGCAGGAAGATATTTTTTTTTCCATGAAAGTTGTTTGCCAAAATTCCTCTGATTGGTACTAGTTATTATGGAAACTGCCCATACATGCACACCACAGGACAATACGAATCTGATCTAAGGATCATCTTCATCCAACTTGTATCTTCACTTTCTTTCTGTAGAGTCTGTTGTGATCTTTGCATCATATGGCAGAAGAATCATAGTCCTTTCTTGCTACAGCAATGCTGGCCATTTCAGACAAAGTCATAATGATTTCTTTGTGGACAAGTTAAATATACCTGCATCACTGTGGCAGAGACAAAACCAAATTTAATTTCCTAAGCAAAGATTGTGCAGTCTATTCACTGGGGTTCTGTGATTTCCCTCCAAGTTCTCAGTATCATATGGAATCACGTTAAGTTAAACATTTAACAATGTCAAATAATTTTAGGTGCCTAAACAATCTCCAGAATAAAAACATTTTGTCAATCTGTAGCTGTATCCAGACTAGTCAGATACCTGTAGAATTGGTGTAGATACATTGAGAAATGGTCTGTTTCTCCATAGTATAGTATCATGTCACAAAAAGCCTTCGCTCTAAGCAGTGTCCCTGGCTTTGTTTAGGATCACTGCTATGAACGCAAGGAAAGGATCTTGGTTTGGAATGCCTGAGAGGGGTTATTTTTTCAATTATTATTTCATTATTTAGACTGTACATTCTTTCATAGCCCACACAAGCTTTGAAGCAGATTGTAAAAATATGCAAAGCTGGTTGCTTTTTTTCTTTTCATTCATATACAGTCATTTTCAGAGATCCCACAATGACTGCATTGAACAGTAAACAAGTACATAAGGCTGTGGGGCAGTGACCCTGCTGCAGGCAGCCCATCCCAGATAGATTAGTTATTGTTGTTGTTATTATTATTGCTATGGTTATTGCTATTATTATCAAAACTGCTAACAATGCTAACAAATATACCAGCTGGTTTAGGTTAGCTTCTATCAACATCTCCCTTTTCAGTGAAGCAAGATCCTTGCTGAAACTGCTTCCTGCTGCAAAAGATTATTCTGAACCACTTCTTCCATCACGCTCAAAACACACACTTTCCAGATACTCTAACTCACTAGTCACTTCTTGGAAATGCCAGATGTGTCTTTTGTGAAGAGCTCCCGTTTTTAGCAATATAATAGTATTTCAAGAAAGTACTTGGTGAGTCTTCAGGTTTTGCCAGTGGGTCCTAGCATCTTTGGAAATAAAGGAGATTTATGGTCAGTGCTGGTGGATGGAAGGGTGGATATCAGTCTTGTAAAAAGCATACCTTGTGGTTTTAGTGACGCATGAATTATAATCACTTAAGGTAGCGAGGTGCGTTCCAGTCACTGTGACAAAAATGAAAGGTGAAGATTTGCCTTGCTAACCACTTATGGGAACCTGCTGTTCAACTGTGAAATGCTGCCATGGGTAGATCGCCTTTCAGAAAAGGACTGTAGCATTAACTGTCCTTCAAAACAACAATGCAGTCATTTTTGCACAGATGAATGCCAACATGACAGAAACACTATTTATTGTACAGATGTGACTGGAGTGCAGGGCACTTGGGAGTGGATCCCTGTGCTCCCCAGGAAAGTCACATTATATCTCAGAGCCTCCATAGAACAGAAATGTGTGTAGCTGCCCAAAAGAAAGTGTTTCAGCCATCCTACTTCACTCAGGGCAAAACTCCAGATGGGTACAAGTCCTCTCCCTCCTGCCCTTCCTTTCGTCCTTTCTCACCTCCCTCTCTCTTCACTTCAGATTACAGTCTGCTCAGTTTTAACACATCACCTGCCAGACATCTTTTAGCTTACTGTTATCAGATGGCTTAGACAAATATTGCCTTGTCCTGGTCTTGGCCGCGCATTCTTACCCACAAACTACCTTCATTTTTAGGCTGAAATAAAGTGTCTTTTTAAAAAAGAATTGTCCGGGTTTAGGTATGGCTGTTTGTTTTTGTGTTTTTTTTTGTTTGTTTGGGTTTTTTTTTGTTTTTTGTTTTTTTTTCTTTCATCCACAGTGGTTGCTGGATGTGACATGGTAGCAGCAGCAGAGATGTGGGAACAGGAAGAAAGGACCCCTGGAATATATCCCTGGACATGTTTAAGGCCAGGTTGGATGGGGCTTCGAGCAACCCAGTCTAATGGAAGGGCAGGGGAGTTGGAACTAAATGTTTAAGGTCCTTCCAACCCAAACCATTCTGTGATTCTATGACTTTAGGAAGGGTCCTGCAGCAGAGCTATCTCATGTGGAGAGCATTGCACTGGTCAGCAATGGGCTGAGGGGAGCTCTTTGCCTACCAGCCTCTGAAACAGAGGGAGTCTGGCTTCAGCTTCAAGGTATTCCTGAGTTGTCAGACTCCCAAGTGGATTTTTCATTGCTAGTTTGATTGTGCAATGCAGTCATTTTGTTCCCTGGGATGTAAAGTCAGATGTACATGTATAAGCAGAAGGGAAGATAGCAGCTGAGGACATTTAGATGCTAGAGCTTAAGTATCTGCATCAGTGAGTCACCTCAGGCACCATGTATAGGCTCTGGAGCCCCAAGCACTATTCAGCCTACCTGAAAGTATGAGGACATTCTCACTTTTTAAAACGTCCTCACTGTTTTAGACAGTGAACACTGCTAAAACAAAACAAGATAAAAACCTCCAGATATGAGCTATAAAGACCAGTTCAGAAAAAAGAGTTGCTCCAAGTCAACCTTCAGTTGGAAATCAGCTCTGGCAGTGTTCCAGGTTAGCAGAGATTGTCTTCAGAGCCGGATGCAGAGAGGGAAGAGGGCAAGAGAGCTCACCTGTGCTCCGTAGATTCCTTTTACCGTTTTCCCCCTTCGCCATTCAGTGTTTCTCATGCAGCTGTAGCAGCACAGCACCAATGAAACTATGCCACTGCCTCCTAAAATGAAGCTAATCCATGCACATGCTGGGCTGAGCTGGCACAGGCTTGCAGCAGAAGGTTTTAAAGCAGAGCTACTTAAAGCCTGCTAGTGGATGGCAGGTTATTTGCATGTCAGAAAACACTCCTGATAGAAACAAGCAAACATAAACACCTACCCTTTACAAGCCTGCTCTCATGCTCAAAGAAACCTGATGCTCAGCCATCTGAAGAAATCATTTCTTTCCTCTCCATAGCGGAAAGTTCACTGAAATGGAAAGCAGCTCTTACAGCTGAGTGCTCCAACTGGAATTATTAAGTATTTTTAATAGCTGGCAAAATGATGCATTCACTTTATCTGTTATCATGTAAATACTTTGTACTAAATACACTAAACCATCTTTTGCAATATTAGTTTGGATTAGACACATACTATAAAAATTACTCTTAATGAAAATATTTAGGTCTGAAAGAGGATTTAAATAATATTTTCTATCACTTTAATGCCTTTATATAAAGGAGAATGTGCTTGTTTATGTTTAAATGGTTTTAAGCATCCAGCTTAAACTGCATTACCCAAGAACTTTTGTGTTGCCATTAATAGCCCACTCTTAATTTGAAGGAGGAAAAATAGTAATCAAAATTTACAAGTATTTTCTAATTTAAACCCAACTCTCTTACTTATATTATATTACTTATATGCAATTTCTATGCTAAGTTAACAGAGTCTAAAAACAAGACACTAAAAGCAGAGGTTATAAAGCACACAGTTTACCCGAGCTGCCTCGAGGAGTCCTATATCACACACTTACCTGGGCTGAGCCTTTAAAGCTGAGTTAATCGGGATTTAACAGGGAAACATTACCACAAGCTTATCAGACTGGCAGCCACAGCTCTTTGCAAGGATGCCCTCCTTCTGCATACTCATCACTGCCGTCCCTGAGGAAGGTGGTGGCCTCTTTCCCTACATAAGGCTCATCCAGCACAAAAGAAGTGCCAAGGGGATGAGAAGAAAAGTCTTCTGATCGCAGAACAAGGGATCCGCTATATTCTTAGCATGGACTGTGCCCATCCCATTGCTCCTCTGGGATCAGCTTCCAACCTTTGTTTTTGAGCCAGGTAGAGACCTAAACCTGTACTCAGAGCTGAGAACTGTACATGCTCATGGCATGTTGCAGCCAGGATGGACATTTGCACACATTTAAGTCTTTTCCTGACCAAAGGGCGTTAAGTGCATGCTAAGAGTTTAGGAATTGGTTCCAGGGAAATCAGTTTCATAATTTAGAAGCTGCTTCCCAGCACAACTCAGACATTTGCTGCTCTTGAGTTATTGACACAACCTGAGGACTCTCAAGTACAAGTTTAGGGTAGTCTGGAAGATGCAAGTGAGGGGAAACCACTGAAATGTTCACATCTGGCCACAGCTCTTTTCCTTTCAGAGCAGAGGGAGGTTGGTTTTCGCAACAAAGTTATGCTTCTGTCAAGGGCTCTTCAGCCCAGGTCCCCCTCATCTGTGAGCACATATTGTGGTTAAAGGTGATTTAACAACCCTCAGGCCTTGATGTGAATTTTAGCCTTTTACTGGGGAATCTCAGCACCCTTCAGTACCTTTTGTTTTAAAAGTAATTAAGCTACTTTTATCTATATGCTTTGATGATTTTAAAGCGTGTTTTTATGTGATCTGAATGGTTAGTTAATACTGTACATGACTTCATATCCTGGAGAAAAAAGTCTGCATCTTTCACCAGCCATTAGCCCTGTGATGACTAACTCCCCAGAGCTGTGAGATCATTTTATAAGCGCACAGCATGGTGACAATTCTGGCTCTTGCAGCAGGAGCCACCTGTGTCCCTCTCCTCTGTAACCCTGTTAAGGTATGGCAGTGTGTTAGCAGGGAACAAGTGTTATGGCTGAGGCCATGCTGGCCAGGTCCAGGTGAAGTAGCTCCAGTGCTCACAAGGATGATCACACTGTTCAGTCTGTTAGAAACTGGAGACAGAAGAAACAGTAGGATTTTCACCCACACACTGGCAAAAAGGAGGATGTTCTCCACTTGGTAGTTTGCTAGAGAAACATGGGTAACATGGGCTGGCTTGAGGAATTTCATCTGTGAGATAGCCCACATTTAGAGAACTATCTAGGCTCTCTATTTCAACTCTTCGCATTTTAGTTTTGCTTTTAATTACTTTCACAGAAGTTTATTGAGAATACTGGAGTATCGGATCTGGTTTTAGATTTTTTCAGACCTTCCTTTTGGTCTGGAAACATGGTGTCCTGTTCATCATTCCAAAACAGTGCTACAAAACCCCACAGAACCACGGCTCAGGGTTTGCCTTACATACCTCTCTTTGGTCTAGTTATTTATGGTGCATTGTACAGCTCTGCTCTTGCCTGCAAAGGCCCCTTATTTCCCAGGGCTTAAGACTGGGTGTTAGGGTCAGGCACCTACTCTTGATGGCTAGTCTCTGCTCTCACAAATCTCTCTCCTGTGTGAGAGCTAATGCTCTGTTTTCAGTTTTCTCCTCCTGGAGAAGCTAATTTTTGTTCTACCATCATAGGTCTTCTATTAAGAAGTAGCAAAATAGAGCAGAAAACCTAAACTATGTGTTGAACTCAAATTATAATGGCTACAAATGTGATGGAGAAGTGCCTTTTTTCAGAAATAGGAGCCAAGCATGTCTAGTAGCCTATAAATAAACAGCTTTGGGGCCCAGGCTTTCAGACACACATATGTGTCACCCAAATGCCTGTTACAGCTCTTCAGCACTTTAAAGTTATAGCAACAGGAACAAGAGTGTGAGAAGACCTGAGATGTATAGTAGGTCACATACAGCATTTGTAAATTATGATAGAGCAACTTTATCCCCACAGGTAAACAAAATAGATTCCTGGAGGTTGCCTGTGCTCCTGGTGTAACCTGCCAGGCTACATCTGTCCTGTTTTTGGCCAACAGATACTGACTCTTAAGGTGGTAGCTGTAACCTAGTCTATCTACAGTAATCTGTCATACTCTTTAGCTGTCACAATTGCCCTGCCTTCTGTACCCAGAATACAGTCTTAAGCATTCCCAGTGACCACGTGCATGAGGGATCCATTACTTTCTATGACTGTCAGATAAAGGAAAAGGAATGGGTAAAATTGTCACTAAGCAAATGCAGTGAGAAGGTGTGGTTGTGTAACTTGTCAGCTCAGTCTCACGTGAAGATAAGCAGTGTAGGTGCAAGGTAGCCTGGAGGTTAGATGGACTGCCAGTGCTGATTTCTCCAGGGGTGTGCCCTAGATGAAGATGTACTCTACATCCTGGTCTCCCCTGCCAATGCATAAAAAGATGTCTGGATTAAGCACAGGTGTGCAGGCTTATGTAAGCATCACAACTTCCCTTTGCACAAAGACATAATACTAGGGCTTGCTGCCTCAAAGTCTTGGATATTTTATTTGCGCAAGCCTAGACAGAATCACAGAATCATCAAGGTTGGAAAAGATCTCCGAGATCACCTACTCCAATCATCAGCCTAGCATCACTGTAATCACCCCTAAACCATATCCCCAGCTGCCACATCTCTCATTTGGTGTTTCTTGATTTAAAAAATGGAAAGCTTCGATGAAATAATTAATTTGCCTTTTTCCAGTCTCCTAAATGCATTCCTCTGCTCACTCACAGTATCCATTTCCCTTCACAAAGAAGTATTCATAGGTGGCAAGTCTAGCTGATCTTTTCAGTGTGGTGTGTGTTTCCATCAATAATTTTCCCCATGGCTATGCCACTGTCAGCAAAATCCACTCCACCTCTGCTCCTGCCCAAGTCCCCAAATGTTCACCTCTGCTACCACAACACAGAGCACAACTGGCTCTGTTGAGCTGGTACTGAGACTACTGTGACAACAGAGCCATCTAAAATACTCTTTAAAAATTAATAGTACAACCTAATGTGTTCCCCTGTTTGGTTCAGTGTGTGCTCCCAACAAACAAATGTAGCAGCACAACTAAAGTGGGAACATGGTATTCAAAAGTACTGGTGAAGGTGGGAAGGTTGGCAGAGGAGCCACCACAGAAAGAACATCTGTGATATTGCAGAAAGCTGCCTGCACCATAGGAAATTACCATGGTTAGTAGGTTCCAGGCTAAGTCTCTGTGTTTGCAACCATCTCCTCCCAAGAGATCTGAAGAAAAAACAGTACAGCATGTTATCAGAGGTGGGCAGAGAGCATGATGCATATTTGTGGACTTTTTCCCAAAACAGAACTTCTTATCTAGAGTATGTCTAACACTACACAGAGCCCACAACTTACAACGTAGTTCAGCATTATCTGGTGTGGGAAGGTGGACAAATGACTGAAATAAAAAAAAGAGATCAACAGAAGGCTCCTGCTACATTTAAGGTGTAATATGATCTGTATTTCACCTTTTTTCTCTTGACAAGAGAGTATGCAATCTGTCTGAGAGACTCAAGTAACAAGAACAGTTCAGCCTCATAATTAAGAGGAACAAAGTATTGGGACTAATCTGTGCATGAAGAGCAGTACTATTTTGAGCATAGTTTGGGACAATGCTTGTTCAGTTAACAGATAAATCAGTGGATGAGCTTTCAGGTGAAGCTCTGATTTGTTCCTTCAGAAGAGAATCAGGAGGTGTGTATAGAAGGAGGAACAAACACCCCCAAAAAAGAATACAGGAGTTTTTCCTCTTTCCCTCATCATTTTAACTAAGGCACATAACACAAGACATTTCTTTAAAACATGCAAACCACGGGGCTGTTACAGAGAGGTGGTTATTCTCTACTTAAAATGTGGAGCAGGCTGGCATTTAAATTCAGAACTTCTGGAAACAGTGGATTGCTATCCTCTTTCATGTGCTGACAAGTTCAGTCTAGAAAAGTATACCACTTTGGACCCAGACTATTCTTTTGCATGCCATCACAGTCTCTGAACAGCTGGCTGTTACTTATTCTTGTGGTCAAGTCCACTGAAGCCCTTCAACAGGTCAAAAAGTCAAGACCTCTGGTTGCTAAACATGAAGCAAAAGGTAAGTCCAGAATGGTGAATTGTCACCTGAAGTGTCTTCATTCCCGTGCCAAAGAGCAGGAGAGTAAAGGGGTCCCTCCTCACTGCACCCATCCTGGAGATAGGCTCTGCCAAGCTATTTCCCCTATCTTACAGTGGCTCCCTCAGCAGCAGAGCAGGGGACTTTGGCCCCTGAAATGCCTTCCTGATTGCTGCTGATGCACTTGAGGCTGCTCCTGCAGAGCCAAACTTTGCCATCCCTCCCAAGGAGTCGAGTTTCTGAGAACACTCTCTGGTGCCTATCAGCTCTTCTTCAGAGGTGATGAACTGCTGTCGATAGTCCTCTCCAAGTGAGCCAAACAAAGCAGGAAGAGCTGTGTGAGGCTTTAACATAAATTAAGACACACAGTGGTTATCTACCATCATGTGTCTGTCATTAGCTATTAATTAAGCTAAGTAAAAGATAAGCATTGGCTTTAAGAACCATTTCCAGATATTAAGGGTTTACCCTTACTGTATATCCATACCCTAGCATCTGCTGAAAGCAAGTTAAGTAGCTCTTAAATTCTTTGGCTATATGTGTCACACAGTATTTGCTCTTAATTTTAGAGAATGTCATCTTGCTTTTGGCATGGCTGAAAGTTTATGTCATGTACAATTTTTAGCAACCTGCCTACTGTCAGTCTACATCAATGATGGCAACTAAAGCTGTCTGGGAGTCTGAAGAGGATTTCCAGGAAAACCCTCAGTAGAATGATACAGTACATTACTTAAGTTGGTGCCAGCTGATCCTCTTGGCTCTGAAGCCAAATGCATATTTTGGCTGGCATAAGGTTTCCCCCACAGCCACTGCTCCTCACCCCTCCTGCAGCACACGTGATGGCTCTCTAGGCTGTGGGAACCCACTAGGAACAGGCTGGACACGTGCACATGCACATGTGAGCACCTTCCAGCCCAGCTGCTTGTTACCCTGGTCCTCACATGTTGTCTCCAGTCCCCAAGCACAAGTGTGCCCATGGCAGCAGAGGCTGAGTCAGGACATGTGGGTGTTAGCACTGCACAGACTCACTTACCAGCCTGGGTCTTACTTAAATCTCTGCTATGTCCCTCTACGCATCCACCCAAGGAGTTAGAGAGTGGCTGAGCTATTTTTGCAGGTGAACCATCACCACATGATCCATCTGCCTGTATGTATTGACTAGGAGATGTATTCCTAGTCAGAATCTAGCAGAGGGCCTGGCTTTCTGCTGCAGTGTCTGTGGACTCTGTCTCCTTTCTGATACTATTGACTATTATTCTAATATCTAAAAGTCAAGTACCTGTTCTTGCTGTTCCTCTTTACTGAAATACCAATATCAAAGGCAGACAGGGATAAGAGGGACTTTTTCCCCAAAAGCAGAGATACCTGTTGTGTACCATTCGGACAGCAGTCTCAGCTAGTATTAGTTGAGTCTAGCCTCTATTTTTCATATAGGCATTCTTGGAAAATTCCGAAGGTGCAAAATTTGCAGAAAGCATTCTATGGAAAAGAAATAGATGCAGGTTCAAAATGATGATTTGTATTCAAATAAGAGCTGTATTTTTCAGGAGCCAATAGAGAATAACGCCCTTGCCTTACACCTGAATAAAACTGAAAGAGGGTGCAGTAAGATATACCTTTAACTGTGTTTCATCACAAAACCCATCCTACTGATGCCTCAAAGGAAAATTTCATCTGTGCCTTTCTTCTTCTCTACTCTCATGTCCTTCCCCTACTAATTACTAAATGTTCTGGAAGACTGAAAAGAAAAATATTAAAGAATAATTTTATTCTTTAGATGCTTCACTCTTGTCTATTCCTTTGCAATCCCTATCCCCTATCTAAGCATGTACAAACAGTCAGTTGTTTAGTATGCTTAGCTGAACTAATATTCAAGCAAATAAAATGTTTTTAACATTGAATCTAATGGACATCTTAATTTCTATCATCATGGCAGAGTCAAGATACCAGATTTTTTAAGATTGCAGATTTTGAAATATCTGTAGTGTGAAGATCCTTAAGTCCTAAGTGTGAAAACAAGTGGAGCTATAGTTTTCATCTCAAATGGGTTTAGCAAAAATGATGTTCAGAGTTTTTTCTCAGTCTGTGCCTCTCCCCTCAAAGACAGAGAGGTCTCTTCTATCTTCATTCACTGTGAAAAAAATTCAAGCTGCAACATAAACTAGCATTATGTCTTCGTGGATCTCCCATCTAAGATAAAACAGTGCTTGTTTGATTCTAGCAAAGGCTCAGCAGTAGCCACAAACCATCTTGCAATTCACGTTCGGCATTAGAAATGGAGTGAACTTTCAGCTTTGGGGGCTCATCACTGCTAAGGCTCGTGCATATTCTCTGCCACTTTGCTCATGGTGCCCTGGAATGCAATACAGCTAAAATGATTTTGAAAATCAGAAGTAGGATTTGTTCCTTCGCTTGATAAGTACATTAGGCTTTGAACTAATGCATCTGTGCCTGTCTCAGTGTATGGTATCTAACTGCCCCTCGTCTTCCTAGCTTTGCCTTGACACTCCCCTCTTAAACAATTCCTTTTTAGAGTGTCTCCTTGTTTTGTGCCAGGCACTTTGCCATCCGCATGAGCAGATGGAAATATGCATGCCTCTAACAAATGTGACCTTGTTAGGCTGCTCGTCCTTCATGTCTAAGCGAGAGAGAGATATAAAACGCTACACCCACTACCTTCCAGGGGCGAAGAGACTCCAACAGTGCATGTCTGCCACACTGGGAGGTGTCTCCTGGTAACGTTGCCTTGATATGATCAACATTGCAGCTACTGCTTTTCAGCATCTCAGTGTTGTTATAAAGCATATGGTTGCCTGCACGCCAACACTTGCTTTCACTTCGTCTCCTGGAAAATGCACCTGGGGGCTAAATGTGGGGTGCTGGGAAGCAGCCATGGCACAGCAGTAGCTGTCTTTTTGGCAGTTGTTGAAAAGGGAACTTGAGAAAGAAGTGCAAAAATAGAAAGGTAATCTGTGAATGGAAAAAAGAGGATAAATGGAAGTTTGTAAATAGATTTGCTCTGTGATTTGATCTAAGTTCTAAAAAATTACTGCAACTGCTGTCTCACTTTATACAAGAAAGTTGTAAGTCTAAAGCCAGTGAGCATGACCAAAGAAGTGGAAAATGAACCTCCAGAGAGCAATTCATTTTGACCTCCCTTACGTGTCTAGCTGTCCTCTGGAGCAGCTTATTGATTCCTAGAAAAAGGGGTTACGTTCTTCTCAGCCCTTGAGAGCCCCAGGCAGTTGCTCACAGAGAGCTGTCTCAAGCCAATGGATATACCCTGGGGTCCCTGAGACACCTGCATGAGACAGGAGAGAGAACACAGGAGCTGGAGGTGACCTGTGCTGTTGTGGCTGCCAGGAGGACTCTCGGGCACCACAAAGTGCATAAGCCAAAACGTGGGCAGAAGAATGAACTCCCTAACTTGCAGGTCCTTATATCAGGGATCGTGAATCTTTACACAAATACAATACCCCAAATAATCGCACTCAGCCCATTGCCTTATTAAGAACAAAAAAGTATTCCTGTTATAACTCCCTGAACTTCAGGCGGCCAAGCCCCGCCCCTGCTACTCTGACAAAACGTGCTATAGAACATGAAGTCCAAGTACTGCCTCTAGCGTGAATCACAGTTGAGGGAAACATTTCAGGGCCTTACAAGTTCCCTTCTCACCTTAAGCATCTTTCTAGCGGAGGAGTTTTGAAAAGTGGCGGAGCAATCCAAAGGAATGGTGGCAGAGATGTGAGATTGGAGAGTGTTGGCAGTGAGCAAGGAAGAGGGTGCAATCCTAAGCCTTGTCTCCTCTTCTCCTCATGTCTTTATAATTTCCAAACCTTCTTTGTCTACTGCTGGCATACTTTCTGAGTTTTGATGCTGGTAGAATGATAGAATATGCAATTAGAATATACTAATATACTATTAGAGATAAATAGGAATTTTTGTTTCTATATTCACATAAGATGCAGCTGGCACTACAGTCGTTTGAAATTAAATAAATCTAGTCACTTCCAGCACGCTGAAGACTGCTGAAGCTTGGCAACTGGCAACAGAATAACTTTCTTCTTTCATACTTTTTCATTAGTGGCAGGATCTCACCAATGCAGTGGGATAAGGATAGAGCTACAAAAAACTTCTTGTCTCTTTTCCAGACTGGGTAGTGTGGGTGACTGATAGCAGCTCTTAAAAAGTATTAGCTCACTGAGCAGTTAGCAATAGGCAAGCAAGACTTTAACAGACACACAGCCTAAGGATCAGAACCAAGTTAGCACTTGGGACAACATAAAAGCAGCTACCGATACCCAATATCTCTCCTTTGTTGGGGGTAGAGAGGTGGCTGCCAGCTAAATGCATGTTCTCTCCTTTTAGGGTATAAGTCTCTGCTGTTGGCAAATTGTTTTCATGTTTGGTAAACCAGCCAACTTGTGACCTAATAGTTGCTGACAAGTGAAGAGGGTACTTTTCTATCCTTGGTACAATAATCAAGAAATAATAGGCCAGATTATCAAATCTGATCTGGCACTTCTGTGGTGTTCAGAAGATGAAAAGCAGCTGGCAAACATCCAGCTGCAAATGGCCAGCCAAAAATGCCTCTCCCAGTCACCACAACTCACAGGGAGAGCAAACACTGAGAAGAAGCAGGTGTAGATGTGCCCCATGCAGAGGTAAGCTTAACCCAGGTCACGGCATCAGTGTAAGTGAGGTGCCTTAACGCACAGGTACAGACTATTGAGACAACACAGCTGGCCTCATCCTGGTAATTCTTATTTTCTGGATCATCCTAGAGCAGACTGTATGTCATCCAAAGTATGCTGACCACAGTTTTCTGCCAATCAGCATTTCTTGGGGTAATCCATGAACATATAGCGCTGTGCCTGCAGAAGGACAAAGAGACATTAGCAGCAATTTTTGAGATACATTTCAATTGAGGAAAAGAAAGAGTAAACTGTTTTGAGCTCCTTGATTCTTTTTCCATTGCTCTTGATCTACAAGAAATTTCTAAACTGACACTTTTCCTTCCTTTCCACTTGGAAACACTGTCCTGAAAGGGACATGAAATTTCTGTCTTCCTCCATAGCTGCTCTCCCCATAGGTGAGAGAAGAAAGGCATCCTCAGAGAGAGAGATGTCTTCAGGCTTCACTGGAAAGAAACAGAAGAAACATCTTTTCTGGCAAGAAAAATGTTGGCAGCATTAATCATTGTCAGTGCCAAGTGTAAAGAAAAAGACAAACAATGAGGCAGATTTCAACAAACATGAGATCAAAAGCAGTGCCTCTGGCTTGTGTTAATGCCCTCCTGATACTTGAGCTTGTGGTGTTAAGGAAAGGTTGCATATGTGTGGGAAGGGAAGGATTAGAGGTTACCCTTACAGGCTTGCATTATCTATCACAAGGCTTAAAGGTGTCTTTTTAAAAAATGAAGTGTGCAATTTTTACTCAGTCCTGTGTTTTCAGAATCTGTGGCTCTGTGTAGAAGATTAAATCATTGAACAAAACTATAAATGGGCATCACCATCAAAGTGTGACACATTCTGGCCTTCTCTTAGAGGCATCAGTATTTCTGATGAAAACATCATAAAATAATTCTCCACCCTATCTAAGACCTGAAAGAAACATGGAGTAAATGTTTCAGTTTTAGATTTTGTGGCTGTATAGGTTCTTGTTTCCTTTGATCAGACACTGGGAACCACACCACGAACTATGGGATTGATATATGGTACTTGTTGCTTGGATTAGCATCCTGGTTCTGGCCAGACAGGGTTAATTTTTGCAGTAGGCAGGAGAGGGCATGGCCAGGACCTGGAGGCTGTTCTATACCACCTCATGTCATTGCCAGGGGCAAGGAAAAGGGAGAAGGGCTTCCTTCTGCTCGAGCAAGAGTGATGGATGGAGCAGTTTGAGCAATATTGGTTCTGAGCTGGAGGGAGCAGTGCAGGCAATGTGGCAGAGGGAGAGGTCGGGTATTGCCTATTGTCAGGGGTTTCCACGGTGAGCAATAATGTTTCTTTTCTTGTACCCTCTGTCATCAGTACTGTTGTTACTGTTTGTTTTTTTTATCTCATTGCTGTTTCCAGTAAATTGTTCTTATCTCAATCCATGATTTTTGCCTTTTTTGCCTCCAATTCTTCTCTCCAGCCTGCTGCAGGAGGGGGGTGGGGGTGAGGGAATGGGTGAGCGTGGTTTGGAGAGTCTTGGTGGAAGGACCAAACTGGGGAGTACCATCCCCCAACTGCAACAATTAGTCAAAATCTTCCTTCAAAATTGTTTTTGGTGAAAACCAATGTAACATTTATTTTTCCAGATAAGTACTTGTTTTCATCGATGAATATTTAGTTTATTGAGAAAACAAATTCAATTAATTGAATTGTTGACCCTTCAGTCTTATGAAGCTGTGATGCAGTGGTTCTCCTCTGTCAGCTTGCTTCCTACCATGTCCTACTGCTTCCCTAGAGAACACGACTCTTCAGCAGCAGAGTTGCAAGATCACAGGCGTCCCTTGCCCAGCGAGCCTGCTGTGTGTGGAAGGGATGTGGATGCGAGAGAGCTAATAAACAGCTCTCAACAGTCACTCCAGAGATATTTCTAAAATACCTTTGTTCTTGATGGTGATTTTTTTTTAAGTAAAAACAATAACCAAGATTTTGTTTTGTTTTTCTTGCATGGGGGTTTGGGTTTTCCCCCAGAAAATCAAATTTTCCTTGTAAAACAAGGGGGGAAGCATTAATTTTCTCTCAGCTGGTGCAAACTATTTTTGTACCTGTGCCAGTTGGCAGTAGATGTAGTTATGTTTCTGTATTGCCATAGTGCCTGAGAGCCCTGACAGTGATCAGAAAAATCACACAGACCAGAACAACATTGCTTTTGCCCAGCTGAAGTAATATGTTTTTAGCTGACAAATAGCAAATCCTCACATTTTTTTGACAAAACCCTTAGTACCTTTCAGACCACAATGAGAATTTAAAATACAGACAAATTAAAATAGGAGTATGTTGAGATTTCTTTTGTGCAAGATAAGAAATTTGAAAAAACACCAGTATAGGTGCAACATGTACAACAAATACAACTGAAGAAGATACTTTTTAGCAATTAAAACAGATGCAAGGCCCTACTGCTTTATACAAACGCAAACTGGAAAAGTTTTTGTTTGTGATTTTGTGTTAGATTCAGCATTATCAAGTAATGTGTAAGCTCAAACCAAAACCTCTCATTTGTTTGGGGCATTTGTTGTGGATTCACTGATGTCTAATGAGGAGATCACATCAACCCTACATCCTTCTAGGGTTTTGTTTCTCTAGTTAGTTGCTTATTTCCATGATTCCTGTAGGAAAAGATAAAAATTCTCTATGAAAGCACTACCTTTTTAACAATATATATGGAAATTATCAAGTGCAACCCAATGGTTGTTGGGTGATACACATTGTGACTGGACACAAAGACATCTGAAGCAAAGTACCCCACAAGCTACTCACTCTCTTTCAGAGCTTTGCAGAGTCCAGCAGCCTAAAAACCCTCCTCTTCATCAAGTTAAATAGGAAAAGCACTTGGAAGGTGAGTTCCTATTTTTGCCTTTGTGTTCCGATTTCAAAACTTTCCCCAGAATCAGCTCAAATGTTTTAAAGATACTGTCATGTGGGAGGGGAGAAATAGTGCTGAGCAAAACTAGGAACAGCAACAGAAGGCTGTCTGCCAGGTTTTGCCTTGTCATCCTGAAATTCAGTTCTCAGGGAGTCATGAGTCACTTCCATGGATATAAAAGTAGAAAATTTGTACAAAGTAGGCTATGGGCTTTGGCTTCCAGTTCTCTGCTGGCTTCTCAGCTCTAGTTTTTCTTGCCTGCTTCTCCATTTCGTCCTTGGATTTTCTCAGCCCTCATCTGCTCAGTAATTTTCTGGTCTATGTCCACAGCCCTGTTAGTCTTGTCTCTCAGATGCTGCAGGCAAAAACATCATGCTGATGTCCAGAGGGAAAAAGGGAGGATGGGTAGATCAGATTCTACCTCTGCCAAGTTCATGCCTGTGCTATGTCTCATCTGATAAACTGACTGGGGGTGTCTCCTCCTGGGTACCTCAGAGAGTCCCAGCCAAATATTAAGGCAAGTCCAGACACGAAGACAGGAATCGTATCTCTTGTGCAAGTGCTGAGAGAGAGAGAGAGAGAGAGAGAGAGAGAGAGAATGAGAGAGAGAGAGAGAGAGAGGAAAGAATGATAATTAATTGGATACGGTTGTTTCTAGTCCTTGAGTAAGGAAGGGTCAACAGTTCCTGAAGCAGATGAAGATGGGTTAGATAATGGCATGGGCAGCATTGGTCAAAAGCTCATCAGCCATCAACAAACCCCGGGTCTCTTCCCTAATCAGACTGTGGCCAAGGCATAAGGCACACTTGGCCTGAAATTTAGTGCTCTCCCTCCAGTTCCAAGCCTGTTTGACTGCAGAAAAAGAAGTGCTTGACCCTTACTCATTGCCCTTTTAGATAACAGCATAAAGGTCTCCTCTGGTTTTGATAGCTTTTAAAATAAATAAGTTAAAAGGTCACATGGACTCCAATTTATGGCTAAACTTTGATCATTGTGCAGAGCTTTGCTGCGTCGTGGGAGAGAGGGAAACTGCTGTTATCCTTTTCCCTTTAAATTCATAAGGGAACACAGGTAGGGTTTTTTATTTCCAGAAGTAATTTAAATTGGTGCATTAAAAAAAAATCTGCATTAAGATGGGTTTACTGACGTACCAGATCATATGATTTATTTTCTCCTGCTTTTACTGGGGTTATTTCATGTTACAAATCACGGTAACTAAGCCTTTTCTTTTCTTACAGTCTACTGATTTATCTCTTCCTTCTTGCTTTTTCCACAGAGTTTATGGAAGAGTCAGCCACCTAAACCACCTCAGCCAATTATACGAGAATGCCTCAAGTCTTCCAATGAGTAATAAAAAGTATGATTAGGGTTTTCTGCTTTTTAATTTAATTTTAATACATTTAGTTCATTTTAATATCTTCACTAACAAATTAGATGTAATAAACACAAAGGTCAACATACAATCCAGAAGTAAAGCAACAAGTGAACAATACATTGAAAGTTTTCCAAATTGTCTTTAGGACTAAATTTTAGTCAGCAATTTCATTTAAGGAATGGTAGATGATTGCAGATTATAAGCTAAATGGAGGTCATTAAAATTTCTGTCATGCCATGGCTGCTTATCAGCCATTGAGAAATAAAACTGCCTTAGGTTATTCACCTGGGAAATGTATTCAGGGAATAAGGCTTCTGTATTACTGATGCAAATTCCCAAAACTATGTCTGCTTTGGAGAAGAGTGTTGCAAAACTACTTATGATCAGATTCTGCCCATCTTTGCTGTTATTTAGAAAACTGCTTTCTTTTGGGGGGAGCAAACTACAATGACATATAACCAAAAGTCCAACCATCTCAGTAATCTGTCTCCAAATGTGGCTGAAAAGAGATTCAGAAATGAGTACAAGAACAGGAATCCACCCACACAGTATCCTCCCGGTATCCAAAAATGACTATCACACTGATCTTAAAGGTACAGCATGTCTAAACAATAAAAGCAATGCCAAAACCAAACAAACAAACAAAAAAAAAAAAACCAAACCAAACCAAAAAATTAGGAGGCTGCATTTAGTTAAATTTAGACGTATTGAGCTGTAGGAGTACCAGCAAGAATGACAATTTAGCAGAAAATACCCCTGGAAGCTGCAGTTTTGTACCATTTTGGCTACAAAGGATGAGAAGAGGAAAATAAAAAAAGTCTGTTTGAAGAAACCTCATTGGAATTAGACATTTATAACATTTGGATAGGCGCACGTCCCTATCTCCCCCTCATCCTGTAGCTCATTTCAACAACCAGAAAGCCATACCCAGGTGCCTGCTGGACAGTCAACAATGAGCATCATCACCCTATGCCTGCAGAGGCCAATTCCAAGTCAGCAAGTACATCCCCAGGAAAAATAACTTTTTTTTTATTAGTGTTACCACTGTCCTGTGGCCTCTTTTCTGAAGTTTGTTACTGAGACTTCCAACAGTTGTAAGCACCCAGATGTCCCTCATCTCAGCTGAGAGAGCTTTCTGAGCAGTTTTCCTTGTCTGTATTTCCGTAGTTCATAACTCTGACAGAAACCATCTTTTCATTGGATAGAAAGTCACTTCATGTAATCAGCAGGACAACATTTTGTGGATCATTAGGCAGCCCAGCACAGTAAGATTGTTTGGAGAAACAGGGAAAATGGAAAATACAGCGATGGACATTTTTATTCTATCATATCCTAAATCCTAAATGCTTGAATAATTTATGCTTATGCACAAATTCCTTAGTGAGAGGATAAAACAAAATCTGATAATGTTTCTTTTAAGCAAGTCTCCACAAAATCATAGCTCTTGCTTGCCAAATAATGAAGCTGCTGCTTTTCCTTCTCTTTTTTAAAGGCATTGTATGAATTTTTGTAGTCTTGGAGACCCTGGAGAATAGTCTATAATTTGAGTGACTGAACATACTGTCTTTGTTATTACTTTCAAGAGGGTTGGTTCTAAATAAATAATGAATAACATGAAAAAACACAGTAAACAAATGCAGAAGCATCCATGTGACCAGAAAAGACTAGCCTTTTGTATCCAAGTAAATCATGTGGTGGGAAGTGGATCTGCTCACATTGAAAATTACAATTAAAAACGCTGGTAATGACTGCAAACTTTGCATGCTTATCACAATGATGGTTTGTGTGCTCCCTTACACTTTTCATGGTGGGCTCTCTCAGGCAGCAGAGAAACCCCTTCTTCAGTAGGAAGGTCAGACAAGTTCAGACAAGGAAAACACATGAGGCCTCCATCATGACAGCAGGGAGCCCATGAAGGGTACTAGGGCATTCAGGCCACTACAGGCATATTCACCTCCTGGAGGGGTGAGGTGAAGATGGAGACACAGGGCTAAGGATAAACTTCTCTGGAAAAGTATCAGCTGAAGAGTATCTGGCAGTTGTGTATGCACAGGGTTGCGCATGTATTGAGGTAGATTTGCTTTTTCAGCTTGACACATCTAGATAATTTGTGGCTTACCATCACTTCAGGTCTGTCAGTCAGACTGTCTTGGTCCAACCACTCCTCATTGGTCATCTGGAGAAGGTCTTCACAGAGAAGACCTTCTGTCTTGGCCACTACAGAGTGTGCTCCTTGCCACCACTGCATGTGTACCCAAAAATATGGTATGCAGGCTGTGCAGGTCTCTTCCAGGAAGAGATAGAGACAAAGAAATGGTTCCATACTTCTTGTGGCCAGCTCAAGGGAGAGTTGCTCAGCTGTCCTACTCCAGTTTTTGTATGAAGCCTGGAAACTGCAGACACAGAAGTTCCAGTGGTCTCCAGGCCATAGATGCTTCTGGAACATATGAATGGTATGAACAAATATTCAGGAGATTAAAAAGAACACTAACTCTAGTATTAAAAGAAATATTTCTTCATGAACTTCAGTCAAAGCCTACAGACTTCAAGCTAGTCAGAACTTTATCCCTGTTTTCTGCATTAGAATCAATCCAATTAGGGTTCAGACCTTTTGTGGCATAAATGAAGCCTATGCTGTAAATCCCAATGTGTAGGTGGTGTGCTGATATGTGAGGATGAAGGGATGTGCTAAAAATATAAAGACACTGAAGGGGATAATTTAAAAAAAAAACAAAACCAAACAACAAAACAAAACAAACAAAAAAAACCAAAAAGAGAAATAAAGGGTAAAATGATCATTTAAATGTTACAAAAGTAAACAAAGATTTGGTTCATATAAAGTAGGTAAGAAAAATACTTCAAATACAATTTTTATCATTGTTATATCTCTGAAAACTGTGGAAGTGCTTGCAGCTGGCTGAAGAACTTCTGGGAAAACATCTACATTTTAGCAGCATTATCTTCTTAGTCCGTTCCTATGACTTCTGTGTACTGCTGTTGTGACAACAGATCAGTTGCAGCTATTCCAGTTTCCAATTGAATTTGGATTAATGTGTCATTTTAAGGTCTTCTCTAAATCAGCTGCATGGTCTACATAAATTATACATGAGTCTGAGTATTTTGGAAGTGTTTTCCAAAGCTCGTATATTGCTATAGATATTTTTTATCCTTATTGTGCCTTGTCCCTTTTTCCAATGGAAAGCAGAGAAAAATGTACTCCGGGTTACTGTACAGAATTTTGTTTCTGTTTAGTTGTATGGAGTTAATATTTCATTCTAGTCCTTCACAGTGTATAAACTTGAAGCCCAGTGAAGTAAATGGGACAGCTGGAATTCACAAACATAGCCGCAAATCCTATTAGCAGTTAAACACAGCAGGTCTGAGATGCACCCCAGTGTGCATGAGATCTACTATGCAAACACAAAACAGTCACTTTGGGTTGAGTGACATTGGCAACTTAGAGGTAAAAATACTCTGAGAAGTTAGTCTATTTAAGTAAGTCTAACTTTTCCAGAAAGAGCCTACTAAGTCACTTGAAACTTAAAACCAGCCAAGAACGACTCAAACAAGCCAAGATGTCCTGGGCAAGTGCAAAATTGGGTTGTGACGACAGACAGGCCTGTTACGTGGCAACTGAAGAAGAGCAAGGGGGTGTTTAGCTTCCAACAGCACTAAAGTAAACAGGTAAAAGCAGGAGGCTGGATGGGGATGTACATCTGTTACACACTGGAAAGTGCTGTCCAGGTCATCTAAACACATTCCCAGTGTGTGCTCTTCCAGCTAACACCTGTCTGTCACATCCATGCCTCGGTCTAATTCAGTCATATAAGCAACCTTATTCTAGCTGTTACAACACAGCCACACTTCAGGAAGAAATCCAGTCCATTTTCTAAATTAGTTGTCAATCACAGAGGTGCAGCAGTAGATACTGCAGTGACATTGACTACACGGTTGTGCCCTGCACAGTCTTTGAAGGACTGGATCCTCTATTCCATCCTGATGCTAAGAGGAGGCACTGACTTTAAAATCTATCACCTCTCTCATCTGCTTCATAACAAAGGCTGTGCTGTAGTACTGTAACAGTACTGTAACTTTCTGGGGAAAAGGAAAAAGAACAGAAAAAAGAAGCTAAAAAGGACAAGGACAAAGAAGAGAAAAAGGACAAGGAGAGAGAAGAGAGAGAGAGGAGAGAAGAGAGAAGAGAGAAGAGAGAAGAGAGGGGAAGAGGGAAGAGGGAAGAGGGAAGAGGGAAGAGGGAAGAGGGAAGGGGAAGGGGAAGGGGAAGAGGAAGGGGAAGGGAAAATAAAGACTTTTCCTGAAATATTTGCACTTACTCAGAGACAACTAATGACAGCAAATGCAGCATTTTCTTCTATAGCTTATTCCAGCAACCGCTTGCCTCACAGCTGAGAATGTCTGTTACTGTTTCTAGTTTGAATGCTCTTGGGTTTAACTTCCAGCATTTTTTTCTCTGCCTCTTACAGGAAATTACACACAGAAACTCAATTTCCCTTCAGTGTGTTTTTGAAGAATTAACAGATTCTTCCTGTCTCTGAGTACACATCAGTTTTTTCAGTCTTTAATTCATTTTGTTGACTCTTCGGTGCAGTCTCTGTAGCATTTCAAGTCTCTTTAAAAATGGTGTCACCAGAATTATGTGCTAATATCTATGTTGACAACAGAGCTAAATTTACCTCATGGCTTCTCTGATTATATACCCACGATCTCAGCTGCCCTGGGTGACTGTGCTGGTCCATGTATGCTGTCACTTCTCAAGCTGCTGTTGGGAGCTGATATTTCTGAGGATATGGCTCCTCACTCTGCGAGGATGGCCTGGATCTTTTCCAGTGGTTGTTCTTTCAGTTCTAATCTCCACTTGACAGTGGCATCAAAGACATATTTTGGCTGTGACAGCATACCTGATGGAGGGTACACCCTGAAGTGCTCATGTATGTCCTGGGCTTGAAGTAGATGTTGAAACCCAGCTTCTCTGAGCAATCAGGATCATTCAGTATCACAGCCCTTTCCTCACAATTGTGTCTTGCTTCATCATCTACACCTATTACTAGAAATAATCTTACATATGCTTCTCAATTTGAAGTGATGAGCAGAGTTAAACTGTAATACAAATGCCAGTGGAACATGACTAGAAACAAATATTTATGAATACTCAAGGTCAACAATTTTTAGTGTCTGTCATACAGAGAGTTTAGAGCATTTAGTGTATTAAATTGATAGCACTAGCGCATAAGTCAGGCAGGAATTCTTAAAGGAGAATCTGAGTATACTTAACTCTGCTGTCTGTCTCCTTTATCGCACAAACTTGTAATTTCATCAAAAGAGAAAATCAGACTTTCTTTATGAACTGGTCAGTTTTCCAGAGGTCATGTTGATCAGCATTAAATAAATTCTCTGTCTTTTCTTCTTTCATTTTCAAGGCCTTTTATTATTTTGTATTTGCTAATGGCTAATATCAGGCTCAACAGTCAGAGCTCGTCTGCTGCTGGCACAGAATCAGCATGTTCCCATGTTTTTAGGATTTGCATGGGGCTCCAAGACCTCTAAAAAATTAGTGTCTGAATAGGCCATCTTTCTTTTTTTTGCTATTAGTAATACAAAACTCTTACAAAATTATCCTCTTAAACAGTTTGCCATCTTCTGCTACCAATCAGCTGATATCACAGCAAATATTTTGATCCTGGTAGAATTAAAATTCCTCTAACAGTCTAGTAGAAGATAGGCTGTACCACTTTTGATCAGGGAGGCAGCTAGCACAGCACTATCAACACATGAGAGCAGATGCTGAGAAGAGCTAATAAGGACAGGTGCTCTTCCAGCAGACAGCCAGTGTACTCATATGTCCTCTTGTTTTGTTTTCCTACACAGTATATCTTCAAATACGTATTAATTGTCTTTACATTCCCTACATTCACTTCTCTATATATACATAGGTGTATACACTCTCACACTCATATGCTCCCACCACCAGTATTAACAAGTTACACTTTGACCAAAGCGTCCTTTATTGTAAATGATACAATTTTAGCCAGGTCTAAGAAAAACTTTGAATATGCAACTTCTGTACCTGTTGATGCATATTCCATGTAGTGACCTAGTAAGGTAATGCAAACCTCAGTTTGTAAAACAATTAATTATCTGTCTTCCATTGCTGGCTTGTTCATGGACCACATTCACAAAATCCCCTTTTTTTCCCTCCCACTGAATGGGTGTGAGTCCTTAGAACAATTTTACAACAGCATTTTGGAATGTATTGGTAAAGTATGGTAAATGGATCCACTGACATCCATTTGACTGTGCAGAGGTCTCTTAAAAGGTACAAGATGACTAGTAGATTATAAGAATGCTACTTAACTTGTACACTGCAATAAGCTAATTAAAACCATAAATTATTATATACTTGTTGGCCAAACAGGCATAACAGAGAGAGTAAGCAAGAGGGTCTAAGGTGGGATTGCTGTTTGGTGAGCACATGGTACAAAAGCATGGGTACTCATTTAATGTATGATTAACAACTCCTGAACATGATTAGCACTTGTCTAATTGTGATTGATGTGAGATATTGTGCAACAGCCTTTCCACAAGTGCAGATTCATTGACTATTAAAATTGAAAAGCAAGTACAGTTGATCATCAGTGAGCCAGCATCTTGGAAATTTCCAGAGACTCTTCCAGCAATGCCCCAGTAAATCTCTAATTATGTCTGACATGAGTGGGTTTAACTATATCCCTGTTTTTTCCAAAGCTGACATTCAGTTCTGAGATGCTCTGCAACAGGTGGCCTTTAGCTGGGTGGTTACCAAGTGACACTGGGGACAGCAACATTCTGCCCTGTACATAAAATATAAGGGATATGACAGCATCAAGACACACCATAAAGTACAAGGGAAAAGCACACAGATAAACTGTGGCCAGTTCTCTCTTTTTTTTTTTTTTTTCTTTTCCTAGTTTGCCTTTTTAAAGATGATCTTTCCTGACCTTTGCTCTTTAAAAAAACCCTGGGTTTCCTTGCCTATTTGCTCATCTCAGCCTTTCTCCATGGGCATTTGGAAGGCAAACACTGTCTTCTTTTCTGCCCTCCCCAAAAGACTCTAGGTGCTACAAGAAAAATGTTTGGCATATAGTGTCTTTTCTCTTTCAAAAAAAATAAGCTTTTTGGTGGTCTTCAAAATTTATAAGTTCCTTTTGGTTTTGGACCACTTGGTGGAGTCAGTGTATGTGTTCATGTCTTTGTATACAACCTTGAGTTTTTTGTTTCATTAAGTTAATCAAAAATTTATGGGAGATGGAACACAATTCCTTCACCTTGGCTGAGCTGCTTCCATTCCTCAGGAGAGTTTTGCAGAAGTTGTCTTGATTCCTCCGGCAGTGTGGTGACCAAAGAAGCCAGCAGTGATTTATGAGCCAAAAGAAAGGGGTGCAGTCTATTCCCAGGGAAGTAAGAGGCAGCAGCCAAGTCCCCTGGGACACAGCACTGGCCACGAATTAATTTTGGGAACTTGGGGAAGTCCTGCTTCCTCTGTGCGTTTAGGAAACTTCTCTGTGAATGAGACCTACACCCTGGGTCTCCTGGAGTGGTTGCTCCCCATTTCAGTACCCACAGCACAGCTGGGAAGCAGATAGCAAACGCTCTGCATCAGAGACATTGTCCTTTCCTCTCAAGGAAGTTAAATTGAGGGGTTTAAACCACAGTCAGGTTTGCCAGCACAAAGTGACCATGCTCCTGGGTAACAGAGTGGAGGAGATAGCAGATCACCCATGCTGAGGGTTTGGTTCCATGTCATGCAATGTGTTGGAGCTGCATAGCCCCTGGCCTGTCTTCAGGTCAGAAATATTCCCTCACTGTGAAAAGGTTTTTAAATTAAATCTTCACATTCAGTCAGAGAGGGATGGTGTTTGCGTTTCCAACATTGTGCTGGGGAAAAAGGAGGAAAGGGGGTGAAGGACAGCGTAAGAAAGCCAGGGGTGAACCTTGTCCCTTTATGCTTGGAATCCTATTGCTTGCAAATCAAAAAATTAGGTTCTGTGACCACAGTGGTAATATTATAAAGGGGGATATATACCTATGTATCCATCACAGAATCAGAGAATATGCTGAGTTGCATATTCTCATATGCAACAAAGGTTGCATATCACAGAGGTCATTGAGTCCAAGTCTTAGCCCTGTGCAGGACTGTTCCCAAGAGTCATGCCATGTGCCTGAGAGCATCATCCACATTCTTGAAATCTGTCAGGCTTGGTGCTCTGACCACTTCCCTGGGGAGCCTGTTCCAGTGCCCAACCACTCTCTGGGTGAAGAATCTTTTTCTAATATCCAACCTAAACCTCACCAGACACAACTTCAAGCCATTCCCTCAGGTCCTGTCACTGGTCACCACAGAAAAGAGATCAGTGTCTGCCCTTCTTCATCTCATGAGGAAGTTGTAACTGCAATGAGGTCTCCTCTCCTCTTCTCCAGGCTGAACAGACCAAGTGCCCTCAGCCATTCTTCATACAGCTTCTCCTCAAGGCCCTTTACCACCTTTGTTGCCCTCCTTTGGACACTCTATGACAGCTTAATATCTTTCCTATATTGTGGTGCCCAAAACTGCACACAATATTCAAGGTGAGGCTGCCCCAGTGCAGAGCAGAGCGGGACAATCCCCTCCCTCAACAGGCTGGCGATGCTGTGCCTGATGCCCCCCAGGACAGGGTTGGCCCTCCTGGTTGCCAGGGCACTGCTGACTCAGATTCAACTTGCCATCAACCAGGACCCCCAGATGCCTTTCCCTGGCACTGCTCTCCAACTTCTGATTCCCCAGTCCATACGAACATTCAGGGTTGCCCCATCCCAGCTGCAGAATCCAGCACTTCCTCTTGTTGAACTTCATATGGTTGGTGATTGCCCAGTGCTCTGACTTGTCAAGATCTCTCTGCTGGGCCTCCTTGCCTTTGAAAGAGTCAACAGCTCCTCCCAGTTTTGTGTCATCTGCAAACTTGCTTAGTATCTCTTCCATATAGTTCTGTGTCCAAGTCATGTATGAAGATGTTGAAGAGCTCAGGGCCCAGGATGGAGCCCTGTGGAACCCCACTATTGACAGGTCACCAGTCCGGTGTCACCCCATTCACTAGTGCCCTCTGTGCTTGACTCATGAGCCAATTGCTCACCCACCACATGGTGTGTTCATCCAACTGTGCTGGACATTTTGTCCAGAAGGATCCTGTGAGAGACAGTGTTGAAAGCTTTACTGAAATCCAAAGAGATGGCATCAACTGGCTTCCCCTGATCAGCTAGGTGGGTTACCTTGCCACAGAAGAAAATCAGGTTTGATAAGCAGGACTTTTGTCTTGTGAAGTTGTGCTGGCTGTGACCAATGACTGCATTGTCTTGCAGTTGTTTTTCAATACTTCCCAGAATAATCTCCATAAATTTACCAGGAAGTGAAGTGAGCCTAAGAGGCCTGTAGTTTCTGGGCCCCTCCTTGCCCTTCTTGAAAATTGGAACATTCACCAGCTTCCAGTCAGCTGTGACTCTCTGGATTCCCAAGACCACTGAAAAATCATTGAGAGAGATATTGCAATGACATCAAGTAGGTCTTTGAGGATTCTTGGACGAGTCCCATCAGGCCCCATAGATTTATAAGGATCCAGCTGGAGCAGCGGATCCCACACAGTTTCAGGGTTGACTGGGAGTTGATCATTCTCGTAATCATGGTCCCCCAGCTCAGGGCACTGAGACCCCCTTATCCTGTCATCCATGTTGAAGACGGAGGCAAAGAAAGTGTTAATCATCTCTGTCTTATCTCTGTCCCTGTTTGTGAGGTGACCACCCTCATCCTGTAGTATTTCAGGCCAGTGATAATTCTATACTACCTATTGTCATTAATGCATTTTAAAAAACTCTTCGTATTGTCCTCCACATTTCTGGCAGCTTCAACTCCAGTTGAGCTTTGGCTACAGCAGCAAGCAGC